>WKFP01015051.1:1829389-1865851 GCA_011057875.1 Pterocles orientalis | reverse complement strand
AAAAAGTCAAAAGGCTGCATCTGAACCTCATTGGACAAAGAACCTTACACTGAGGCTGAATTTTCTTACAGAGAAAAGATGAGAATTTTGCTGAATCAAGATGAACCACTGGGAAAAAGTTATGACTTGGCTACTCACATATTTGTTTTTTGTTGTGGAATTTGCTTACTGTAAAACTGCTTGGCAAGGAGGTATCAGCCAGGGACCCTTGCCAAGTTTGTATTATGATGGTTAGATTGGAAATCCTGAAGTCAAATTGAAACTTGATTATTGGGAAAAGAGGCAATACAGAAAGCTGAAGTACTTCCAGGATTAATTTTTTTGGCATGGTAGGTGTGGAAAGGAGTAGAGAGTAAGGAGAAGATTAATGCCACAATTTCAGATTCTGTACCTCTTTCTGATATCTTCTACTCTTTATGTTCTAGGAGAAAAATTATGAGATGTTAAAGGAGAACTTATATATCAAAGGAAACTGCTTTCTTAGGACTGTGCTGAGAGCCTAATCCTATTGCAATCCCAGCTTCCGTTAGATGCTGTTAGATGATCCTCTAGATTCTGTAGCACTCTGAAATCAGTGGGAGAGAAACACAAGTGAATTAAGCATGAGGATGCACTCCTTGACTCAGCTTCCCTCTCCATATGGCCACTCACTCATTCACATGAGCTTCTCTGGGAAGAAGCTATGTTTCATCAGGCATTCAGAAAGAGACAAAGGACCACCTTTACGGGCAACCCTCTATTCATAAATTGTTGTAGCTACCATTAGGAGTTCTGGGGTAAAGGTTGCTCAGGGCATGAGTGGTAAGACCTGTACAGAAACAGATCTAAGATGTCTATTCCTTGATCAGAACAGAGTTTTTGTGAGTAAAGTGAAATAGCCAATGGAATTTAGAGCTACAGGACTGTTGTGATTTAGACTATACTGTTTGTGGTTACATACTGGAAGGAAAAAATGTTCTTGCCTTTGTCCAGCACTCCATGATTCGACAACACTTAGTAAATATTACCCAAATACAAGAACAGAGTTCCTCTCCTCATTCATTATTTTGTCAGCATGCTGTTGAAATTAATAGGTCAAACCCTAACATTTGTATTCAAGAGAAAGCCCTACAGAGGGCTCAGATCTGAAAAAGGATTTAGCTTGATACTGTACGTTCAGCACAAAATATCATAGCTTTAGAAATCAAAATTTAAAAAACTGCCGTTTCATTTAGGGAAATAAAAGGAAGATATGCCTTATCTCATCTTTTTGCAATGATATGACTACAGCCCCAAATGCCCAGCCTTTCTTCTTCCTGCACAATCTACCCACCTGACTAGCTGACTGGGAGAGTCAATTAAATTGTAACAGGTTGATAGTGTGAAATACAGACTGAAGGAGAGATGAAGGTGATGGATGTCTGTGAGCAGCTATTGCAGATGTTGTCTGTGGCTGTTCTTTATGCAGAGGGAGGACAGTATTGGCAGCATATGGCATGGGAGTTTGGGCTTGGAAGGCACCTACAGCAGACTACTTATAAAATGAATTAAAACCAAAGCAGCATGGTAGCTAGCAAGCCAGTCTGACAGATTGAACTGTTGACCAACTTCCTAGTTTCTGCACCTCTGCACCTTACCCAGATCCCTAGGATCCCACCTCCATTCCTACTGCTTACATTTTACCTCTGACTGCAAAGAGGGAGCCAGGAAGCCTTAGCTGGAAGGGGGCTAAAGCCAGTAGCCATTCCAGCAGATGCATCCAGGCAGCAGCCAGTCAGCTGATGAGGCTGACCTGTGTGAAAGTCTTATAAAACACTATGAATACTGCTTGTTCCTTGAAAACCTTACCACAGGCTGGAAAACTAAGGGCTTTAGAAAATGGTCATTTGGGCACTTTGGTTGGTGGGATACACAAACGCATAAAGTGATGAAGATCAGCAGCTGTCCCTAGAGCAAGACTCACTACAGTTTAAATTGTAAGGTACATAGAGGTATGGCCTTACAGAATAACAGGATACTCTGTACACCACGGAGTCACCTGGCCACTGCTGCCACTGAAGCCAAGGTCTTAATCATTCACACTAGTTGAAACCTAGTTTCCTGTGAGGTTAAAAGTTTATTGCTATTTCTTTTTCTCCTGAACAGTTTTAACACTAATCCTGGATAATCTTTCTCACATGGTTCACTCTACTGTCATACTGGAGTCTGGACTTGTTTCTTCTACCAGGAGATTCCCTGTTTCATTCCTCACTGCATCTTTCATCCTCTTTGTTTAAGACCCAAACTACACTGTAACAGGAAGGGGCTTCTCTGGAGTCCAGTAAGGTCTCAGAATTATTTCATCAGACACTTTGTGATATATTTTCTGAATATTTAAATCAAAAGAGAAGCTGGTTTTAGTTGACCCTCTTGACAAACAGATATTTACTAGATCATTAAGAATTACCTGCTCTCTCAACCTTACTGATGGGCCTGCCTGTGACCATCCATGAGAGTGTAAAGAGTTAGTAGCCACATCCTTTGAATGTCTCTGCTATACCTATACTATGGATAGACTATGACCGTCAAGAACTTTTTCAAGGGCAACTACTAGCAAGCTCAGTAGAAACTTTAATGCTGCCAGTTTAAAAATAAATACAACAGAAATTATGCAATAGTGAAAGCAGAGCCATTTACCTCTTAGAGCATTGGTTTCCACAAAGAAATCCACCTGAGGAGAATACATATCTTCAGATTCCCAAAGATTATTCTGCAAATCAGTGTACAATGCTAGTGGCACAGCCTTGTCAGGCTACAGTACAAGGAAAAAAAATACAGAAAAAACAAAACCAACAGTATGTGTATGGATGTGGGAGCACTTCAGAAAATGAAAATAAGAACTGCTAGCATTGATCCCCCCTGTTTGTATCTTGTGTTCTAGGTTTTCTCATATCACAGCAGGAAAAAGACCAGAAAAGGAGAAAATACAACAAAATAGGATGTGTCTGCTCTTTCAATGTTCCCGTTCATTTCTGTGGAATCTCACTGCTCTGCTCCTCTGAATAAATATCATTATCCACAATTTGTTTTGTACCTCATTACAATATTAATAATTGAAAACTCTCCTTCAGAAAATGGATACAGTGTTCTGGGAATGAGTAATACGAAGAAGTTTATGTTGATCCACCAAACATCAGTAATGCTCTTATACCAAAGGAGACCACAGTATATGACATAAGTGAAAGCAGCTCCAGAAAATTCAGCCAGCCCACATGCAGAGATAACGGATATCATAGCTTTAAGGCTGAACAAAACAAGCATATTGTGGTTCTGTATCATGATATCACGATGGTCTTTTTTCACACTGGAACACAAGTTAACCTAATGATAGTCTCCCTAAATAGATGGGTAAAAATGACAGCCTGAAGGCACAGCAAATTCCTGTATCAGGGCTCTGAAAGTTTCAGAAGAGCTTTCACAGCTTCTTACCATCGAGCCTTATACACTCAGAACTATCCCAGTGCATGAAAGGAGATTGTCGATGAATAGCCAGAATGCTTCAGGGAGCACAACAGCTGGTTCAACATTTCAGTTTTGTTTTGAAATAAAAATATCAAAGATTTCAAAGAAAAGACATTATACTGGCTCTTACACTTTTCAGCTTTCCTGTAGAAAAATGAAAAATTAATTTAAAAATTACAGTGGTTTTATTTAATTACCCAAATTTTGTTAGAACATCTGAATTTCTAGACATGTTACTTATTATTCCATTTAGTCTTCATTTTCATCCTCCCTTTTCCTTTGAACTAAAAAAGGGAAGCAGAAAAGATGACAAAATGAGATAAAGCAGAAATGTTCTTACAATTCATAAGCCTAAACTTCAGACATTTACTTTATCTGAAGACACAATTTTCTAAAACAGCAACAAAAGTTACTTTCAATAGAAAATGTTCAAAGTCTAAAAATATGTCCAGTTAAAAAAATGGCATTATATTAATTTATTTATACCTTTCCCTCAAAATTAAAGATGTGGGTTTCTCAAACTGGAATTGCATTCAGAGCATAACCACTTTCCACTGGTAACTCTACAAGTGGCTCTACTGGGCTATACCATTCTCTCAAAAAAAAGACATCTTTATAATCTTTTTTAGTATATAGTATTTACTCAGTGCAGTCATGGCTATTGCTAAAGATGTTGGCCTCCCGTAATCACCATGCCAAACTTTGGGCAGCATCATCTCAAGAGACCAATAAGAAGAATTACTATCACAGAAGATAACACTGCCATCCTTGTAATCAGGACTCTTCTTGACACTGAAGCATGTGCTATGTGGTGGCAAGAGAAAGTTTGTTGCATATGTTTTATGCTGGAGTTTTTCAAATTTGTTTGCAGCATAAATAATGGGTGCCTGAGAAAGAAAGACTGGCCATACTCTAAATGTGATGTTAATTCTTTGTAGATTGAGTTAGCTCAGCATTTTCATACAGTTATTTTCTGTGAGAATCCAAGATTTTTGTCTGCCATAACTACAGCAATGGAATAGGAGAAAAATATGTACATGTAATTTCTCCAGGAAATGTTATTTGGGTCATAGGGTGTTTTGGTGCTTTTTAAAATGCACTTAATCAATTCACTTTTATCACCATGCACTTTCTTCTTTCAAGTGATAGAGTCTTGGATTATTTGGGGGTTATTTTGTTTGCAATATTGCACATTAAACACTTAAAGATATCACCCTAATGTACTGGGTTCAGTATGACAATCGGTGGTTAACAGCTCTGCAGCCTTCAAGGTGGTTTCAGATGCATGCAACTCCCCCAGCCTTCAGGGCTACATTTATTTCTTTCTTTGTGAAAGAGGTAGGTGGTTTCAAGAATAAAAGGGAACAAGAAAGTCTTGGCCTCTTTTCTAGCAAACACTTCACAGAATGATCTGAAATGACAAGGAAACATGAAAGAGGCTTTATTGTTTTTGCAAAAAAGGTTAATAGCAATAGCTGCATTTAAGAAAGAAAAGAAAAAACTGATGAGGGAAATACAAAACCAGCAGCTGTGTCTCAATCTGGATAAAAGCAATAGAGAGGGAGCTGTGCCAAGTGTCTCCTGTGAGGCGCCAAGTGTCTCTCAGTTTTTTTCTGGATAAATTTATAGACATGCAAGACACAATACCTAACTAGTTTTGTTTTGTTTGTTTGTTTGTTTGTTTTTAACGTCCAACTGTGTGCAACAAACAGCAAAACTCCCTATACGACATCCTCACTAGCCAATGAACCTTCTGGGAGGACTTCAAGGAAAAGCAGTGGGATTCACACCCTACATCCCATTCTCTTTTCAGGCTTTCAGGATAGATGACCAGTAAGGAGCTGTTAATTATTCCTGGTGCATACTGAAAACAGAAGTTTTTTGAGGAATTTTCCAACCATTACCAACTGGGCTGAGACTAACTCATCTGCTGGAGACTACCAGACAGCTACAAAAGAATCTTCTTTTATTACCTGTGTGTATTGAGTTCAACTGCTAACTAGAAGGGAAGGACATTGTTTAATCCTAGCACCATTCCTTTGACTTCAGTGCTGTTTATCTAGAAACACATTTGGCTTGAAAATGGTTGTTTTAAATTGATCCTCTGAGTCTTCTTAACCCTGTTAGAAGTTGAAGATAGGGTATACTGCATTGTTTTCTGAGATTTATCTGTGGTTTATTTGCAAAAGCCACTTTTCTATCATTGTATTGACACAAAAATGAAACCTGTACTTAACCCTGCCACATTTGCTAACTGAACACAAATCAAAGACTTCAATGTTCATTGTCAAAAAGATGAGCTATTTTCTGTCCAGCTCAAACAGCCCTAGTATATCCAGATCAGTCACTTTCCAGAAACGATGTAAGCCACAATATCAGGTCCTGACCACTAACATCTCGGAACATTTCCCTCTTTTGACTATGGGTTTAATTTTCTTGTTGTGACAATCAATTCTGAGAAAAGCATTCTGCAGTTCCATCTGTGCATGCTTTTTGTCTTGTATACTAGCATTGGAACAATGATCTGAATTGCTCCTTCCTGAAGAACCTCTCATAAAGCTATGAAAAGGAAAAATGAGGGAAATAAAGGAGGATGCAGACTCACAAAAGCATCAACACCATGTACCAAAATACTACTGCTATCACAGATCAGTGCCTCTACTGGGTGTCTGAGATAGCTGAAAAAGAGAACAGACGCAATGACTCATGTTACTAAATGTACAGTGCTTATGACCAGAGCTGAGTTTCCTGGATTGTTAAATCAGCAGCTTTCACCGAGTGCTGAATTAAATATGTTTTAAATGGTATTTCAAAGTTATAGTAGGTTACATTTGGGCCTGCTGATCTTAACAATGTCATGTTAAATATTTTCTTTTTAATTAAGGTAAAAGCTAAGTTCTGAGGATAAGTAGTATTTTTCACTTCATTAATTTTATTGTTAAAAAGAAAATAAGATATAGAAACAGATTAGCAAAACAGCATGACAAAAGGGAACTTCCAATTAGCTTGAACTGTCACAATACTCATGGGTCCAGACCCATCAGTTCTGAATGCTAGGGAGGCTGTACGTGCAGGAGCCCTGATCTCACAATGGCTGAGCACCCACAGTTCCGAACAGAGCTCACAGGATCGACTGGAGTGACAGTCTGACAGTTACACTAGCTGGCCTCCACACAGTACAGGTTAAGCTTCTACATAAATACAGGTAAATCTTTTTTTCTTTTTTTTTTTTTTTTTTTTTTTTTTTTTAAACAGGAAAAGAGCAATTCTGCAAGCTCGCTTTCTGCTGGCTGCTGGCTGCTGGAATGCTAACATTGAATATTGTCTCAGCACAATAAAGGGAAAAGTTATATACATCAACAATAACAGGCAGCACAGACAATCAACAATAACAGGCAGCACAGACAATCAACATCACTTGCTGAAGTTTAACTGAAGATTGAGACATGATACAACATTGCTATCATGTAATATAATCCCACAATTTCAAGGGAATGACTTAAATTTGAATTAGAAACTAAGATCAGTAGAGCTATAAGGATACTTTTGTAATAGGAAAGTCTCAAAAAAATTAAAATACTTCAACCTGTGAAAGTTTAAAATGGGAAAGAAAATAAGAGATATACAAAATAATGTACAAAACTGAGAAGGTAAATCAAGCACTTTGACTCATCTTTTCTGATTAACAGACAACTAATGAAACTATGATATCAATTTACTTTCTTTTTTAACACAATACTCGATCATAATCTAGGCACATATTTGTTCCAAATTATTATTGAGACCATTGCATTAGGACTTAATATTCATACAGATAACAAAAGTTTCTAAGGATGCAATTTTCCTTTTAAGAAACCAAGAATAAAGACTCTTCTGTTCCAAAGTATATGATGAAATGATACTGCTTAGAAAGAAACTTTTGCAAAAGTCCAAACAGGGAGCTGCTTCCTCTTCTTGTGTTGACTTTGCTTGGTAGAAGTTACTGGCCTAGAAATGCCCTCCTGGAACAGGCTGAT
Organism: Pterocles orientalis; assembly: GCA_011057875.1. Lineage (NCBI taxonomy): Eukaryota > Metazoa > Chordata > Aves > Pterocliformes > Pteroclidae > Pterocles > Pterocles orientalis. The sequence continues at coordinate 1,858,355 of WKFP01015051.1, read as the reverse complement.
AATATTTCTGCATTCAAAATTAGCATTCAGAATATAGGGGCAACTCTTACAAGCCTCCATCATGGATTTGAGTACTGTTTGCATAAGTAATAAATGCTCGGCCTGGTTTTTCAAAATTAGGCCCACCCATCTCAACCAAAATGCACTGAAAAGAAGCTCCTTTACCCTTCATAGCTATTGAGAAAAGTGTTAAACAGTAAAACAAGCAAACCGCTTCCCTCATGCTCTCTTTTTGCAAGCATCACATCACTCTTGCTCACAGGATTTATTACAGTTTAAGGGAAGATTCTCATTGGATCCATTCCTGAAAACACTGGTAGCACATCACTGCCCACTAGGTAAAGGGGGACAGCTGGAGGGCCATATACTCAAGTGACTGTGAAACACCAAGTCATCTGTTTTTGGGAAGGGAATCATGATTTAATAGATGATTTGGAGAGCTGCAGGTCTTAATCCTACCCGTTAGGCTGGAAGAATCTATGTAACTTGCAGTAAGCACAATAGCATTTTTGCCTCAATTTCTTTCTCTTTAAAATTAAAACAACAATGTTTTCATTAAACGGTTGTAGACTACTCAGGCATCCCAGAATGGAAGAAGTCTAGACAACTGTGAACTTCACCCACGAATTGTCTGACCTCTTACTGAAATATTTGCAGATTTGTTTGCAGACTGAGCAGTTCCTGATAGCAGGGTAGCTTGCTTCACTGCTCAGTCCACCCATTCTGTCTGCAGCTGTTCTCAGGGGACACATATAATCATCACATTTGTTGCAATGGCAATGGTGATAATGATACCGTGTGTAATAATGAAAAGCAAGTACACATTTCACTTTCTGTGAGGGTTGGTGCTTGGGCAACACTGCCTGCCAGCTGTCTCTGTCCACAGCACAACCTGTAATTTAGTTAACAAAATGAGCCATTTCAGAGATCAATCATTATCCTGGCTGTCTTTATCCATTTACTGTTGCTGCCTGTGACAAACATAGTAGGACTCACAAACAAGGTTTTTTTTCGGGTGGAAAGGATGGAAAAATAAACAGAGAAAATATAGGACTCTTGTCCAACCTGATCTGCCTATTCAAAGCTTTTTACCATAATGCTGGAACTGATGAACTTTCAGGGGTCAAACAGCTTTGGTGGCCATAAAGAAACAACGTTTGACACTACTGATGTTTCATCTCCCATTTACATGAAAGTTGAGGAAAAAATTCAGAACCTTTCACTGATTTAACTTTTCCCTCTGTTGATGGAATAGGTGTACCCAGACTCCTTTCCTTATCACTAGAGTGGGAACACTGTTCACAGTTCAATACTAGTCAAGTGCAGAGTGCATTTCTGAGCATAAATCATTCCACAACATGTTCAACGACTTCCAAGTTCTCACTCAATTTTCCCTCAGTGTTTGGTTAAACAATTGGTACTGCATCCTCCCTTAATTCAGTTTCTATTTATTCCACTCCTGTGTCTCCATCAACCAAAGCAAACTTGTCTCTTTGAGAAGTGCAAGGATTTGCACACTACAAGGAGAAAGGGGGAAGGAAGGTCTGGTTTAGTCTTGAGGGCTTCAGAGAACTGGCAGAAGAGCCCTAATTAATTTTTGGAGTAGCTACTTAAGTCTCCCACTGTCACTGCCAATGAGGGACACACACACTCACTGCTCTCTGAATGCAATCAACTTAGGTTCAAATGACTCTCCAGCTGATTTTAAATATCTAAAGCCATAACCTAATCACAAGGATTTCCCCCATTAGATTTTATCCTCAAAATGGTAACTTGGAAAGAAAATGTAAACATCTTCAGTCTACAGTTCACACAAAGGCACTGCACTGAAGCACAAAAGGTAGAAAAGGGATGTTATCAGGTCTAGATTTTCCCATTCATGCAACAAGAGTAATCATATGCTACCATTTCATGGGAGTGCTGTGCAGCTTACTCCATAAACAGTTGTAAAAAGCTGTGGTATCTACTGAAAGATATATAAATTGTTAATGTATATTATTCTCAGAATAAAATACAAACTGTGGTGATCCTAAAAACAGTTACTTATGTACTTAATTGTTAAAAGCAAAGTTGATTTTCTAGCAAAAATTCTGCAACCTTTCATGCATTATCTTACAGACCACAGCCACTAGAGTACTGGAAGGTAACATATACCCACCCCCCCTTTTTTTTTGAGGATATACATGATGCTCCTGAGAATGAGGTGCCCGCAAATCCTACTTCATTGTCAGGCAATGTAACAGAAATAAATGTCACAGATTATTAAAATACGATATTATAAATCCAATATTCCTTCTATAAGTAATCAAATCTACTAGGACTCTTTGGATCTACAAAGACATAAAAAACACCAGATAAAAGAAAACAAGTGTCAGACAGAATTTCAAAGGGCCTTTTTAAAAAGCAGTCTACCAAAAGACAGGACAAATATCATAATAGGAGAAAAAATGCTGTAAAGAATTAGAAACTGATAAAAAAAAAGACAGTAAATAGAAAGTAGGAAAAAAATTCTGTTTTTTTTTTTCAATAGGACAAAGAAAACAAAGTAGAAATTCTGCTTAAGGAGCCCCATATCACATAATTGTCAGTGCTGTGGAAAAGGAGGTAAATAACAAAGAAAAAATCTGCAGCTGGCACAAAATTATTTAAGTTATTTCTTAGTAGGAGTTCTATGAAAATGGTCTACACAATGGCAAATTAAATTTACTGTTGACAGATGCAAAGAAATGCATGCTGAAAGTAACTAATAACTGCATATATGCTGCTGAGTTCCAAATTAACTGGAAACGCCAAGGAAAAAGGCCCCTGTGTGTGTATCTCAACCTGTCAAGGCCTAAATATAAGATACAACACGGGACGAAGATCCTAAATGAGGGACACAGCAAAACCACTCAGGCAGAAAACTTGAAATACTCTGGGATTTATTGTGCATAGCTTTTCTTCGGAAACCTCTCTCTGTTGTGCCCTGTTTCCGATATAAGCAAGTTTTGACATTGAAATTTGGCAGGCATTGAACAGCAGCAGAACATAAATTAATCTGGGACAAAAGTAAGTGATGTCCCTTAAAGGGACAGACTTTGAAAAATATGTCCACAATTATGTCTGCATGTAAGGAGGCCAGCATAGTATCATCTACCCTCTGGATGCCATGACATGTCCAGATAGACACTGCTTAGATGAACCAGTGGTCTGAAGAATAATATTCACACCTTTGGCATCGCAATGCAATCTAGTTTTGCCCTTGATAGTACTTTGTCAAGATGTAAACTGTCAAAGCACGTATTCAATTGCCTTTCATTTTTTTATTTGATTACAAAGGAGTCATTGCTCAGACTCAACTCTTAGACTTTCCAGATCATGACACACTCTGATGGATGAATCATTCATGTCAAATGAACCAAAACCATGCACAGCCTTACATCAGTGCTGGAAAGATGCTCAAAGCACAAGTCAAGTGTGTTTATTTCTCAGGGGATCCCATTCCAGGCAGGGCAAAAGAACAGCCTGCTTGACTTTGTGGGTGATACAAACAACAGAGGCAGCATTCACATTACATTAAGTGTTTTGTAACAACTTGTGAAGCAGAAAACATGACTTGTCAGAGGAATGCAATATGTAAGAACAACAAAAAACTTATGAAGATTTTGCCAGCATGGGTTAAAATACGCAAGTGGCAGAAAAAGCATTTAAGGAATGGAATCTACAAAACTCCTCCCCCAACGCTGAGAGCTCCCTACTGACATAATTAAACTGAAAAACAAACCATACAGACAGTTAGGGCAGCAAACTCACTTTGGGATGTGATCTAGTTTAAGTAGACACGGGGCTGCTCATAACTAAGGTAAAAGAGAAAAAGGCAAAGGGGTTCCTGCTTTTTCCTTGCCTTGACCTTATTACAAGCATTTGTACTTGTGCAAATGTTGTGAGTTTAAAAATTAATTCCTTACCAGAGCAGGATCATTACATTACTATCTGCCCCTGCTGGGATAAAAATAAGGTCAATGTGTCAAAGGCAGGGGTGATCTCAGTGTGTAAAAAGAAGGAATATTACTAACACAAAATCAGTACTGAGCCACACATATCCCTCTTGGGCCTGCACACTGTGAGAGATCAGAAAGAATGAACAAAAAGGAAAGAAGGAAAAAATAAATAAAATAATAAACAACCTTTCTTCACAGCAGTAGCCATCTTCAGGTTCTTAGTAATACAGAGTCATAAAATGGTTTGGGTTGGAAGGGACCTTAAAGATTGATTAGTTCCAACCCCCCTGCCATGGGCAGGGACACCTTCCACTAGATCAGGTTGCTCAAAGCCTCATCCAGCCTGGCCTTGAACACCTCCAGGGATGGGGCATCCACAACTTCCCTGGGCAACCTCTTCCAGTGTCTCATCAACCTCACAGTAAAGAATTTTTTCCTAATATCTAACCTAAATCTATCCTCTTTCAGCTTAAACCTGTTTCTCCTCATCCTTTCTCTATACTCCCTGATAAAGAGTGCCTCCCCATTTCTCCTGTAGGCTGCCTTTAAGTACTGGAAGGCTACGATAAGCTACCTCCAGAGCCTTACCTGTCTTCTCCAGGCTGAACAACCACAACTCTCTCAGCCTGTCCTCATAGGGGAGGTGTTCCATCCCTCTGATCATTTTTGTGGCCCTCCTCTGAACTCACTCTAACAGGTCCATGTCTTTCCCGTGCTGAGGACACTAGACACAGTATTGCAGGTGGGGTCTCACAAGAGCAGAATAAAGGGGGAGAATCACCTCCTTCAAGCTGCTGGTCATACTTCTTTGATGACCAGGATACAGTTGGCTTTCTAGGCTGTAAGAGCACATTGCTGAGTCACATTTTGCTGCTCATCAACCAACATCCCCAAGTCCTTCTATTGAGAGCTGCTCTCAATCCATTCTTTGCACAGCCTGTATTTGTGCTTGGGATTGCCCCAAATCAAATGCAGGACCTTGCACTTGGCCTTGTTGAACTTGATGGGGTTTGCACAGGCCTACGCCTCAAGCCTGTCAAGGCCCCTCTGGATGGCATCCCTTCCCTCCAGCGTGCTGACTACGCCACACAGCTTGGTGTCATCAACAAACTTGCTGAGGGTGCACTCAATCCTGCTGTCCATGTCGCCAACAAAGATGTTAAACACCAGTCTGAATACTAACCCCTAAGAGATAGGGGATTGACAAGGGGAGAGGATAAGTAAACTGCTTAAGTGTCCCTAATCCAATCTCTGTATCTGCTTATATGCTCCATACACAACCCAGACCTGTCTGGAATGACCATATGTTTGTCTTGGAAGACAGTATGGCTGTAGATGAGTTTAATGGAGCAGGTAAGAAAGAAATAGGACATTTGACGTATATATATATAGAAAAGACAAAAAGAGCTAATAGCAGGTGCAACCACCTTGTCTCCTCTTCCCTTCCTCCATAGCTTCATCTAAATAACTCTTGTTATTAATGCATCAGGAAAGGACATTTCACATTTACTCTTTAAGATCAACCTGACAGTTTACCAGCTGTTTCTGTACTCTTCTTCCCACAACAGCCTGAGTAATCCAAAGAGCGTTCTCACTTCCTCTGCCAGCAGCATGGTTACCTGCTGTTCATTTCTCCTAGACTGCTCTCTGAGCAGAGATGTACCATCTCTTTTACTTCCCACTCACTTTACAAGACACAGGTTTGATATCATGTAAGCACAACTATTACCTCTCATTCTAGAAGTTCTCATGCTGAGAAAAGAGTCTTTCTTTTTGCTATTCCAGAACCTTGGCCTGAAGAAGAAATTTATGGGTCAACATATATTTCAGCTGTTCCTTAAATATTATGGCAAAGTATGAGTACTGAATCAGGGAAAAACATGGTCAGTTTGGGGAAAGGTGCTCATATCTTCTAAGCACCTATTGGTGTTCAAGAATGAAAGACACAAGTTCAAAGGACATTGAGGGTCATGAGTCTTCTACTCTTAAAAACAAAACTCTTAGAAAAAATTCTACAAGAAAATCACTACCTAGGACTTGAGCCCATTCATGAAGATACTGGTAACTTACACTGGGTTGCACCACATCATCCAAAGTCTGGAAGTCTGAAAAAAGCACATTTAGTATCATAATCAATAGCTGTATGGACACTTGAAAAACAGAGTGACACACGTGCCCCAGATTCTCTGGTGTATCTTGTGGGCTAACACCTGCCATGTCCCATTATATCAGCTTGATAGAAGTTAAGGAACCAGTACGTATGCAGCCTTAATCAACAGAAATTTTTTTCCTCCCTTTTTTTCAGGATATTTTTCCTTTTCCCTATGTTACTCACTGAGTAATTGCATCTGTGTAGGTAAAAGGCCAGTGGGATTTGTTTGCCATTTTGGCAAAACACACCGGCACGTCCTTAAAATGGAAAGTCAGGCTTCCAGTTTGTTTGCCAGCACCATAAAACTGGCCTTTTTTAAATGCTACAAAACAGAGAGAGAAACAGAGTAAAGGAGGATGGCAGTGCTTGCCAAATGGCTTCTCCTGTCATATGCACACACTGGTCTGGATAGTCACTCGGGTGCAGATGTAAAAAGCTATTAGCATTGGGATAGAAACAGACATCCAGTTTCCCCACCCACCCAGATGGAGGAAAATAGAGCACCTCATTGGTAATGGTTTTCAGAAAGAAAGGGATACAAAGCAGGAAACAAAAGAGGAACAAAAGAGGACAGACTCCAAGAACATTTTTTTTTAAACAAAAGGTTCTTTTTCTCTCTCAATCTCTCTCCTCTAGTGTCTAATCCACAAAAGAATCTAAATCTCATCTTAAGAAAACCCCTCTGTTCCTGGATGCACTTTACAGACAATGCAGTATAAACAGAGGAAAGCATTGCAGTTAATAACAAGGGACTTTCCTGTCTCATTCTCTGTGACAATGGAATATCTAACATACCAAATAAATGGAGACAAAGCATAGAAAAGAAAGAAGGCTCAGGATTCAAAATGTGGGGCATAGGTATACCCAAATTACTTTGAAGCTTTTGACTGTCTCTGTGGAGCTCTCTCTCGAAATAAGGATATAAACAAAATCAACAGTAATAATACTGATGCTGCTAACAGTAATAGTTTATGCCATGGCAGAGCAAGAAGAGACATCAAGAAAGGGGCCCCACCACACTCAGTGATAGAACAGCAGTCACATCATAAAGGAAGTAATAGATGATGCAAGCGAGCAGCACAATGGGATGCAGGACAGGTAACGCTTGGTTTCTCTTCAAACACGACTATGTTAGCAGTAGAATAATGGAAAAATGGAATCATTAAGGTTGGAAAAGACCTCAAGGATCATCAAGTCTAACCGTCAACCCAATACCACCTAACTTACTAAACCATGTCCCTAAGTACCACATCTACACGTTTCTTGAACACCTCCAGGGATGGTGACTCCACCACTTCCCTGGGCAGCCTGTTCCAAAGTTTGAACAGTACATCAGACAGAAAAGATACTGATATGAGGCAAAGAAATACGGACTGAGACAAAGGATCAGAATAAGGGGAACAGCAGAATGGAAACAGATTAATTCACCAGTAAATGGAGGTGGTAGGAATTCTTCAGTATTGTTGTTCTTACACATAAGTTCTTTGAAGAAAAGAGTCATACAATAACACACTAAACTTCCAGCAAAGTCCACATGGCAGTACAGTCACTATGACTATTACTGTTTAATAAAGCTGTCTGTTCTATACAGACACAGCCCTAAGACCACCACAAAACATTTTGAAACATTTTGAAACCAGGATATGGCACAATGGTTATTCAAATAAATGAAGGCACAACTGAAATTTGCGATAAAACAAGCTGAAGTAATCTTGGGCCTGGAAATTAATTTGTCACCATGAAGTCAGTCCACTTGAAAAAGCATTAGGTTGGGAAAAATGTCATCACAGGAAAGTACAGGTTTACATCTTAGGTATCAAGTGATTACAGCCCCATCTGAACTGGGCCAAGGAACCAGGGCTAGCACACCTTCTGCTGCAAAAAACACAAAGCAATATTTGAAGAATGTAAGAACAGTTGGATCATCAGTACTACCATCTGTCTTAAATGGATCATCTGCAACAAGATGGTGCTACCCAACAGCATTTTTAAGCCCTAATTTTTGTCAGGTCTAAGACCAAGACAAGGGGTGTAGGTATCCGGTTTTAATGGATTTGAATGGTAGCTTCAGGATCTACCTACTGCATCTAGAAGGGTCCTTACTTTTGCCCCCTTTAAACTTACCATAGCTTGTTGTACTAAACAAGAATGTAATTAAAATAAAACACCACATCCAGTATTCCTAATGGAAACTAACATGATACTCATGTTCACCTGAGGTTTTTTGTTTGTGTGTGTTTTCTTTTATTTGTTTTTGTTATTTAAGACCGGCCACAGAAAAGTGAAAGTCAGTATTTCATTACCAGGTTAAAGTGAAAGAAATAGTAATGATGAGAGAAATATAGGTGAAAACAATGCTAAAATGTTTAACAGCTGTGCTTGCTCCACCCAGCCTCTAAAAGCTTGTTTAACTTGAGTAGACAGCTCATTGTACCCCAACTCTATGCACAGGGCCAGGATCACTACATACCAGAGTATAGCCAACTAAAATTTTAATGGTCATACTTCTGAGAATATGTCTGTTGCTTTGTAAAACTGTTTGATTTCAAGCCACTGGCCTCATGATTTGCCTTTGGCAACGCACAACTGATGGTTCCAACAAGATCCGTGGTCATTCTGCACTTTTCTTATGGCCCTTGATTTCAGCACAGACTGAATTCTCCTCAGCTTTAACCAAGTGTAAAGTTTAGAATTTCAGAATTAAATAAAATTTCTTCCTTCATCTTCCTGAGAAGGGTAGCTGTGAGAAACGAGAATATACTGGAAGTATGGAGAAGACGATTGACTGATGCTCAAATTATTAAATTGTAGAGGTTGCTGTCAAATTCAAATTAAACCTATTTTCATTGAAACTGTTAATATTGATGTTAAGTCATTCATCTCCTTAAAGGGTTCCAGAAAACGTTAAGTTTTCACTGTGTGTGGGAGTAAATCTTGTATGGGAGATAGCGAGTTCCAGAACCTCACACCATGAATTGTAAATACCATGCTCACAGTATGCAAGCATGACTCATTGATCTAACTGTACAGATGAACTGCACCACTTCTGAAATGAGATGGAACATTATAGATCCTTAAAAGCATATAGCAACGTCAAACAGCACTTTAAAACCGGAAATGCTTACTTAAGCAATGCAAAACTTAATTATAGCATAATCTGACCCATATGTCATGCGACTACATTTTTTCCAATGTTCTTGACTTCCTGGCAATTCAAACTACTATTCTATCTTGAATCTCACTGATAACACCATGTCCTCACATTTGCTTTAGGAATTATGTATATGAACACAAAACAATATAGATTCTCTTTAGTTTTTGAAAGCTACCAAGATCACAGACAGGCACGCGTTGTCTACAGTTGCATATATGCTTCAGTGTGATACAGTGCTTCAGTAGTACACCTGTTTGAACAATCAGCTATCTAGGGCTGGATGGAGTCTTCAATACCTTCTCTATATGGAAAGATGGAGTTTCTCTGCTAGCTTTAGCCACCAAGATTGACATCTACTCAAAATTAGTTGCCTAGAATCCTTTCATACTCAGCAGTGAATAGCAGCACTTTCTGAGTGAGAATCAACTCATTTATCTCGATGGCATGAACTGCTCACAGGAAGCACCTATCCTCTTTACTGTCTATAAATAGAATCCAGAAAAGACCACTGGGCTAAAAATGTGAGATCTCAGAGAGCTAAGGACATGTAGGCTGAACTTCACATCACAACTGAATTATTTTCTTTCCATAGCTCTTTCCCATTATTTTCATCCTCTGACTCTATACCAAAAGAAGTCTTAAAATCCAGCAGGTCTTTTGGTCCTCTGTTTTTAAAGGAAGATGCATTATCTCAAAATAATATCCTACCATCCTTTGCTATCACATAATGTTGCTTATTGATCTCAAGTGGCACCAGCCACATGCTTTCAAGTAATTATTTTAATTACTGTATTTGCCCCTACTTTTTGTAACCATCTCAAATATAGAAATGTTATCTTCTTAAAAAATAAAATATTGTACAATAACACCAAAATGAACATCCATAGACTAAATATGTTGTGAGTTATAAAGTCCCCTATTTAAATGACAGTACTCTGAGTAACAAAGAAAGGTGGTTAAGACATGTGCTGTCACCAAATCTGTCACAGCCTTTTCTCCTAGCAACCAAGTCTTTGAATCTGTTGTGTGCCACCTCCACCCTCCATAAACAGGCATTACAGCACTTGACCATCTTGTCTTATTCAAAATACTAGGTCAGAAAGATAATGCATGTTCATAAGTAATATTATTACTGGAACATTTCCCTGTGTTTATTTATTTAAAATCCTAGTTTTCCATGTACTGCATTCTCATTAGATTTTGATGCAGTCAGCATGAAGTTCTAAACAGCAGTAGTAAACCTCATGAACCATTTTGGCAAAACCTTCCTTGAAATCACTTTGAAAAGGCAAGATAACTTTTGCTAGCTTTACCTTTGTCTTTTTTGACTTTGAAAGCTGGCACCATCACACACTTAGCTACATTGTCCCCTACTTGTAAACAGAAACATACTTATAGCTAACTTCCTACTTCTTGCAGTTTGAAACTTCAAAAAAATCACCTTCCTAATATGTGCTTCTAATTAAATTCCAGTCCCTAACCACAGCTGCTGTGATTCATGCATACCCTGCAAGGTTCAGTGTTAATTAATGAGGGCTCTTTAAATTCTCTGAGCCTGGGTGTGGGAGGGAAATAGGGTGTATGTAAGACATGAGGATTTCTCACAGTTGGTAGTGGGGTGTTGTGCTGCCCCTCTGGGAGGCAGCTCAATTACAGTACGCATCCAAACAAGAATGAAAAAGGAGGTGGAGAACTGGGAACAAAAACCCACACAGTGTATTATTCATAAGCAAATATATAATTATGCAGTCTCATGAATCAGGGATCTACACTTCTAAAGACAGAAAAAAATGTGTCAGAATGTTGCTTTGCAGTGTATTGTTTTGATATTACCTTCTTCCTATGAAAATTCAGAGAAAAAGTAGGACAGTCAACAGAACCCAGGGGCTCCAGGCAATCCAGGGACAATTCCTGACAGGTACAAGCTGAGGTATTACTAAATTTCATGGACCGTGGATTTCTACAATCCCTCTTGGGACTGCAATTTGAGGCTCCAAATGAAGGGACCCAGCAGCTCAGCATCTCTGCAGATAATGAATTTCAAGGTGAGAATCTAGAGCTTTGCCAAATAAGCAAATCGGTTAGTCTGGCTCTCATGCATGTGAGTTCAAAAATAATCACAATTATTATCTCATATTTGTATTACACACAGGCAAGCTTCTTGAGACACCACAACTCTGTCTTCAGCTAAATGGCTGCCAGTCTAGAACACATCTGCTTCTCACAGTTTATACAAAAAATTGATATGAGGAGGCTATAATAGGTTGGAGACAAGGATGAGCATTTGACCGTAGTCATTTGTGCTTCAGGTTTGGTTTTTTTTTTTTTTTTTTTTTTTTTTTTTTTTTTTTTTTTTTTGCTAATTGAACTATCTTGCATCTCCAAAGCATAATTCATCCTTTATGTGTGTTCTCAGCAATGCAGCACACCAACTATAACAGTATTAGGATCTGAAATTAAGTAGCCTATAGCTACTTAACTAACTCAGAGGGGAGGTTTAGAAGAACAGTGTGTAAATTCATGAGGAGGCATCTGGCATAGGCTTTCACACTGCTGCCTCTTAAAAAATATTCTTTGGTATATTTAACAGTCCCGTGTAGTCATAGCCTCAGTCTTTGTTTTACCAAAAGAGTGATATTACAGATCCACCAAAACCTACAGTCCCACAGTTGATGAGTGTAATACTTGCAGCTTGGGTAGAATCGCATCTTTCCCTCTCTTTCAGACTGAAGCTTGCAATAAAGACATCAGTAAGCCTACCCAGAATCAACTTCATGTGTGGTCCTCTGAGGGCTTTAACTAATGGTGGATAGACAATAACCATAAAGACTTTCAAAACACTGTATTTTTCCTTATTATTAGAAATTTTGCATGGGATAAAAGAAAAAATATTTTTAAAGGAACTGGGAAAAAAATCAATATCTATCCCAACCTAATGCTTACTGTTCCCTTGTTGCTGGTTTGGAAATCTCAACCCAGTGATACTCAATTATTTTTTCAAATGAGTAAGTAGATACCAGATAATTTGATCATGACTTTTTTCAAGCCAAGGCTTGGCTCTGCTTCTGCTGGACTACTCTGAGCTAGGTATTACCTTTGCAGGGGGCACACTCAGCTGCTCACAGCACACAAAGAAAAGACAGACAAGAAGTCTGGAAGCAAAGCTGACATGTTGTCATTGTCTAGGCAAAAATTATTTACTGCCAAGATCTAGACCTAAGCTAACCTTAGGAGAAGCCTTAGAGAAACTTCTTCAAAATTTCCCCTAGGGAGAGGTGACTGCTCTGTAAATATCCCCAAACAACTGTCATTCCTTTCCATGGAGACTCTTTCAGGTTCTCAGCTCTGGTTAATATCTGCAGCTATACTGCCACTAGAGCCTTTATTATCATTAGGGATGGCAAGTTGAAGCCAGCATGGTGTAAGGACAGCACACTATCTTCTATTTCCCTGTCTCCAATAGGTGACAGCTATCACCAGTTCCTTCTCAGACAATTTTGCCATTGGCAACCCCTCTACTTCCCCCAGAAGCAATCAGAAACTGGCTCATCTGATTTCTTTAATATACAAGTGCTTTATTGATACTTAGAGTTTAAAAGATGAAAGAAAAAACTTTCACTACTTTTCCCCAGTTTACTCAGAACAAGGTACTCTCACAGTCTGAGCTCCTGGGAGAACAGGATTTTTCTTTCAGCTAGATTGAAGGAAGACTCTAAAAAACTAAAAGACTAATGGTGCCTGGAATTGGAGGTCTACATTGGTGATCCCTAAATATTATTTCAAGAGACACCTTTTTCAGCTGAAGTAGAGGGGGCCTGGTTTTGCAGAGCCAAACCAGAAGGGTTTACGTTCAGTTCAGCTCTGCTGTTATCTGACCTGCTACATCTGTCATGACAATTTAATTATGTTCCGATTTATCCCAGACTATAGGTTCATTACAAGATCAGGGCTGCTGTTCTCCAGCATCTCTCTCAAAATCCTTAGCTGCTACTCTTTAGTGGACTGTAATTTGAATGCATCCTTCTACCAGCCTTTATATCCTCCCTGCCTTTTTTCCACTACAGATCCACTGCCTTTCTAGCACTTGCTCATTTGTTTCTGAGAAGATAATATTTTAACCCAGTCATCTATTTCAGACCTACAAAGATTCTGAAAGAAGATGAAGGTTATGGCAGAGAGAAAACCAGATTCAAAGCACTAGGGAGCACATAACAGGAGAAAACCTGCATGGGTTGCTTTGTCTGTGCTTCTGATTCTCTGAAATACTCTTGGGTTTAGGCAGTTCAGATAACACAATGGAGAAAAGGACTTGTGGCTTCATCTAGGTCAGTTTTGATTTTCTATATAATGACAAACATTTTTCACATAGACAGGAGTTTTCTCACAAGTGATTCTTAGAACAAACAAGACTATGGTGGATGCAGCATAACCCCTTGTAACACTCACACAGAGTACTACCACTGCCCACTCCAGAAAAATTATGCAACAGAGTTGAGGTTTATCATAAAATGCTAAAAACTTTGGCTGGTGGTGGAGAAAGCTGCTCTACCATAAACTGCAAAGTACCCGTTCTGTCACTTCCTTTAGGGCCACTAATATAGCATTTCACAGTGCTAGCATTTATTTCAAATAAATTGAAAACCCATTTAAAATAAACTGTGTCACCCAAGGACCTGAGTATATAACTCTGCATTTGTATGTGCTTGTCCACAGCACCCAGCAGCGAGACACAAGAGAGCTTTCCCCTGTCCTCCCACACCCCTTTGGTGTCACAGTTTTTTTCAACATGGAGGGGAAGTAAAATCAACTCTGCTAGTTTCCTTCTTCTGAGGCAGTGAAGTTGCTGAACAGACAAATCCCCAGGAAACAGCCTCCAGGCAAATGCTTTATTATCCCTCAAGATGAAGACAACAAAGAACTGACAGCTCTCTATATAATGCAATTATTTCCACCTTTAAAGCCATGTTAGAGTACCCTATGCCACATTTCATCCGGCCATGAAATTTTCAGGATGTGAGACTGTTCTCTGTTCTCCCCTGGGAATACCTCCCTCCTGCCTGATGTGATCAAATGGCCACAACAATTACAGAGGGAAACAAAACCATCTCAGATTAGTGAAGCCTCCAGAAAATCTTTGAAACTGATCTAACACTTGCTTGAGGACAACGGTTGAAAAGAATGTTTGTCGTTCTTTCAATATTCTCCACAACGCTGCAATCCAAAACAGAATAACTGGATGACTGAAAACTCAAAGAGCAAAGTCAATACGTAATAAGTGAATCGAAATCTTGGCCTCCACACAAAAAATGCCAAGAGAGAATGAGTTTTTGTTTGTTTCTGGAATGCTATCCTCATAATTTTTATATTTGGAGAAAGGACTGTAGAAACAATGCAAAGACTGCCTACAGAACAGAACAGCTGGCTTCCACTATGAATCACTGACAGCACTTCTTTATTCAGACTTCAGATCATAATACTTAGAATATCCTTATGTCAAAGTGGGATTAGTATTTAACAAATCAAAACCCACTTCCTAGATCTCAGAATGAACATGGCCATACTACCATGTGTGAAGACACTAAAAGCAGAAGGGTAAACTCTTCTAACCTTTAGTCTTCATGATAATGAATGCAGAATCGAGTGGAGTAATGGCTTCATCCCATTACCTTTTTTTTTTTTTTAGTGAAAATGTAATGATTTATAGTTTTACAGATTTCCACTTTTAGAACACCAAAGAAGTGTACATACAAGAAATGTAATAGCATGATACCTAGCTTATCAGTAAGTTTTAGTTCTGTAATCAGTATTTAATAAAGATAATAGTACAACACCTTCAGTACAACATCCTTTAAGAATGGAATATCGCCCATTTATAATCTCTAGCCATAAGGATATACAAAACTTTGCAATATATCCTCTACAACTGTTGATGATTATAATGATAATGCAGACTTTTTTCCCTACAAGTTTTAAAGGCAGCAAATACCAAAGTTATCTGTGCTTTCTCATTAGAACTCGGGTCCATAAACATTCAAAATAATTTGCTTCTCTCTTGCCTGTGACTTAGAAAGAAATAGATATATACATAAACACACATATATATATATTTTGTCTGTGTGTGAGACTGATGTGTTTTTTCATTACAGTGCCATTCCCCAGCCTTTAGTCCATGCATACAATCCTCAATAGGTTGAAAAACACTGGTTTTACATTCCAGTCTCAGCTCTTTCTCCTACGCTTCCATAACTTCAAGTAGGTCAAATTATGCTGATAAAGGAACAATTCAAAATCCTCTCACTTATTACTCAGGCCCCTAATATCTATGTGCAGATTGTTAAAAAATAAATTCCTTTCAGAGTCTTTGTTGAGAAGAAAATTAACCAAAGCAATAACTAGGTTTTGGCTGAAATTAACATTAATTTACTTCACTGAAAGCTATGCAAATCTTAGAATCTCCTTACCCTTCACCCCTTATAAATAAGACCATTATTCCACCAAACAACCACCTTTTACAAAACTAGCTGTTTCATTCACAAGACAGGAAAAATTTGAGAAGATAATTTGAATTTTCTTCCCCCTCAGCTACTCAGAGTTCCTTCTGTGTTGTCCAAAGAGTTATGCCATGAAACAACATTTTAACACTGACTTTTGTAATTAGTCAGTGAGCTCACAATACCTGAAAAGGATACAAGTCACATCTTGCTTCTCAAGTGCTGGAAAACAATGCACTCATACTCTTTGTCTGTCAACTGAAGAACACATTTTTCATTCTTTTTAATATAGTTACCTGAAACTATTGAATGTGTCTCTCGACTTTTTGGAGATCTTTTCCTAGACCAGTTTGTCTTTCTAAGTGGGCTGGAGACCCATGCACAGAAATATCTCACGTAAATTTTTGTTCTATTTAACCAGATGTTGTGCAGTAGACACTTTGAGAATGACTGCCTTTCATTGTATCAAATCCTTATGATCCTCTTCAGTCTTGTAGCTAAAGTTTGCCTACCCTCCTGATCTTCCAACTTTCTAAAGCACTGCCTGATGTTTTTTTTTTTAATCTTGACCTGTGAAAATTATGTCATTGCTTCCATCATCTTCGGTTCTTTCATAGTATTTTCCATTTCTGTCAAATTTCAAATTGAAATATTGTCCACCCCAGATACAAGCCATGTTCTCTACCTAGAAATACAGATTTTTGTTACCTAGTGTGCCGGGAGCCTTACAGAAGATGATGTATTTGGGGAGTTAGCAATCTTGACCAGGCCATGTCTGCTCCGCTTGGCCCTGTACCTGGGGCTTGAGAAGCCCTTATGTTAGAAGTAGTAGCCACTGCATGGGAACCTGCTGGAGTGCCCTGCGGCAGCCTGTGCTGCACACTGGTGGGTGTTACAGAATCATAGAAGCATAGAATGGTTTGGGTTGGAAAGGACCTTAAAGATCATCAAGTTCCAACTTGACGACAGAGATAACATCACAACCTGTCAGAAGACACACAATTCTCTCTGCTACACAAAATGAAAGCAACACAGCATGGGAGGTCTCAGGAACCTCTCCACAGACAGAATCTGTGTAACGTGCCTGCTGTAGGAAAATGAATCTGGGGTCCACTCAGTTCTGCAGGAAAACAGGGTTCCAAGGAGCTGAAGGAATTTAAGATTTACTCACAATTTGTATTCCTCTTTTTACTCTATCTTATTGAAATAGCTATTTTGTTAAGCCATTTGTTGCCTTGCCTTCTTATTGAGATCCAGAAAGAGCCCTGCTTCTCCAACCTCACCCCCCCTTCCCCGGTGCAGAAAGTCTAACCAGTCCAAGGGGTCCAAAACCCTGCTGAAATAAAACACATACTTCAGCAAGTATTTTTATCTTCACCCACAAGGTCAGCAAACACCCCTCTAATAGATCTATTTGTTCAATGTACTAAGAGAATACTTCATTAACTGACATGACAAATACTGAGATATATGGTCTGGGAAAAAACACCATTAATCAATAAGCATTGGAATAATTGATATAAGTTGAAAGCTTTGCAGCATCAATTGGCATTCAGTTCATAGTTATTTGTCATCTGTTGTTCAGGCAATGGTTCTTAAGCAGTATCTGTAAGTATAAAGTTACTGCCAGTGTGGCAGAGAGTCCCATGTCACATATGGCCTGTGAGGTGTCCGGGGGGAAGAACAGGTGTTCCACAGCATTAGAGGGGTTCAGTGACACCCTTTACTTGTTCATTCACTTTCAGCATATTTTGAAATATTGAAGCTTATGTGTGCCTAGTTAAGTGTATTTATGGATTATATTATCTAGTTGTAACTAAACTAACCCTCACAAAATGGACAAGTGGCTTAAAAAGATTCCTGCAAAGAAACCAGAGACTGAGGGTAAGATTGATAATGTGAGCACAAACGAACAACAAGAAAACGACAGAGCCGACGCTTCTCCTACTCTTAGAGTGACCTCTTCTTCCGCCACATTACGATACAAAAGCAGTGACAATCTAATCAGATCTGACAAGAATTAGGCCAAACCATTTTGAAATTATCAAGAAGATATGGATTTTCATCCGTGGTCTTAACAATGAACCTTGCCCTAAACTATTAACTAATGATAGTATGAAGCCACCACAATAAGCAAGATATTAAGAAGTAAGCATCCAGAACATGAAGACAAACCTCTAATTTTTTTTAATACAATTTAACCCATGCAATATTCAAACCAGCACTTCACAAGACCTAATAATAACTGTTTAGCAGTAAGAGGTTTCTTACTTAAATGTGAAAGAAATAAAGCCACACACCACTGGAGGAACACTTGTTCCTCCTGCCATTGTAAAAATGGCTGGAATAATACATAGAAGAACAACACGGCGGAGAAGAAGATGAGTATTCAAACAAATTACACAATGTGGGAGGTTCACTCTGCAGACGAAAGTACAGATGTTTCTACATATCTCAGCTTATGGCATTTGCTAGATTCTTTTTCATAATGAAATCCAGGAAGAACTGTGTTTTCTTCATGAGCCACTAAAGGAAAGATTACCAGATAATATATATTTTCAACAGTAAATGGCTTCTTTAATAAAACCAATGTTTTATGGAAAAACTGCAACTGTAATGGAGTGGATGCTTTGACTGGAACAACAACAACAAAAAAAAAGGATTCCAGGGTAAGGCTGCAGAGATAGCACCATACACGAAATTCATTCACTGCATCACTCATAGGCAAGCTATTGAAGCAAAGTTGAAGCCAAAAGTGTTCTGAGCGCTACAGGATGTCATTGATATGGTTCATTTTTAAAAAACAAGACTTTAAAACAGTACAATCTTTACAATGCTTTATAATGAAAATCTTTTGTACCACACAGAAGTTCACTGGTTATCTTGTGGCAAAGTGCTTAAAAGAGCTGTCCAATTTAAGGATGAGTTATGTATTTTTGTTTTACGAAAAGACAAGTGTTCCAAACTTGCTAAACTTTCTGGGATGACAAGCACCTGTCAGCAGTATGCTATCTAGCAGATATGTTAAAAACAAACAAACAAACAAACAAACAAACCAACCACCAACAAAACCCAAACTTAATCTGTCCCTTCAAAGTAAGGGTGACATTTTAAGAATGAGTGCAAGAAAGTTTACTGTTCTGTAAATAAATAATTATTTTGAAATATTATTTGTCATCTTTATCCTTTTTAATTTCTTTTTTTTGTGCACATTCTATTATATACACAATATATTAGTACTATAGCACATATATATGACTTATGAATAAACACACATATATAGGGGGTGCAAGCTCAAAAACTTTTTACTGGTAAGGATGTGAGATCAAAAAAGTTCAGAGATCACTGCTCTAGTGTAGGCAGGTCAGCAGTTAGAGTGTGGCATACGGCCCATAACATGGTATACAATGAAGAGTAGTTAATAAAGTGGAAATAGCACATAATAATGCCAAAAAAGAGAGAAATAGGGAATAGCACCCTGCAGACATCCTGCAAGAAGTAGCTGGATTGAGTGGGTACAGCAGCTAGCAAAGATCAACCTGCTATAGAGCTGAGGAGGAAGCATGATTAAAAGGCAGTGCAGACTGGCAAAGCAGACAAAATAACCTACAGTATGTGCTTTATGCACTTGGAATCACAGACATTTATACTTCAGCTGTGAAATGCAGCTAAAGCTGTGCCGCTTGTGATGAGATGCTGCTGAAGTGCATTTCCACAAAAGTCTTTTGCTTATGTGACACGATAACTTTATCCTTGCATATAAACATTGCAGCTGCTGAAGGGGAAATAAAAAGAAGCTGCTTCTTTCTGAGAACCTGGAATCATACTTTTAAAGTGTACCTCTTCGGTAGCTCTTTGTGAGAGCTGAGGAATGTTGACTCTGCTCTCGTGAGACCCCACCTTGAGTACTGTGTTCAGATGTGGGGCCCCCAACATAAAAAAGACATGGACCTGTTGGAGAGAGTCCAGAGGAGAACCACAAAATTAATCAGAGGGCTGGAGAACCTCCCCTATGAGGACAGGCTGAGAGAGTTGGGGTTGTTCAGCCTGGAGAAGAGAAGTCTCCAGGAGGACCTTATAGCAGCCTTCCAGTACCTGAAGGGGGCTACAGGAGAGATGGGGAGGCACTCTTTATCAGGGAGTGTAGTGAGAGGACAAGGGGTAATGGGTATAAGCTAAAAGAAGGTAAATTTAGGTTAGACATTAGGAAGAAATTTTTCACTATGAGGGTGGTGAGACACTGGAACAGGTTGCCCAGGGAAGTTGTGGATGCCCCATCCCTGGAGGTGTTCAAGGCCAGGCTGGATGTGGCTTTGGGCAACCTGATCTAGTGGGAGGTGTCCCTGCCCATGGCAGGGGGGTTGGAACTTGATGATCTTTAAGGTCCCTTCCAACCCTAATCATTCTATGATTCTATGACTTAGCTTAAAATACTTCCTTGTAAACAGCATAATTTTATCGTTAAATCTATCCATCAAAATTCCACTCATCCATCCTACACTTGTAGTAATATTTATTACTAGAGATGGGAAGGTGCCACATTCCTGTCTCACAACTAATCCTTGTTAAGATCCACACCAGCTATTTACACACAATTAATCACCTTGCCACAGTAAATGCACCCTTATTCACCTTTCTGTCAATAGCCTTCATCTTATTTGACTAAAAGAAAAAGACTAAAAGAAATCAAGGACTGAGTATGCTATAAGAACGGAAGGTAGTAGAATTAAGGACTGTTTATAGGAACGATTTTCACACATTTTACCTGAATGCACCACGGTCTATATAAAGATGTTTGGTGGGGTTTTTTTGTTTTTCCCCTTTTGAATATTTAAATACTCTTGGTTAGACACAACCTCATTACACCAGAGCAAATTCTGAATGCAGCACATGCTTTGTACAGCAGGAGGTATGAATCAAGATCTAAAACTGGCCATATGCTTTTAAGCTAAGCTTTTCTATGTGGCAAAAAAGATTATTAAACCCAAAACTACACAATATGAAATATGAATACAGAGAATTCAGAGGAAATGCTTGGAAACTACCATAGTACTAGATTCTGTTTGAGATTGCTAAAAGTAACAAAGAGAAAGTGCAAGAACTATTGTATTCATGTCAATGTAAATTGAATATAATAGACAAATACAGTAGTTGATGAAGCAGTGAGGCACTTATTTCTTTACTGCCTTCTTTCACCAACCACCTGCTTGTGTACTCCTTTTCAGCTGACTGGGACAGCAGCTCTACCTTTGGAATTAAAATTGCTTTTCCCTCGGTGGTGTTATTAGATGGCATAAAAAACTTGATTAAAAGTAGTCTTCCTTGATTAGTGCTGGCATGACAGTCTCCTCCCTTCTGGCTTGTTGCAATCACCACTGTAACACTGAAACACCACCAAAGTACAGGCAAAAATCCATAGTTTAGGATAGGTGAAACTGTTTTCATCTCCTCTTAGTTGTTTCCACTTGGGGGTGTTACTAATTCATGCTTTGTCTGGCTTTGATGCTGCTCCTCGATTCTATGGTAACACAGTCATGGCCATTTGGGACTTACTGGCTTGTTACTTTGCACGTTGGCTATTTAGACCAGGGCTGAAACCTGATTAAACTTCATACTTGCCTCTCCCTTCCACTGGAGCTAAAAAATAATTCCAATCAGCAGAAAAACACCTATGACTCACTGATGTACCATCATTCTCATCAGAAAGGAGCGGTAGCACTCCTAGTGATGTACCATGCCCTTTACTATCTTCTAGGGCTTTTGAGACACAGTGCTAAGCCAGTCCCATTATATATGTTTTTTGTTTTTCTCAAGGCATGTTTTGATTAACAGGAGAAAAGGTTCTAGAAACAGAAAGGTGTCATGGTGGTCCAGTTCTCTCCCTTCTAACAAGTTTCCCCCCCCTTGGTATTTTTTGGTATTGAACATTCAAACATCAAAACAATGCTGGCTTGCTCAAAACTCCATTCCACCTTTTAATGCATCCGAGGGCCAGGGGAAAGGACATTTTCCTCTGAAATGAAAATGAAAGCATGATACTGTGCTTCCACCCTTGATCTGTTCCTCCTGGTTAAATCTATTTCATCTACTCCAAACAATTTTTCTCCAGTGTTTGCATTCTTCAGAGACGTCGATTACAAGTTATCAGTCAACAGTTACAGGTTGTTAGCAGACAGAACTTTCTGAATGATGACACCCTTGCTCTTGGAACAGGAAACAACACATCTCAAATACCATGATGGTGTAGTTGTAAGTAAATCTGACATAAGGTAGCTATTAGACTGACGTGACATTGACAAGTATCTTCTGGACACATGGTTATTTCGCCACGGTACTCCCTTAACTTTTTTCTAACATGTACCTTTTTCCACATCACAATCAGTTGAATTATGTAAATTCTTTTATTGTAAACATCTAAGCTATTTGAAGTGACTCTAATAGTTAGATTTCCCTGTTCAGTATCCAGCACACTAAAATTTGTGGTTTACGATTTGTTCACTAATGGCATTGTAATAACTCAGCACCTCATCAGCTGCTCTAAACAAGCAGATTTTTTTTAACTAAATAATAAATAATTCATAAATATTTATAATTAATAAATCAGAGAGCAGAAAGATCAATTGTTGTGTATGCTGTATGAAAAGGATGTTCCACTAAGGCATCAGCAGGGCTGTCGGCTGGAATATTAAAGAAGAGAGAAGAGCTGTGCACTGGTGGAAATGTAATGTCTTCAGTCCAGTCTCTTGTACCAGATTCTGCTTCAGTTTTTTACATTATTTATGCTGATTTAAACCTATGTTCCTACTAGATCTTGCCTACTTACATTTCAATCTGACCTCAGGCTAGCCTTCTGGCCAGCTTGCATACAATGTTTAGGCTACTTGCAGATTTCTGGGCAAAAGATTTCTGGACTGCCTGTTCAAATGTTACTATGTCTGAAATGGAGCTCCTCAGCTTACCTCCACAAATCTTTTCTTTCACTATCACTAAAGACTTCTTCCTACATCCTTTCCTATCACTTACAGGATCGTAACAATCTGAAGAAAGTGTTTCTTCTACTCTCTCCAGCTATGCCTAAGTTGGGCTGCTTCCTTCTCTATACCTCCGTAGGAAATGCTCCCCCCACTTCCCTTTGGACTACTATTAAAATTGCCTTTTCTTCTCAGTTAATACAATCCCTTCCCCTCCAGCTTTTCTGATGATTTTCTCTTTTTGTTTGTGGTCTTCTCCAAAGCAATACAAAATGCTTTTCCCAACATTATCTTTGTGGGACCTATCCTAACCATATTTTTTCTCAAAGTTCCTCTGCCTGGGTCTCCTTTCTTTCAGGAAAAAACAAATGGAACAACCCACACCTCTGCAAATGTTTCACCTCTAAGGTTCCTCAGCTTGTCCCATTTATTCTATCTCACACCTGACACACTACTGCTCTATTCAATTCCTTCACTTTCAATGCCACTTTCTATTGTTGTACCATGTGTTTTTCTTACATATAACTTTGTCTTCTCTGATATCACAAAAAACAAAGAACAAAACTAATTACTATTGGCAAGAGTCCTGCTAGTAGAACCAGGTCATTAGCTGATTACCTGCTTAACATTCAAAATCTCTGATCCACTATGACAATAAACTGCATTAAATTTTGATTGTACAGAATACTGTCTAGGATGTTAGCAAAAAGCCAAGATTCTTCTGCCATGGGTATTTGATTTTACCATTCTACTCCAAAAAGGAAACATTGGCTAAGGTTTTCTATTTCACTATGCAGTACCTAAACACTCTTATCATGTGCAGCGTTTTACCTCTTTGTACTCCCCAAACCCTCAGATTTTTACCTGCTACAGATACAAGAATCCATCATTGAAATGCAGGTATCTCATGGGTAATAAATGACAGTTTTTCAATAAACTGCAACACAATGTGCAGTAATTCAGGGCAGGAAGTGAAGACAATTCCTTTAACTGTATTCAGAGAGATGATATTACTTCCAGGCATAGATGTACTAGGATACCAAAAGTAATATCCTTTTATCTTGACAATCAAGTTTGGATGACAACATGTGGGCAAGTAGGTCAGCTGAAGCAGCAGTACGACTGTAGCCTATATTTCCTCTTCATTACATCTACCTCTGTTTCCATCCTTCTGTCCTCTCTGCTGCTAAGGTCGGGGGGAGAGGGAGGGGTCTGAGGTGTGGAGGAAGGATTTCTTGATGCAATTCTGGAAGACTTCAGTAACTAAACTTCAGCAAAATAGATTTTTTTTTCCAATTATCTTTATCATCAAAGAAACTAAACTTCAGAAAAAAAGCATAAAAGCTAAGATATGTCTCCAATGTGGGAATCATCTGCCATTAGTCACTGCCATGAATTTTTTTCTGTCCTGAATTCCTTCTGACAGATCGCACTAGACTTAACCTATTATATATTTAATTGTTATCTTTCTTTTCTTTTGTACATCTGTAACTCACCTTGAAGCCACTTAATTTAGTACCATGGTAAGATTAATTCCCTATGACTGTTCATTTTATCATCTCTCATTTCCAAAATGATGTGGTCTAAAAGTATATTTAAAAAAAAAAAAGATCCAGTGGCTCCATTTACATTTCCTGATTTTTGCTTAAAAGAACACAGGATCATGTCTGCACTATTACTCCCAGCTCACATCAGCACAAATAAAAACATAGTACACTTTGTTACAATTTAAAAAGGCAGGAAAAGGAGAAACTCATGCAACAGTCCACTTCCTCCGCTAACAGCATAGGATGTTTTACATAGTATGCTTTTGCAAGGCCTGTAAGAGCAGAACAAAAGAGAAGCAATACCACATTCTCTTCAGATGTCTCCCTAAGAACCACAGATGGAACAATGCCAGCAATTGCTAGACAAAAGAAAATAACTAATAGTCACATAATAACTGTATGGCTGACAAAGTACCTTGATTACTGTTCAAGTTCCACCACTGAGCTATGATCACCAGCACACCTCTGAGAACAAGCCTCAGAGACATTCAACCTGCTTCTTAATCTCTTGAGGTGTAACACCATCTACCTTGCGGATGAAGAGAAGGCAATGGATGTAGCTTTTCTGGATTTTTGTAAGGTTTTTTTGTACTGTCCCTCACAGCAGCCTTCTGAACAAGTTGTTCAACTCTGGGACGAGTGGGTTCATAGTATGCCGTGTGAAGAACTGGCTGAAGGGTGGAGCTCAAAGACTTGTAGTGAATGGGGCTACATTTGGCTAGTGACCAGTCACCAGCAGTGTTTCTCAGAGCTCAGTTCTAGGGCCAATATATACCATTAGCAAGTTTGCTGATGATACCAAACTGGGAGGTGCTGTCAGCTCTCTTGAGGGACAAGATGCAGAGAGATCTGGATAGGTTGGAGCACTGGGCAATCAGTAACGATTTGAAATTTAACAAGGCCAAATGTTGGATTCTGCACATAGGATGGAGTAATGCCCGGCACAAGTATAAATTAGGAGAGGAGGGGCTGGAGAACAGCCTTGCAGAAAAGGATCTAGGGGTGCTGGTTGACAACAGGCTCAATATGAGTCAGCAGTGTGCCCTGGCAGCCAAAAGGGCAAACTGCATCCTGGGGTGCATCAAACACAGCATCACCAGACAGCCAGAAGTGATGATTATCCCGCTGTATTCAGCTGTAGTGGGTTAAACTTGGCTGGATGCCAGGTGCCCACCAGGCCCCTCTATCAGTCCCCCTTCAGCAAAATAAAGGGGGGAGAATAAGATGAAAAACTCATGGGTCAAGATAAAAGCAGTTTAATTAAAGCAAGGGCCAAGGCCATGCACAGAAACAAAAGGAAAACAAAGATGCTCTTCTCTACTTCCCCTCAGTAAGTGATGTCTGGCCACTTCCTGGGAAAGCAGAGCTTCAGTATGGGCAGCAGCTGTTCCTGGAGACAAACACAGTAACAAATACCCTCCTCCTCCTCCTCCCTGCCCTTGGCTTTTATGGCTGAGCTGGTGTCACATGGTATGGAACAGCCAATCCGGGTCAGCTGTCCTGGCTCCGCCCCCTCCCAAGCTGTGTTACACACACCCTGCTGGCTGCCAGTGCAACACTCAGCACTGTGGGGGCTGCTGTGGGGATATAAACCCAATACATCAGCATTGGTGTGGCCTCACCTTCAGTAGTACTGTGTGCAGTTTTTGGCCCCACAGTTTAAGAAGGATGTTAAGCTATTTGAACATGTCCAGAGGAGGGCAACAAAGCTGGTGAAAGGGCTGGAAGAAATGTGCTGTGGGGAGTGGCTGAGGATTTGGGGTTTGTGTGGTTTGGAGAAAAGGAGGCTGAGGGGTGACCACATTGGTCTCTACGACTTCCTGAGGAGGGGAAATGGAGAGGGAGGTGCTGATCTCTTCTCCCTGGGATCCAGTGACAGGATGCATGAGAATGGTTCAAAGCTGCGCCAGGGGAGGTTTGGACGGGACACTAGGAAGCATTTCTGTACAAAGAGGGTGGCCAAACACTGGACCAGGCTTCCTAGAGAGGACTGCATCCAGGTCTGAATGCCCCAATGCAAGAAGGACATCGAGCTGTTGGAGTAGGTTCAGAGGAGGGCCACAAAGATGAACAGAGGGCTGGAATACCACCCCTATGAGGACAGGCTGAGAAAGTTGGGGCTGTTCAGCCTGGAGAAGAAAAGGCTCCAGGAGGACCTTATAGCAGCCTTCCAGTACCTGAAGGGGGCCTACAGGAGAGATGGGGAGGGGCTTTTTACAAGGGCATGTAGTGACAGGCTGAGGGCTAATGGATTTAAACCGGAAGAGGGCAGACTTAGACCAGATATTAGGAAGAAATTCTTTACTGTGAAGGTGGTGAGATACTGGAACAGGTTGCCCAGGGAAGTTGTGGATTCCCCCTCCCTGGAGGTGTTCAAGGCCAGGCTGGATGAGGTTTTGAGCAACCTGGTCTAGTGGGAGGTGTCCCTGCCCATGGCAATGGGCTTGGAACTAGATGATTTCTAAGGTCCCTTCCAACCCAAACCATTTGATGATTCCATGACCATTGCAGGTCCCTTCCGACTGAAAAATATTCTATCATATTGTATTGTATTATATTCTATCCGGCATGGGAGAATGGGAATTTGGAGGAAATCAGCTTTATTGAAGCATTTTTCTTGCCTATTCTACAATTCCTCTAATTCTCCAATGCTGTCAGGCTAATCAGCTCTGTACCCACCTCACATGTGGAATGAGACTTCCTGAAAGTTAATGTGACTGAAGTTTAGTAAAAGTAATTTCTTAGCAGCTTGAAGATTAGTTACAAGAAAGTATAAGCCAGAGCTGCAAGACTCAAGCAGTGAGTTGCCTTTCTGTTAAGATTACTGAGAGACAGTCAAAGGAATCACAGAATCACAGAATGTTAGGGATTGGAAGGGACCTCGAAAGATCATCTAGTCCAATCCCAGGAACACCTAGATCAGATCGCACAGGAACGCATCCAGGCGGGCTTTGAATGTCTCCAGAGAAGGAGACTCCACAACCTCTCTGGGCAGCCTGTTCCAGTGCTCTGTCACCCTCACTGTAAAGAAAGACAGTTTGATGAAACAAAACAGGGTTCCACAGAATTGACCAGGTACATCTGTTCTTTCCTCCTCACCATGAAAGAGTTCCAGCTTTGATAAAATATCGTTAGTATATTTACAGACAACCTAATTCACTGTTGCTCTAATACTAATATGTTTCAAGGATGAAAATAACATATTCTATTAATTATTCCCAGCAAAGCTCCCAGGAAAGGGATTCTGGGCATTACAAAATGTGTGAGAATGTGTTAAGAGATGGAGTTGAGAAAGCTATGAAAGAAAAAAAAACAAAACAGTTATTTGCAGCTTCTAGTTCAAAATTATACAGCTTTTATACATTGCCCTAACTAAGTCAAACCAAAAGCCTTGACCCAGGCACTACATCAATACATATACAACATCTGAGAAATAAAAGTGCCAACAGCAACAACAAAAGTTGATCACAATACACACAAGGAATGTAGACTCAAGGCCCTTCAAGCAGCAATGCCTTGATGTAATACCAGATTCCAGGTATTCACTCCATAAATCACAAACTATCTTGCTACTGAAAGGTTTTGGAACAGCATGCATAGTACAAGCAGTGGAATTTCCACTTCAGTATTTTAAAATTAAAGCGAACAAAAGACAAATAGAACAAAAAAACTCTACAACCCTCTAAATGACTCATTTGTCTTGCAAGAGAGAGACAAAAATACTAAGAGTCATTTCTAGAGAAACTAGAAGACCGAAGAAACAATTAACTTAAGAATCATCCAATATGTTTGTAGCAGTTTTGGACATAACTAGGAAGGATTAAGGTCCCTAGTGAAAGCAAGATACCCAGGTTGAGAAAAACATCTGTGAAAGAGTATCTGTGGCCAATCCATGCTCCAAAACTTTCTAAAGGTCTCTGCATTAATTGTTCTTTCTGTTTACACTCATTTATGAGTGAGTAGCAGTACTTGTGCAGCCAGATCTTGTATACACACTTTCTCTCTGTGGCTTTGTCCTGGGTTAAGCTGAGACAGAGTTAACTCTCTTCATAATAGCTAGCAAGAGGCTGTGTTTTGGAATTGTGCTCAGAAGAAAGCTGATAAAAAGTGATGTTTACCCGCTGCCAAGGACAGCAGACCGGCAAAGCTGGGAGGGAGCACAGCCCCAGCTACTAGCCCAGGATTTGATCTTCGGTTCAGGATTGAGACCCAAAGTGGCCAACAATCTGTTCCATAACATACACGTCATGCCAGTATGTAGGTGAGGACCTTCCAAAAGATCACAGAATCACAGAATGCTAGGGATTGGAAGGGACCTCGAAAGATCATCTAGTCCAATCCCCCTGCCGGAGCAGGAACACCTAGATCAGATCGCACAGGAACGCATCCAGGCGGGCTTTGAATGTCTCCAGAGAAGGAGACTCCACAACCTCTTTGGGCAGCCTGTTCCAGTGCTCTGCCACCCTCACTGTAAAGAAGTTTTTTCTCATATTCAAGTGGAAGCTCCTATGTTCCAGCTTGAGCCCATTGCCCCTTGTCCTATCACTGGATGTCACAGAGAAGAGCCTGGCTCCATCCTCCTGACACTCACCCTTCACATATTTATAAACGTTAATAAGGTCACCCCTCAGTCTCCTCTTTTCCAAGCTAAAGAGACCCAGCTCCCTCAGC
>WKFP01015051.1:1801636-1829369 GCA_011057875.1 Pterocles orientalis | reverse complement strand
TACACCCCAGGATGCCATTGGCCTTCTTGGCCACGAGGGCACAGTGCTGGCTCATGGTCATCCTGCTGTCCACCAGGACCCCCAGGTCCCTCTCCCCTACACTACACTCCAACAGGTCAGTACCCAACTTATACTGGAACCTGGTGTTGTTCTTGCCCAGATGCAAGACTCTACACTTGCTCTTGTTAAATTGCATTAAATTTTTTCCCGCCCAAATCTCCAGCCTGCGTAGGTCTTGCTGGATGGAAGCACAGCCTTCTGGCGTGTCAGCCACCCCTCCCAGTTTCATATCATCAGCAAACTTGCTGAGGGTGCACTCTATTCCCTCATCCAAGTCGTTGATGAATACATTGAACAGCACAGGTCCCAATACCGAACCCTGGGGGACTCCACTAGATACAGATCGTCCCTTTTGGTTCAGGATCTCTTTTCCTCTGGGTCATTTCACTCCAGGTGGTCTCTCTCCCAAGGCCTTCCCCCCCCCTATCCCGGTCAGCTCTTGGTCTGAGACACTTGGATTGTTATCTCCATTCCGTGAGTGTGGTTTCGGGACTCTCCCTGCTCCCGGATCGTTAGCTGGGAACAGGCTGAGTCTTGGTCATCGGGTGGGGCAGCAGTATCACTGTGTATCGCTCATTTGTATATAGTATTATTTTCAATATTACTGTAGTTTAGTTTTTAAATTGTCCTTATCTCAACCCACGAGTCGTTTTTTCCCCTTCACCCCTTTAATTCTCTCCCCTGTCCTCGGGTGGGGGAGGGAATTGTGTGAGCAGGTGTGTGGTTTGGCCCCCAGCCAAGGGCTAACCCATCACAGGATTGCACTGGACTGAAATACTTATTTCAAACAGTTTCACTGCATTTTTTTGTATATGAAATAAATATGAGCAATTCTGAAATGCAAAATTTTGAAAGTTTCAAAAAGGATTAATTCAGTAACATAAGACAAACAGTTTATCAGATTCTGAGAGTCAATTTACAAAGCATATAAGAATGACATTAAAGCTAGTTATGGGACAACTTGTGGTGATTTAATAAATACTATATATATAGCCAAGGGACAATGAAGCATGGGAGGGCACACACATATGTGGAAAAGGATATAAACACCTGTTCATATCCGCTCTCTCCAGAACAAAACATCAGGGCTTTTCCTGTAAGAATTTTTTAAAATAAAAATTAAAAGTAACTGCTTGTAGTATCTCTGTCGATGGATAGTGTTGGATACTTGTTACTATAGAATTCTTTATCTTGCTCCTAGGAAAAGTGCACACAAGCATCAGTGAAAATGTAGCCCTAGGGGGAGCGCTATACCGATTAATTACAGTCACCATTCTTATTTCTTCACTTGTAGACCACTCTGTTCTGAGGAAGGTGCAAGAAAACAGCAAACAGTTATGCCTCCCTTGGGAATGCCAGTTTCTAACTGATCTCTGGATTTTAGGTTAAGTTACTTTTTCTCATGTTCTTTTCAGACGTTGGCAATATGAATAACTACGAAGGAAAGCTGTCCAAAAAATGGTAATGTTTGTGGTGACAATTTTCTAAACATATTGCATACATCCTGTTGTCAGCCTCAGACATTTAGGTCTCCTACATGCACTACATGTAGCCCGACCCCGAAGGGGTTCACTGTCAATAACCATATAACGAAAGCTACAAACAGGAATTGGGAATTCCAGTTAAGCACTACAGACTTTCCATCCTTAACTGGGGCTTTGTATCTTTCCCACTACAGCTAGTAGCAAAGTTGACACTGACCTTAAAAGTAAAGGAGTTGGGACTGGAAATAAAGAACAATGGAGCCCAATGAGACCTCAGAGGTGACTTTCTCAACTGTGATTTACTCTAGTCATTCTGGTTTTGTTTAATACTTTTTTTTGGGTGTGCTTTGTAAGGCCCAGAGAAATTTAAAATTATCGGTGGCTCCCAAATTCTCTGAGCTTTCCTGTTCCTAAACACCAAGAATGAAAGAATGCAACCTTGGTTTCAAAGTTTCTGTTCCAGAAGCAAGCTCTTTCAGGGAAGTCTGTATCTATTGTTTAACGATGAAATGAATGTTCGCTGACAAAAGTTTAATAGAAGTGTATAGATTCCTTGTATTTACAGATCATCTTTTGCGAAACATTCAAAGTACTCTGTGAATATTCATGACACAAGCCTTTTAATTGTATTTTGAAGGAGGTATTAGTTCTATTCTGCAGAGGGAAACTGCAGCCCAGAAAAAAAAAAAAAGCAAAACAAAACACAAAGACTTTTCCAGGCAACATGCTCAAAACTATAAACAAATCTTCTCCTTCCTAAACCTTCTGTTTAATTGTCAGCCCATTGTTCACTGACACATCCAACAGTTACAGTTCGGTGTCACCTCTTCTTAGAAAGGTTGAGCTGCCGTAATTCAACTAAGTAGCAATGAAGCATTAGAACATCCCCTCCTTAGCCTTTCCCTCTTGCCTGCCTGCCACTGATTCATGCATAATCTACCGACGTCTCTTTCTGCCTTTTGGCCTCCTGCTTGATGAGCTGGTGTAACCCACCATTTTTAGCAGACAGACTGACAAGAAACAAGCCGAAGGATCAAATATGCTCACCACATTTAATTAGCCTTCGACATGACTGCTTCATGTGAGAGCAAGGAAGGTTAAGAAACACCAAACAGAACTAAAGGCTTAAAATAGATCTGCGTTATTAATTTACTGCTGCCATTGACATGAAGGCCACTGTAGTAAGGACCAGTCCTGCAGTTATGGGTCAGAATAGAATCTCAGAAATTAGAAACAAGCAGACATATGTAGTCCATTACTCTAAAAGATCAAGTCCTATCACTTCCCCAGCTCCTTGCTTTTTCACAGCTTTGTATCTTACAGCTTCAAATATTTTACTTCTCGTACCACACTTCTCAAGAGCTATTAACATTTACAAATGGGAAACTAAGGCCAGAGAGCCAGCAGCTGTGGCAGGTGTCCAGAAGAACATACTGCAAAGAAGTACCAAAGACAGGTCAGTTTAGTAATGTTCACTCACAGTCCTTAAACCTCAGTGAATTTTTCAAGGTGAAAAGGAGCAGAACTTGTATACTACACTAGGTTACTGAAATAAACACTAAAAATGAGACTTGTTAGTGAAACCTCCAGTTCTTGATGAACACATGTCCTGTTTCTAAGCTGGTCTAGAGGACAGATCAATGCCAAAAACATTTCTGTGTTAAGGCTCCTGTTTAGTTTTCCTTGTATTCTGGTAGTATATGAGCATTCTGCTAATCACTTTTTGCATTAGAAATAGATTTCCAGAATGACTGGGATGGAGATTTGCCTGAAGTTTGCAGCCGCAGGACCCACTGCTTAGAAAAACCTTGGATAATTTACAAACCACTTCTCCTCCTCCCTCTTCAATTAGTCTTAATTTACCTCTATCCTTTTTTCCTATACTCCCACTCTTGTTCCCCCACCACAACCACTTTGGTTTTGATTAGGTAGTGATGATGGAGAGACTCTGCATTTCAGCAAGACAATTTAGCTTCAGGTAACAAAAAGACATTTGCTAATTTCTCTCTTGAGTGGGTGTTGGAGACTTTCCAAGGCTCAAAGTCTTTTTAACTACTTCTACAGCATACAACTGCTACAAAGCTTCAGCTTAGAGTTCAAGGCATTTTTATTATCCAAATTAGGCAATTCTTCCATCAGCTGGCAGGATGTGCCAGCAAAAACTCCACAGCATCTTTCTCCTGCACACGTCTTGTTCCAAGGCTTGATGAGATATCTGGTATCCTCTCCTTCTCTTTCATGCCTTCAGCAATAAAAATGGTGCACACATGGTACCCTTCCCCCACCATCTCAGTCCACCTGCCACAGAACAAGCTACTGTGGTGCATGGCTGCAGACACAAACATCCAGAGACCAACTCTGACAAAACAAGGGCAGTGTGGGCACTGCACAATGATTGCTGTTCTCAGAGCAAGATAAAAGCAAGCAACCAAG
Source organism: Pterocles orientalis (assembly GCA_011057875.1). Taxonomy (NCBI): domain Eukaryota; kingdom Metazoa; phylum Chordata; class Aves; order Pterocliformes; family Pteroclidae; genus Pterocles; species Pterocles orientalis. The sequence goes on along the minus strand of WKFP01015051.1, from coordinate 1,825,392 downwards.
CCAGCTGCTCCCTGAAGAATCCTCCAGGCCACAGGTGCTTCCATGCATGCACCCAGGATGCCAAATGTGAAAGAGCAACAGCATGGGCTCTAACAGTGCTGCTCGAACACACGTCACTGATGTCTGTTCTATATTTGCCTGTCCTCAGCTCACCAAAGTCATGCATGGCATTCAGGAAGCCAGCTGGATATCACCTACTGATTTCAGTTGGATCTGAATTGTGACCCTGCTGAGCTGTATTGCAGCAGCAGCCTTTGGAAGAGCAGTGACAGGATAGCTTTTAGCTGAGATGGTAAAGCCACATGTATGACATAAAAGCTGGGAGTGTGCTGGGAGCTTAAGCTCTGTGTCTGTCTGTGAGGACTGATGCATATTTTGAATGATGTGCTACAGCAGCCAGCCTGCAAACAGCTCACATGTTTAAGCAATCAAGACCCATTTATCTATTTAAATAATCACTGGCGCACAAGGGTATCCCTTAGCAAGGGTAAATACATCCTTACCGGCAGGTTCTAGACAGGGTAACTGATGCACCATAAAGACAGGAGCCAGCTCACTGCTTGTACAAGGCAAGGTTGTTGCAGTGTTAGCCCACATAAAACTTCTGTAGCTTTAACTGATCCATTAAAGACTAAGTTGGAAGAGAGAGAGTGATCTAACTTGGATTCTGCAAGGGATCACACAGTGGTCGGAGGAGCTTCTTGCTATTTGCAATGAAAATTATTTTACCTGCAAATATAAACCTCTTTCATAGCAACATTAGATGAATCTGTCTTAATTAATTGCTTTTGCTTTTTTCCAACCCTCTAACCCTACTCTAGGCCTTCACAGAGCACTGGGGTATGAAAACTTTTACTTCAGCCCTTACTACTCCTTCACAACTGGACATCTTCCTCTCTTCCCTTCCCCCCTAGTCTTTTTGTTACTGTACATCAGCAATATTAAGTCTACTATCAGTTTTCCTGCATACTTTATATAGTGCATGTGCTTGGCTTGCCTAGATTTTTTTCCACTGTAGAGCAGGAATTTCTCAACTTGCTGAAGAGGTCCCTAGTAGAGCAGCAAAGAGGGAAGACTAACAGAGCCAGAATTGGCAAGTCCCTGGACAAAGGAAGGTGGTTCCATGACACACAGTCCTTTTAATAATTATCTGGCCTCCAATTTGCATTGAGACAGGAGGAATGTGCTGTATCTTTTCGCCCTTTGCAGTAAAGTCCTTCTTGAGGAGTCAATTGAGGATCTTTCAAAACTCTTTATGTGCCTTCCATATTTGATAATCCTCATCCTAACTTGTTGACTTCATGCCCGCTCACCCACACTTACAAACAAGACCTTCCTAAATCATCTGCTTTCTCCTGTCATGCTCTTGTCTTGTTCTATGGGGAGAAGGAAAAGCAGAGTATGCCAGGAGAAAGAAACGTTTCTACAAAAGGGGCACAGGTCACAATGTTTCTCTTCTATTTTCGACATTAGAACTGGGCAGGAATCCCTTAGCTGTACCTCCCACCAAAGCAAGAAACATTCAGATGTTCCTAGGCATTACAGAAGAATCAGAGTAGAGCTGGATGTTGCATCTCAGAACCTGACCATTATCAAATATAGTGCACGCTACTGTAATCACATTTTTGCCCTACTGCTTTGCCATGAAAAACTGCCAAGCCATTTCTACCTAGTAGCTTCTATTCACAATTTATTTTCTAAGCTCTGTGTTTTTTCTTTTACAATTCTGCCATTAACTTCTTCAGCAGCATCACTAACTGCCTTAAGAGAGATGCACCCTTTCATCCACAGTATCATGCGCAGGAGGGATGAAACTTCAAATACCTCCCCCACAAACTTTAGCTCCTACAAAACTGCCATGTGTTGCCTCCACTTGCAAAACAAACCAAAATAAACAATTATTCTCCCTCAGCTTCACTCTCGAAAACAGCTGAGTTATTTTGACTGGACTTCTTCAAAATAATTTATCATTGAAAATTCTCCCCCTAATGCTAAGAATCACTATGCATACCTGAAAACATGTCTGTAAAGCAGTGGTGTCACAACTTCACCTAGAATTGGTACACTTCTCCCCTCACTCTTGATATGCCTCAGAGCCTGATAAACCAAAGGATATACATTTATTTATGAAGATGTTATCTCTATGTTACAATCAGTTTTGCAAAACATGGAAATTGTGGTTTTAACCTTGCTGGTCAACTCCTTAGGTCTCTTCTTTCCTTACACCAAACCTGTATGTCTCAAGATTAGCTGCAAGTGCATTTGTCAAAATGTGATTCCCTTTAAGATTAACACAGTTGTACCATGACTGTTTCTTGAGCACTATTAGTTGCTGTTCCTAGGAGCTCACAGCAATTCTCAGTCAGAGATCAGCGCTGCAAAACGTTTCAGGTAACTAGCACATTGAAAGAACATTGACTATGCTAGAAACTAAAGAATGTAAAAAGAAATTCAAGTTACCTTTGTCAGGATGTGAGTTTGCAAAAAAGAACTAGAGGCAAGACAAGATGAGAAGGATTTACTAATATATGAGATGACAGAAATACAGCTATAGCATCTATGCCTGTACCTCCCACCAGCAGTTGAGCATTCTGTAGTAGCAGCAAAATAACAGCAACTGCATGGTACACTTTCAGTAGAATTTTAGCCACAAACGAATCAACCACTTTCTTTTTACCTCTGAACAGGAAGCAATGAAGACTGAGCCTCCCAGAGGAATAACTTGGATGAACAAAAACTAATGTAAGCCATTTATCACTACTCTGATGTTTTTTCCTAATTAATGTTGTCCAGGTACTGAAAAATAACACAATAATATATATTTTGCTACCTTAGTAAAATACTTCTGACATCTTCTCTTTGCCTTAACTATAGAACACAGAACAATAAAGATTAAACCATGTAATATCTTCTCTGGAAAGAAGCAGATTTTTTCATACAAGATCCTCCAACAAAAAAAAAATATTGGATCTAAATTGTTGAAGGAAGGAAATATTAGATGCCTATAGGGAAAAGTACTGAAATTTCTAGCATCTGGCTTATTGGTTCTGATTTGATATATATAAAAAAAGGCTGAAAGCCACCAGTATCAGATGTTCAGTGAACTGCATAAAACCAGTAGGTGGAACTTAGTTTAGTTGCCAGTGAACAGACATGTCACTGGCAACCCAGGCCATTCTATGATTCTATGATTCATTCTATGTCCATCTTACAGAATTGGTGAAGTAAGTACCATCTTCCCTCGCTTTTGACACTTTCACCAAAAAAACCCCAATCCCCAGACACTGACTGTCTCACAGACCTCCAAGAACCACCTGATCAGGTACAGAAAGTGGGGGACACAAGAACTTTTCCATACATCCTGTGATATAATTGCTAATCAAATTAACAGAGATCATCACAGATCATCTTTCTCAGTCACTAAATTAAGTTAAAATACTAAGCAAAAATATAAAATAATAACAACAACAAAATCTAAAAAACCCCAACCCAAACTAAAACCCCAACACCTCCTAAAACTTCAATTTGTATTGTCTCTAAAAAAAGCCCCACCGGTATTTGATAATGATCTATGAACATGGAAACCTATCAATTAGTAATTTTTTCTAGGAAAGGTTCATAGGGTTTGCTTTCTGCTATTATTTTGCTTATTTCTACATTCACTATTTGTGTGCAAGTTTAGTTCAGAATTGCACATCCACATGCCTCGCAGCTTGAAGAGTTTGATTCCTGCTGTAATCCCCCACTTCCTGGCTGTATTGAACCATGACTCTGTCCAGCCATTCTGTGGTGCCGTAAGTGATTCAGTAAGGAGGTGAGGGCATCAGATTTGATTTGTTAGCTTGTAGTGTGGTTTCTAGAACCCATGAATCCTTCTCATTAAATAACCATCCATCATGTTGGAGATGATTAGCTTCTGAAGTCAGAATTAAATCAGCATTGAATCTGCACTGCTATTAGTACAGTTAATTTTCTGTTTGATGTCTGATATGCCAGGTGTCCATTGCTCAGTGTAACTTAAAAAGTGAAAAAAATAATTGTGTGCACAAGCTCTTATTTCAATAATATGCTGGATTCAATTTTTTTATAGAGTGGGTGAGAGCAGTAGGAGTTATAATGGTATTGACCTTCCCCTCTGTGGAGGATGCTAATGCCGCAAAACAATCAATATACTAAGACGATGACCTAAAAAATGAGGCCACATTTTCCCTTTCCTCTAAGATTTTTATACTGATGATGTGCCAGAAAACTCATTTTACATTAGACCAGTAATTCTTTCTAAAGTGAGTGCTACATTAGCAGTTGATGTTCTGTTGGGGTCATGCGGGCCCTCTTGAGGAGAAAGGGAAAAGAGACAGGTTGCAGAATGGAGACTTTCACTTATTTCATGAATACGAGCAATGAAGTTCCCAAAGCAATAGTTACCTATCACAAAGACATACCTACATCATGCAGCAATTCTCTCCACCTTCCACTGAAACTACAGTTAGAAATCTATGGGCTGCTTTGTGAGGAGCAAAAAAACCCACCTGCTTATTCTTTTGTTTATTAGGCAACAAGGTCTCTGCTCAACATACAGTCAGAGACAAAGGTTTTATAGTCAAAATTTAGGAATTCAGATTTTGCACAAGAACAGGACACAGTGACCATATTGTGGACTCTTCTTATAAGAAAAATATTGAAGAAGCTGGACTTCTTGTTAATGCTTCAGTGTTGGTCACAGGGATGAGGTATCCATAAAATAAGGTGTCAAGTTAGCTGTACGTGCTATGAATAGTAAAGAGAGGACTACTCTGCACAAAGACCTAAAGCAACATGTGACAACTAGCCATTTTCCCCCAACTTTCAGCTCTCTTGTAGCGCCTAACCTCAGGAGCACTTGCCTTATATCCCTCCACCTACAGAGTGCAAAATAGGTTGTAGGACAGATTGGACAGAGGTGTGAAAAAGAGAGGCAGCTGAAGAACAGGTCATGTCATTGGCATACACCTTAAATCAACAGTCTGCTCAGTTACAAGAACATACCAGCCAGCTATCAGACCCGTGGATGTGTGTCACCCACTGAGAAACATCCTTGACAGCAAGCATCAAAAAGTTATGCAAATCCAACCTGTTTGCAGCATGGAATTGCCATCATAAGGGAGAAGGACATCTTACTGAGGACCATTAGCCCTCCTAGAATTGATGGATATTGTTGTTTTAAAAAATAATAACTAAAAAGGCAAGAATATGTGTAGAAGAAAACTGTATGTGCAAGTTGATGAGACAGCAAGCATTAGCACAACCCATTAGATTCTGTATTGGTGTGTTTTCATCATGATGATCTTTTACTAATTCAATATTTAATCATTGAGAAAATATGAGCTGTACACATCTTTGAGTACTTAAGCACACGTTTTTTTCAACTACCCCTTCCTCCTCCTACCTGTTAAATTAATTCATCAGACCAGGCCATTGGTAAGTTGTCAGGGCTGAGGACTAAGTTCTACTGTGTTTTAGCTAGACACCTGGCATAATTTAGCCTTACCACTGAGTGTGTCCTGTAGTCATTGCAATATTAGGAATGGAAGACTGAGAGAAACGTTGTCATCTGAAACTCTCAGTTTAGTCAAAGAGATCATAAAAGACCATATAGAAGAGGAAGGAATTTAGAGAAAAGATCCAAGCTGTTGGAGTTGGTCCAGAGGAGGGCCACAAAGATGAACAGAGGGCAGGAACACCTCTAATATGAGGTCAGGCTGAGAGACTTGGGGTTGTTCAGCCCGGAGAAGAGAAGGCTTCAGGGGGACCTTATAGCAGCCTTCCAGTACCTGAAGGGGGCCTACAGGAGAGATGGGGAGGGGCTTTTTACAAGGGCATGTAGTGACAGGCTGAGGGCTAATGGATTTAAACCGGAAGAGGGCAGACTTAGACCAGATATTAGGAAGAAATTCTTTACTGTGAAGGTGGTGAGATACTGGAACAGGTTGCCCAGGGAAGTTGTGGATGCCCCATCCCTGGAGGTGTTCAAGACCAGGCTCGATGAGGCTTTGAGCAACCTGGTTTAGTGAAGGGTGTCCCTGCCCATGGCAGGGGGGTTGGAATTAGATGATATCTAAGGTCCCTTCCAACCCAAACCATTCTATGACTCTATAACCCCTTAGCACTACTGCCTTACTCCCTGCTCCCTCCTGACCAGAAATTTCCTGGGACTTAACAAGGAAAACAGGCTAAAAGTTTGTATACATATAGTATCTGTCCCCTTAACCTCTTTTAAAAGGCAAAAATCAAACTAAATACCCTTCCTGAAAACAAAAACAGACTTATAGTCTTAGAGCCAATGTACAAACTTAAATACGTTAGTAGAACCACTTCCTCAAAAGCAGCCTGGCATCCACACACCAAATATTCAATAGTATTTACTTGATTTTTTTATTACAGCCTTCTGCTATGCTATTGTTTTTATTTTACTCTACAGTTGTAGGCAGCTCATTTTTACCATCAGGGACTCATTAAGAGTGAGCAATTTGGTGCTTAATGAGTTGTTAACCCTGAGTAAATATATTAAAATAACAGAGTGATAAATTCAAATTTAATTGCATTGGGCTTGTTTTTTTTTCTTCAATAATGTCTTCTGTAGCAAGAGAAAATACCATTTAAAAAGCAATATTTGATAAAATATATTCCAGATTGCTCACACTTAACTTTAAACATACAATCCATCTTTCCTCTCTCTATGGCTCTCACTCTTTCATTTCCTGGGATTTCCTTTTGGCTCATGTAGTTTCCTCAGCTACGGTGTTAAGTTCTGATATGAAAGATATTTGGGCCTATTCTCAAACACAACTTCAAATATTTGAACAACAGTCTTCCCTGTGTTGCATTTTCACTCCATTTCAAAATAAAATCTATACAGTTTCAGAAAGTATCTGCACCTGTTCCTCCACTTGATTTAGATTTATAAGAAAAGTCATGTGAAATAAAAATATGACCACACAGATTGTTCTACTTCTATTTGTCTATGCCTCAGGACTGCTTAATACCACTCCCTTTTCATTTATGCCATAGGAAGAGGCAGTTACCATGCTCTAGCTTGTTCAAATCAACTAGGTCAACGGAAGAACGAAAACAACATCTGCAAGCCTTATTCTTAGTCCATCGGGTGAATCATTTAAGTGTCTGAAGCTTTAAAAGGAGCCGTTTGTAAACAGTTTGTATTTTTGCCTCCTACAAAGCTCCTATAGATAACTCAAAACTACCTGTGTAGAATCAGGAATGAGGTACAACAGTTCTACACCATCAGCTTTCAGGCACTTCTGTCTGCAGGTACAGAAGTTTGAAAGGTAGTTGTATTATGATCTTTAAGGTTCTTTCCAACACAAACCGTTCTGTGATTCTATGATTCTATGATTCTATAAGCTAAAAGAGGGTAAATTTAGACTAGACATTAGGAAGAAATTTTTTACTATGAGGGTGGTGAGACACTGGAACAGGTTGCCCAGGGAAGTTGTGGATGTCCCATCCCTGGAGATGTTCAAGGCCAGGCTGGATGAGGCTTTGAGCAACCTGGTCTAGTGGAGGGTGTCCCTGCCCATGGCAGGGGGGTTGGAACTTGATGATCTTTAAGGTCCCTTCCAACCCAAACCATTCTGTGATTCTATGATTATTCTAATTACCACCTTACTTTTTGCTCTCCACTGCACTGCTCTCCCCAGTTGTGCTGCTCCTCTCTCAGTAAGTATGACCACATCCCAGAATCTCTTTTTGGTTTATTCAGTAGAGATATCTATGACTGACAACGTACAGCTGGTGTGTTATACGCTTGTGGGAAACAGCTCTCAAAGTTGAAAAGGAATCAAGTCCGCTAAACATTACAGTATTTTTTCTAAGATATATTTACTGAATTTACTGGCAAAACTAGTCTTGAAATCATTAGTTCATAAACAATATAACTGCAAAAGAATGAGCTACATTTCACTTTTCTTGTACATTGGACAAGTTCTGAATACAATGTCAGCTGAGCCAAATGTTGACATCCTGACCCCAGACCAACTCTCACTGTTGTGAATAGGATCATCAGTTGAATGGGTCTTCAGGGCTTAAAGGATATAAATGCTGTAAAAGTAAGTTGTAAGAAAAGGTTAGGGGTGACAGACTGAAATGGGAAATAAAACCTTACAGGTAAACTGAAGGTTAAATAATTTTAACTGTTTGTATTTCCTACTTTTATCTGCTAGACTTTCAAATTTAGAGAGGCTGTTATTGATTTGGAACCTAAAAAGGCTTCTTTCTTATGTAAACAAAATTCTAGCAGTTGCACCTAATAAGTTCATATATCATCCTGAATAAGAAAAAGCAGAGAGAGAACAGATGCAGAGAGTCATGAGGGGAAGAGATCAAGATTTGCACTAGCTTTTTTCCCCCCCATGTTTTCACTTGACAGATGTCACATATGAGAAAGACAAAAACAGAACACAAGCAGAAAGATGGTTCTCAGAGTCAAAGAGTGATGTTTAATTTAGTGGCTGAACGGTGCTCAAAAAGAATTTCCAGAAAATGAGATTTCATGAGTAAGTGCAGGGGGTCTTTTCTAGGTCTCTTGTGGACCACAGGTTGACCTCAGTTAAGCATTACACTTCCCTTACATGAAAGGAGCAAAGGGATTCTGAGATGAGTATGGAAAGAAAAAACAAAACAAAACAAAACAAAACAAAGAGAATTAGATAACAGCAAGTTTTACAAGTGGAATTGGAATTTATTAAGGAAAACACTGTGATACTGTATTTTAATTTGAGGGTGTGGCTTTGGCTGTACACTTAATATTGAGGGTGAACTCAAAGCACTTCGTATAGTCTCATAATAGTGCTGTTTCTTGGATAGAACACAGAAACTTCTGAGTTCAGAAAAAGAACAAATACCAATTTAGGTTATCCGGTAGAATTAAGGGAAGCAGATACAGTATACCCAAGCCATAATTTGAGGCAATACAAGATGACTAACATCACTGCTCTTGGAAAGAACTTACAGCGATCTGACCAAATGCAAAAGCCTTGAGGCTGCTTCTTTACTTCCATACAGAGGTGAACTGGGAGCTATTGCTTCATTTTTTTAAAAAAACTCTGCTGCTAGGGAATTCAGGTATTTACATTCAGGGTTTTAACCATTTGTAATTTTAAAGTTCCTTATGGATGGTTTAACAAATAAAATCCTAAAAAAATACTTTCTGTCTTAATCGTGGCTTCTCTTTGCAAAAGTAAAACTGAGAGGTTGCTGAGATATGCCAGCGAATTGACACACACATTTCTCTAGAGTGAAAAAGAGAGAAAGAAAGAGCTCCCTCACTACTGTGGCAAATAATCAAACAGAAATACAGTTATAAGGAGGGAGCACAGCATCACACGCAAACCAACTGTTCTGACCCATGTACTGTTCACTCAGAATCAGACTCGTTTATGAGAACAGGTGAGTAAACAAACGTGTAAGAGAACAGCCCACTGTGGCAGATACTTGTGAAGACAACAAGAATACACTCTCTTCTCCCTAAATGGTGTGCCAAATAGACAAATCAATGAAATACAAACTCCTCAAACTGGGCTGGTTTGGTGTAAATTGAATGACAGAGAACTGGCTGAGCTCATCTCATCTGATGCCATACAGTGAGAAGCTTGTGCTGATGCAGAGACAAAGCAGAGAAAAGAGCACAGAAATTGTGCAGCTTCTGCTAGAGAACACTCATCTTTCCACCGTTAGTTCATTTGGAGAAGCCTGCTAATCTTCCAAGAGGTTAAGTCATGTTCTAGATTTCTCTTATGAACAGAAGGGCCTTTATTTCATCTTTACATATCAGAAATATCAAACAAGAAAGTCAGAAATCAATTTTTATCATTACAAAGCCAGTTTGACGACTTTGGTTACCCACTTCTGAGGTAATTCTTTTTGTTGAAGAAAAAAAGATTGATTTCTATGTTCTGTCATAATAACAAAGGTCTGTACCTCTTTCTTTCCTTCTTTACAAAAACAGGAAACAATGTTTTAATGTGCAATAGTAGGCAAGGTATAGATTGAAAAAATATCATATTTTTATAGGCTAAAAACTATGCAATTCCTATCAATTCCTTTATTAAACAGTTTTAGGCCAGTGCTATCTCATTGGTATTTAACAATGTTACTCACAGAAAAAGAATCCAGAAGAGCAGACAGATGTTTACGTGTTATACAACAAATCAAATCCAATGACAAGAAAACCCGAAAAGAGGTAATGCATGACAGCAGCAAGTTTTACTTGAAATTTTACTTGTATATCCTTGTGATCAAAATATGAAAAATATTATTGGCATTTATTTCACCTACCTTTCTCCCAGTGCAAGATTGTCTAACTTCTACTAGTACCTTAGCTGCTTTGTTACTAAGACAGGATATAATTTTCTCAGGGATGTTTATCAAGTACTTTGCTTATGAAGCACTTGAAAATCCCCAAGTGAAAGAGATGACAGAAATCCATAACACTAATTATTTAGTTCATTTCCTAATACTTTGTCCTGCTTTGTTTTACAGTATTCAAATCACTAGCAATATAAAGGGACGTGGCAAAAATCCCAGATCTACAGCACAAACACAAGGGAAACCACTGTAGCATTTAAGCTTTTACATTCCCCAATTTGCTGAATCTCAATGGCACAAAGTTTCTCCTCTTAAGCAGTATCTGCATTTTCCCCTACTTCAATTGTCATCTTTTCCTCTTTTTTATAACCTTTTGTTCACACTACCAATTCTTTTCTTTTCTTGGTGGTTACACTCAAAATGGTTTTTGAGAGAGGAGACTGGATGATTTCACATCTCCAGTGGATTTTTGTTTGCACAGACTGAAAATAAAGATTTTGCAGTTATTTCTTTTATTATTCAAAGATGCATTGAGTTTTTTGTTCCAAATTCACTTTTGCATATCAAATAATTAGAATAAGGAATTTCTGAGCAGCCAAACTTCTCCATCCAGTCTGCTTCTCTTGTAATAAGTCTGTTTCTCTTGTAATACTGTCAGTATTATGCCACATCAGGAAGAGAAAAATTAGAAGCCTAAAAAGTCAGAGTATAAGTAGAAAGTAACTCTCTAATGACACCAACAAACAGTATTTGGACATCCATCTATTTTTCGAGGTGATTGATTGCCTCTTTACGATACCTCCAGAGACCTGTGGCTGACGTTGCTTGCAGTACACAACACTACAAAGATGTAACTGGCTTAATCCTTTCATCTACAGCCATCATCGCTGAAAGAGTAACTGTCTCTCTGCAAACACAAACAGCCAGTAAGGAGAGCTACACAACACAAACAGCCATTGCCAGAACAGTTTATGGACAAAGTTGAGTTCAAAGGAAAGTAAGTACAGGGGAATAAGCATTTTGAGACTGATACTGAGGTGGAAAAGCCAGGCTGCATTATTGTTTTCACTGAGTTCTGTATTCTCTTCCAAAACAGTTTCCACTTATCTTTTTCATTTTTAAAAAGATGGAGAGGAGCAGGTATTTTTGCAGGTGAAAAGGTTTGTTCAGACAAATTACAGCTGGATAGGGCAATGTAGCAATACTTGAGGTGTATGCTGCAACTTATTTGCAGCATCCCTTGTTTTTCAGCTCAGTCTTGCCCTTCAACATTGACCATATAGTTTTTCTCCACTTAGTACTCATTGCAGATACTCGTATTGTAAGGTTGCTTCAACCATACAATGTTGCTGTATTGTAATACTCTTAGTTGAGCCTGCTACAAGGCTCTGTTAATGCATGTGAGTCCTGACCTGCCATTCCAGTACTTGATCATTCCTGCCTCAGTTCTGGCAAACCATTTCTGATATTTCAAACCTTTCTGCTAGCTTTGGAAACATACCTTAGCCTTGCACCATCCCTGCTGCTTCACTCTCAAGCCCTGCACACATAACTCACCTTGGTCTTAATTTTCACCATGGCTTTTGTTTGGAAAGCTACTAACTACATCAAAAATGCCTTTTTATCTAGCAAAGTGCACTCTTCCTTGACTTCCAGTCCAAGACCTTTGTAAGTTCCACCTTTGTGGCGGGTTGGCCCTTGGCTGGGGGCCAAACCACACACACCCGCTCACACAGTCCCTGCCCCCACCCAATGAATTAAAGAGGTAAAGGGCAAAGAGGACTCGTGGGTTGAGATAAGGACAATTTAATAACTAAACTACAATAATATTGAAAATAATACTATATACAAATATGCAATGTGATACACAGTGATAGTGCCCCTCCCCACCTAATGACCAAAGGCCCAGCCCACTCCCGGCTAACGACCCCAGAGGAGGGAGGGAATGGGTGATACACAATGATACTGCCCCCCCCCCCCCAAAGGCTCAGCCTGTTGCCAGCTAATGATCCCCAGAAACCGCACTCACAATTCCCCTAAAAAAGGGGGGGGAAAGAGCGGAGGGGGGGGTGCGCCGCTCCCGGAGGCACTCACGGAATGGAGATAACAGCCCAAGCGTCCCAGGCTGAGAGCTGACCGAAGCAGGGGAACAAAAACAGCTAATGATCCCCCTGGAGAGGGAGGATTCCGCAACTCACGGAACGGAGATAACGAGCGTCCCGGGCCGAGAGCTAACGACATCTGTGGGGGGGGAAAGGCCTTGGGAGAGCGAATGCAGGACCCCAAAGCAAGATGATCCAGAGCCCAAGGGAAGTGAAAAAGAGGACAATCTCCCAGAAGGGTCTTCACCTATATGCTGGATATGACGTGCATGGGGTGGAATAATTGGTCAGTCTGCTTCTCAATCTTAACCTGACAGCAAATCCCAAGCTAAAAGCCAGACTGTCTCTCCCCCTCCCCCCACTCTGTCTGTGGAGAGGAGAGAGGCTGAATGTATTTGTCCTTGAGAATATTCTAGCAATAACTATAAATGTTCCTTATTATCAGTTTTCTTCTGAGCATGAATCCAAAACATAGCTTCTTGCTAGCTATTTATGAAGAGAAGGGAAAAAAAAATAACTTTCTTCTACTTAACCCATGACACATAGAATCATAGAATCATAGAATCATAGAATCATAGAAAGCTAGAATAGTTTGGGTTGGAAGGGACCTTAAAGATCACCGAGTTCCAACCCCCCTGCCATGGGCAGGGACACCCTCCACTAGACCAGGTTGCTCAAAGCCTCATCCAGCCTGGCCCTGAACACCTCCAGGGACGGGGCATCCAGTGTTCCAGTGCTTCACCAACCTCAAAGTAAAAAAATGTCTTCATTATATCTAGTCTAAATCTTCCCTCTTTCATTACCCCTTGTCCTGTCAGTACATGCTCTTGTAAAAAGTCCCTTTCCAGCTTTCTTGTAGTCCCCCTTGAAGTACTGAAAAGCCGCTATAAGGTCTCCCTTGAGCCTTCTCTTCCCCAGGCTAAACAACCCCAACTTTCTCAGCCTGTCCCCATAGGGGAGGTGCTCCAGCCTTCTGGTCATCTTTGTGGCCCTCCTCTGGTCTCGCTCTTACAGGTCCATGTCCTTCTTGTACAGACAACTTCAGAGCTGGATGCAGGACTCCAGGTGGGGTCTCACAAGAGCAGAGTAGAGGGGGAGAACTGCCTCTCTCAACCTGCTGGTCACGCTTCTTTTGATGGAGCCCAGGACACAGTTGGCTTTCTGGGCTGCAACTGCACATTGCCAGGTCATACTGAGCATCTACCAGCACCCCCAAGTCCTTCTCAGGGCTGCTCTCAATCCATTCGACGCCCAGCCTGTATTTGTGCTTGGGGTTGCCCTGACCTGTGTGCAGGACCTTGCACTTGGCCTTGTTGAACTTCATGAGGTTTGCACAGGCCCACCTCTCAAGCTTGTCAAGGTCCCTCTGGATGTCATCCCTTCCCTCCAGCGTGTAGACAGTGCCACAGTATTCACCTGTTCTTTGCTGTTCCTGTCTGTATATAACTAGAATTCTGTAGGCCATATCAGAACATAGTAGGCCTCAGATGTGTATTTACTAGTCTGGAATTTGACACCATAATGGGTATTAAATATACATGCTTTTTTCTTCACTGAATATGTGAACTTTTTATTAAATAGGAAAGCAATTATCCACCTATGAGTGCCAATGAAATGTCAATACAAATTACAGAACTGATAACATCTATTTTAGCTGAACCCTTCTTCTCAAAAGATATAGTTTTTTTTCCAGAACAATAATTATCTATATAATATTAATTAGTGTTTTAATGAAATGCAACACTGAACTTTAAAGAAATTGCAATGATACATTTAAAGACTACTTTTAGATCTCAAATCCTTTTTCTTTTGTTTCCCCTTCTGGTACAAAATTTTGAACTACAACTCTTTTTTTGGCTATTTTCAACAGAACAAAAATTCTTGTTCCATTATGAGATCACAAGATAATTAAGGCATTTAACAGTGTAGGTGTTTACAACATTATGTCATTACTTCTGTGGACAGAGGTAAACTTGCAGATTAAGCTCCATAATGAAACATATTTAGGAAAGTATTGCAATGGGTTAGGAAGGTTTGTGCATGTCTTACACATGAAAACCCCACCCAGATGGTATAGATGACTAAAAAGTAAAATTGAGTAAATCAATGTATTTTAACAAAATATTTTCCTCTGCAAAATAGCATTAGGGGAACACTACACTTGAATACCTCTAACTTTTGCACCGTAAGGGGACTGGAAGTTTTCTAAGGAGGAATGAGACAGCGTGCTCCCTGACACAGCAGTGCTGTGATAAAGACCTGGGTTTGCTTCAAGAAGGTCTCAGGATCTTCACCATTTGAGCTGCAAGACAAGTGAACTGCACTCTAATGGCTCATTAATATTGAGGACAGTGTTAATTACTTGCACGGTAAAATTCTCATGGTACTTTGAAGCCTTCTTTTTTGCCTTTTTTTGTTTCTTTTCAGGTTTGTGATGGAGAAGGTGCCTCTCTCCCCTTGGAAAGTACACGAGGAACAACCAGAGCATGCCAGGGATGCCTGGTTTAAAGCCTTGTGCAGTTTTTCTCCATACGCCTATATGAAGGATGAAGGGAGGTAAAACTAGGAACTATGTGAAGCATACAATATTTTAATGTATACCTTTTGCTGCAGAAGTGAATAACTCCAAACTCAAATGCCAAAGGCAGCCACGGTGCCCAGTCTTCGCTATTGTGTGGAAGATAAGTTTACACACTTACTCCCCTTCCTAAACATTTAGTTTGGGTTGCTTTTTGCAAGCTGCTACATTATTTGCCTTATCAAGCCCATTTTTGGGAGTGATGTAAAATATTTCTTCTTCTTTTGGGCAAAGATATTTTATATCCTGCCTCATATTATGTTGCATATGATCCTTTAGGAGTATACCAGTACCCTTTTCCAAAGTGCATTGTAGCATATAGGTACATTACTGCAGACTCTGAATCTCATTTTGGGAAGACTCAATAGTTTAGTGGTGTCATCTTGGTATGCATCATAATAATCATACTCCAGAATTGTGTTAGTGAGTTCTCGGTAATGGTGTTTCTGGCTAGTCTGAAATTATCTAGTATTTCTAGCCATTAGGGAAATGTTTTGAATCAAACATGTACATTGGCTGGTAGTGGAACTATTTTGCAGAGGAGAGATAGGTACTGTAGTGTAGGTACAGTAATTCACTCTTCCAACCTCCCCACATGGGTTGCACTGTTATAACATGTTCGTCATGTTGTTCTCCCTTGTTGATGACAGAATATAACATTGTCCAGGTGTTCTCTGTCCTCAGCTGCAAAAAATAAAGACCAGAAGAAGAGAACAGGGACCTGGGAAGAAAACCTGACAGTTTCTCTCTGCCCATTGAGCTCAGGCCTTAAGTGCCTGATGGCCTCTAAGAGTGACAACCACACTATGAAATTACTTATGTCTTGCGTAAGATTGAAAAGGGTTTTGCCTCAGAGATCTGGAAAAAAAAAAATCATTGTATTTCCGTTGTAGTACCCTTCATTTGTCTTAACATGTACTGGTGAGATGTGCTGAAGCTGTCACTTAAATCTACAAATGCACTTTTTTCAAATTCTGTGGCCTCATAATACCTCAATATGTTCATGACCAGTTAGCTGAGCAAAGTTCATTGTAGCTCTCAAGCCCCTTAGTATTTTTTCTCTATTTAATTACCTATTTAATATAGGTATTTTCTATGTAAGAAATTAAAGGGAAGGGGCTACAAATTTTTAATCAACACTATCACTCTCTGTTTGGTATCTAGTGCTCCTGATTATTGCACACAATTGAGACCCAGCATATCATACATATTTTAAATTTAAGCCCATCTTTAAAATACATTGTTATTCAATCTTGTGCATGCAGAAGGGTGATGGAAAGAAGGGTAAGAATGAGAAAAGTCTCTGTTTGAAACATACCTGGTAGCAGAACAGAACTATTTATAAAATTTTCCTTGTTTGACAAATATGACATCTCAGAACACCATGAATAACTTTTTTGCTTTTTTGTTTGTTTTTTAAATTTAAAGTAAAAAGCAGGAGACTTTGGGCTCCTCACAATCTAGTTCCCAGTGAGACCCTGGTGCAACTACATCTCTTAAGCTCCCCCAGAGTCATGACTGGCTTTATGCCCTGGGCAAAGGTTGGTCTGAGAATGGTTGCCATCACATTGTGGAAAATCGTCCAAGGAACTTGGCCTTTTGAAAAAAGTGGAAAGCTGAACCACCACCCCTTTGAGTATTCACAGAGCAATGCTGTTTAATGATTTATAGAACAATTTCAAAATAAAACCATTAAACCTCTCTCAGAAAAACAAAAGGACTTCTGTACTCACTATGCCAGATGTATGCAATCCAGTAGATTTTCTTGAAGGTAGGTATTGGGTGACTGAGACTTAACTCCGCACAAATAGCAGACATATATCTATATATGCATATATGGCAGACATAGAACTGCCCTGTTCTCTGACACAGCTTCCATACTCTGTATTTGGCTGTGGTCTTCTGCCCTTCATCACATTATGTATGAATGAGGCAGAGAAAAGATGTGCTTACTGCAAGTTCCGCTCTATGAAAATTGCCTGTTGCTAGTGCTTGGAGATAGACTATAAGAGGAGGGCAGGTGCAGAGTGATGCTTTTCCTCACAGATTAGCAAAAAACTGCAGTGCAACTGTAGTTCTAAGCCAGAGACTGTTTCCTCATGACTCTATAACAGCTTCAGTTCAACTTTTCTTTCATCACTTTCCCAGACTTCATTTTGAAGCCATTTACATTTTTGAATGATACATCACGGGGGAAAAAAAAAATCATGGTATAGTTATGATTTGCACGGAAAATTTCTTCCTTCTGTGTTAAATGTCTTTGCTGCCTCTATACATAAAGGTCCACAGGAAAAAAAAAACAAAACCTTTTATGCCACATAGGTATGACTAACTTTGTCTGCAAAGCAAGATCAGAGTAGGGAAGGGGCAGCACAAGCAAAACTGCTTGCTGGATTTCTAATGGAAATGTGAGAACTGTGGGATCTCCATAAAACAAATATTTGTGTGAAAGTTCTTTTCTGTTTTTAAGGAAGGCTTCAGATGGAGACTCATGCTCTCACAAAAGAACCAGAGGCATTCAAAGAGGTCGATTACAGGAATGACAGAAAGACACAGTTCCTAGCACTCTGACAAAGGAAGGTGTCACCATGGAGAGTGGACAGCAAGTTTGCAAAAGAAATGCTACAACTATCAGCCTTCAAGCCATTCCTAGCATCTCTGCAGAAATGCCAGTAGCATAAATAACAATTATTCTCTGCAAACGAAGAGCAAAATATCAAAGCCCGTATTCTTTAAAGGGAACATCCCTTAAAATGTGTCTCTTGTATAGCTTTCTGTTTATTTGTTCACTTGTGGAAGGCAGGTCATACAATGGAGACAACATATGGAAGGCATATGAGGTAAATCCAGGGTGCCTGTGAGTTTTAGGAAGTCACCTGGGCCTTAGTGGGACTTCTGAAACCTTGATATTGATGTGCAGCCTGGAAATTACCCTGGTTCCGTCAACTCGGTAATCCAGAAGATGCTCATTGCCTTTCCCCTGCCCTGTTGTTGACCCCAGTGTTCCTGTGGGGATCTGTTAACACAGTAGCATTCACCAGAGCTGGAGGCAGTCTCACGCCCAGTTCTGGATGACTGCTGTGGCCTGTGACAGCCCACATGTGGCACTGGGCCAGCCCCAAATAAAACTTGAACCTCGGGTGGGTGGAAACCGCTCTTAATTTCAAGCCTGAGATGCTCCAGGGGAGTTTGAAATTAAGCAAAACACATCTGTCCATCCCTCATTATTGTTGTTGTCATTGTTGTTATAACCTTTCATTACACTAGTCCACATTTTTGTTCCACATTGTGGATACGCAAGAGGCTGGAAATAGTCATTAAAATGTGATAATCTTTAAAATTCTAGCACATTAACACTGACATTTTGCCTTCTAAACAATATCAGGTAATGAAGGTCAATACAAGCAAACAGTCTGTCTACGGCCCTTCATTAGAGGCTTTCTGTGCTTGGACTTCACAGCAGGGGACTGCCAGGCAGAGTGTTTTCCTCTGTGCAGCTTCTCTCCAAGTGCTTGCTGCAGCTGGCTTCAGCATATGGTAGAATATGAAGATATTTTCAGGGGTCCACTGCCTCAATCACTGTTTAATGATTAATTACTGTAGACTGGTGTCCGGGTGAGACATTCAAGGCTTCAGGCAAAAGTCTTAACTATAGAAAATGACAGCAGGCGGGATTTAGCCAAAAAGAGCAACTTTGCACTGCTAGTTCTAATGATTTGCACTGCCTTTTGATCCATTTGTAAACAGCAAGATGGTAAAAGACTGAAACTACCAGGCAATAAATGCCAACAATAACAAGAAATTGTTCCCAGAGAGAGTCTTAGTTTGCCATGTTTGGTCGTCTTGAGAAGATGCTATAACTAGATCTCTTGGAACAAAGTGGGGACTTCTGGGCTATCTTCCCTCAGACCACCTCCAAGCAGGAATGAACTCAGCCTCCAACCACCAGGATGAGGAAGATAAACACTCTCAGGGACAGGGAATCTGAGGCTCACAGGAGCTGTGAGGCTGAGGAACTGAACCTGGAATTCCCAGCTCTGTTGTGGCTGATGGTCTGGTGGTCACACTGGGACAGATCTGGAACTAGCATCAGTCCTGCGGCAAGCTCCTAGATGGCCCACAGCCCCTCACTGGGCGCAGGGGTGCAGCATCCCCACCAGCACTGCCATCTGTGCCTATGTTAAGGGAGCTGCGATGGAGTCCTATGGTCTACATGGATATTAGTGGAGATAGAAAGCTACTTTTGCCTTGTCCTCTGGTTCTGCACTGTGCACAGCTCCATCGCATGAGAGACTGTGGCCCCTAGAGTGTTAGCCTCGTGATCATCAGTCCCCACCTCCAGTTACATTAGCCCCAAATTGACGTAACGAGGACATAAGGGATCAAAGCTGTTTAAAGGCTTTTGTTCTGTTTTTAGAAATGCATCTTAAAAACAATTAATTTGCTTGCACGGCTGTATGTGTGTATAAAACTATCCACAAGATACAATTATTTCCCACCTACAAAGATAAGAATTGTATGTGTGCCTTAAAAAAGCCTCGGTTAATTTTCTTCAGATTACCCTTCTAACTGACAGAATTCACATTTAGTATCATGTTACAACTGCTTTGTGCTTGTGCCAGTGACTCTACAGAGCAACAGAGAATTAGATCTTTCATCTCAAGTGCCTTTGTCTTTAATAAAAATATAAAAAACACTTACTTTGAAGATGGAGAGTTTCACAGTGTACAACTTGGGCTTCCATCTTCCCTGTGCAGTGCCATTACTAAAGCCAAAATTTCACCATCTTCTTTAGAATGAATGTAGAGCTGATTAGTGCTGGAAATGCTTTTGGTCATTCAGTGGAAATATTTTTCTTTCCCAGAAAAAAACAATATCCAGTATTGTTGGCTGTTGGAAGCCAAAAAAAGTTTATGCTTTTGGAAAAAGAAGAAAAAAAAAATCACTTTAATTTCTTCTGCAAACATATTAGATAATTTCTAACGGAGTAAAACAGAAAATCCTGTAAAGTGTATTTCTTATAGAAAAGGCTATTCTTTGAGGAAACAAAATTGTCTCATTCTAGATGAATTTACCACCTTATAAAAGTATTTTGTTTCCATTAATTAAATACATTTTTTCCCAGCATATAATCAAAATGTTGTGGGTTTTTTTTTTCCCTCCAGGTTGAATATATTAAAATATGGAAAGGACTCAGTTGTCTACCAATAATAAAATAATTTTACGTGTGTCCTTTTATTGTTATAGAAAGAGGATGATGCTAAGTGACAAGCAGTAGAGTATTAACCATCAAGTTACCCAGCTTGCACAAGTCACAATAAAACGCAACATTATTTGTCATTTTTTAATGTAATATTAACTGATGATGGGTGAACCACAAAAGGTTGAGAGACTGCTTGAATAATCACTAGAAGCATAGATGCTTACTTAAACTTTGTCTGAATGTCTTAACACTGTAGAGTTGGGACTAACTTAGTGCAGCTCTCTGGGTAAGAAAGGTTGATAACATAAAATGCCACACTTTGGAAATAAGACTTTTGGTTCTTCCACCTGGACTGGAAATATCATAGAACAAGCACTACTTCTCTCCTGTTTCTTCTAATAAAAAGGACTAGTGAAGACACATGAATAAAGTTACTCACCTCTTAAAATCTCCAGAAAAGATATGAACTTTTATATAACTAACCTAAGTCAGTCTGCATACATCTAGTTTTACCATAAAAATATTATAATTTGTTGATAAAATAAATAAATGAATTTTATAGAAACCAGATTTTTTTAAACACTATCAAAAGGAAACTTGCTTTGCAGATTGAAAATTTCAACCCAACATAATTGTTGTGATCTTAAATAACTAATTTAGGAGAACAAATCTTAGATGCAGCTCCCAGGCCTATCAAACAAAGGCACAACCTGTGGCTCAGGGCATTCCTGAGCTGCAGATTGTGGGTTATTAAAAGGCTATTTGAATGAAGTATTTGTGTGTGTGTTTCACTGGGAAACATCTGAACCTCTACTATCCTGCAACACCATCACCCTTATGATGAGCAGAGCCTGGAAGTGACCAACAAACCCATCTGACATGAGATGCCATAGAGGACCTTGTCATCTGCTCTCTAGATGGGCAGACTGTGTCTGCTAGCTAGTCAGATAACCTGGTCAAAATGGGGCAAGTCATCTCAGAACCAGATTTCAAAGAGACAAAATGGCATTTCCTTTAATAAAAAAACTGTAGTATTGGTACTCAGGACAGGGTTAGATTTTGAGGGGTGGGGGGGCGCAGAGGGGTAACGTAGTCTGTAGCCCCTGGGGTAACACACTGCTCACAGAACTCTACCCACAACCAACATGGAGCTGCTAACTGTGGGAGTGTCATGAGAGTAAAATTTCATGTAAATAAGTTTCAAGATGAGTCTCGTTATTAATGCAGACAGTTCCAAAGGCAAAATCAAACAGTATTTGGCAGCAAGAACTTTTAAGGAGACTGTCATTAAGAAATTCAGTCTACAGTCCACAAAATGATGCACGGCAGACCCAACTGACTTTTCTGCATATCTTTTCTCACCGTCTATTAAACACAGAGAAGATATTTTGGTTGAACTAAGTATGCGTCCTCAAGTGAGGAGTCCTACTTGCAGCAAATCACATATTTGCCAGAAGGTTAGTATCAGCTTCTGGCAAATTGTCACCATGGATGGATGATTTCTTGGACAGCGTGTCTATTCATAACCTGTGAAATTGCAGAAGAAACGGAGAAGACCCATATGGAGTTAACATCCACCACTAAGAGGATGGGAGGAGTTTGACTAGAAAGTACAGCCCAGATGGACTTTTGGTATAAAACTGAAGGGCCAGTGCATTCAGGCTTAGCAAGCTTGTTTTCACATTGCAAAATATATAGGTTATCAGCCCAGCCAGGAGCAAAATCTGTGTCCTTGCTGTCCAACATTTGTATCTCCACCTGCTACCACCTGGAAGTTCCTAATGCACCAAAAGAAGGACACAAATCAAAACAGAGATGAACAATGAGTATACAAAAGAATCCTAAACTGAAATTGTTATTTTGGTGTTGGCAGAGCTCATGATTAGCATCATCAGATGCTATTCAGATTTATGTCAGGCCAGCCTTATATCTTCAAGTAAAAACTAAAGGGAATCTCAAACATTAATCATCCACATTAAAGGAAAGAAAAAAAGATTCATGTGCTGTTGCAACTCTATTCTTGTCACTGCCTTGTGTTTTAGTTCCACCACTCCAGAAATCACCTGATATAATTTTAGATGACCTAGGAATGCTTCCTGTTACCTATCTGCCATTTCATAAGAATGCAGGACTCTCAGAGGTGTCATGTCACATCTACTTGCACTGTGATGGTGTCCTAAATCTGCTAGGTTGTCTGCTAGGTTTCCAGATGACTGGATATGCTTAGAAACAAAAGGACAAAACTGTGACTTTCCTGAGATTAATACTTCACAGTAGGCTGCAAATGGTAGAAATTCTTAAAAGATTTAGGTGAACACTAGATTTTTGGATGCCACACTGTGAAAGGATGTATGCAAGATCTCTGATTTCATTTAGTTGAGCTGGCATATTTATCCCAAATTTTATGAGGCTTGAGCTTTCAGAGTAGTGGTGTTATGATGAGTTAGCACCACTGCTTAGATTGTTCACCATCCAAATAGCAAAATTTCTTAATGCCATTTTATGATACTTATAAGACATTAAACTAAATATGATTGCTGCTCCATAAAACAGTTCTCCATATACTGTACATATGCAAATACAATATCCTATCTCAACCTCCAGTGCCCATAGTAAGTTATCCTTAGAGTTTAGACTGAATAACTATTACTGGTTTACATGCTCCTATATCTTTGCATTTCACATAACTAATAAAGAGAGAGGCTTTTGAAGAAATAAGAATAATGCCTGACCATACAGCTGAGCGTGGTACATTTGTCCAACTGAAACACATTTTCAAAATGCAGAAAAGATGGATTTTCAAAACCAGGCAGGTGAGATATTCAATGAATGGCAAAAGTTTCTTAAAAAAGCCACTGCCACATGAAGTGAAATATTCACATGGATCAATGGACCAGGTAACCAGATTATCTGGGATCCATAGATCAGACTAATAAAAAGAATATCAGGTGGAATTTTAAACATACTTATGGTTTAAACAATCTCTTTCTACCAGGCATGAGAAGAATGGCTTTTATCATAATTACCTAGTCTAGAAAATTAGCATCAAAGCATATTGTCCACTCCTGTAAAGGAAATTTTGATCTAGGTGGACGCCAGGTCTGTTTCTGCAAGTACTTTCCTCTTATATCGTACATTGGGGGGACAACCTTAACACATGGCCATTACTATAGTCCAATGCTTGATGTTAGGTATTGAACATAAAAGAATTGCTATTGTTTTCCAGTAAATTCTGTTGTGGAATGCATTGACTCTGGAATATCCACCAAATAGTGCCTGAGCTGAATATGATGAGTCTGAGGGTAGAAAAATGCATGAGTTTTTTAAAAAGTGTAAGTGTGAACGAAAAAGGAAATGAATCATCAATTTATGAAATCACCAGCATATAAAAATCACCAATTAATGAATATGTAAGTTACACAAATTCTGAAAAAATTCATGTATGCAAGTCAAAGTAATAATTCATACAGCTACTGATCTTGGCAGCATTACAGAGGTAACATTTTAACAAGGT
>WKFP01015051.1:1786828-1801616 GCA_011057875.1 Pterocles orientalis | reverse complement strand
AGTGCCCCTCCCCACCTAATGACCAAAGGCCCAGCAGCCCACTCCCGGCTAACGACCCCAGAGGAGGGAGGGAATGGGTGATACACAATGATACTGCCCCCCCCCCAAAGGCTCAGCCTGTTGCCAGCTAATGATCCCCAGAAACCTCACTCACAATTCCCCCAAAAAGGGAGGGGAGGAGGGGGGTGCACCGCTCCCAGAGGCACTCACAGAACAGAGATAAGAGCCCAAGCATCCCTGGCCGAGAGCTGACCGAAGCAGGGGAAAAAAAAACAGCTAATGATCCCCCCCAGAAAGGGAGGATCCTGAAACTCACTGAATGGAGATAACAAGCGTCCCAGGCTCTGAGAGCTACTGGCGTCTCTGGGGGGGGAAAGGCCTTGGGAGAGTGAATGCAGGGACCCGAAGCGAGATGATCCGGAGCCCAAGGGAAGTAAAAGAGAGCGATCTCCCGGAAGGGCCCTCACCTATATACTGGGTATGACGTGCATGGGTTGGAATACTAATTGGTCAGTCTGGTTTCAATCTGAACCTAAGAGCAAATCTCAGGCTAGCAGCTGGACTGTGTCTCTTTGCTTGTCTGCTGACCTTGGCAGCAGAACAAAACATCGGATCTTTATCAGCTTCTCCTGAGCAGGAATCCAAAACATAGCTTCTTGCTAGCTATTTATGAAGAGAAGGAAAAAAAATTAACTCTCGTCTGCTTAACCCACAACAACCTTAAACTCTGAAGTTTAAATACTCTATGAAAACAGTGAATATCCATCTTCAGGCAATAACTGCTACTGGTATAAGGTCCATTGCATGTTCTGAGGCTACTGGTTTTCCTCAGCCTATCTATCTACCAAGTGCAGGAATTCTTTCACTATAATTCATAAGCATAAAAACCCTGTCATGTCAAAGGAGAGGAAATTAGACCTCTCACACTCCTCTGACCCTGTTTGCCCTCCCACAGATGAACACAGGGACCACTGCGTTTTCTGCTTCCAGAATAGGTGATGACAATGCAGCTGTTGGTTGTTGCCAAGCATGTATGGATGCATCTATTTCTCACAGATGTAAGTAGACAATTTATAAGGGACAGGAAAAAGCTATAAGGGTTGATTAGACATAATACAGCTTCTTTGCTTTGTTCTCTCCCTCTCCCATAAATAACCAAACAAAAATCGTCTTCATTCAAGCCAAGATGAAAGAAACAAAACCCAGAATCACTGAACCAAATTCTCCTCTGAGTAGATCATCTACAAAAGGTAAGTTTAGATATGCTCCCACCTAATGGGGAAGCAGACAAAGGGTCTGTATATTTATATGATTCCTCTTAGTTTTAATACTTTTACCAGAAACAAGAGTATGTGCAAATAGCTAAGCTGAAACTGTAGCTATATAGGAGCGTTGCTGTGCACTGACAACGAGCTGACACTGAAGAACCCCGAGGTTCAGGGATATAGGAAGGGAAATGTGAGTTCTGCAGGTGAAATGATCTTGATTCTAAATTGCATATATATATATAGCAGCTATGCAAAGAGAACAGACTCAAAGGTTAATTATCTAGAAGCAGAAATTTAATTTATGTGATAAACAATGGTAAAAAAATTTTTATAAGAGTAGAAAAATGATCAGTACCTTTGGAAATCAGCTGTCTTCTGTATAAAATAGGAAAAAGACTGATCTATCAAGCACAGAGCTGTAAGGTTTAGTTCTTCTATCCAAAATATTTCAGCTCTTTTACAGACCATATATTGATCTTCTCTCATCCCTTTCTGACTGGAGACATATCAGACAACAATTTGTTATAACATATGTCCTGATCAGAAAAAGATAGGCATGCGGTAAGGTTACACATAGGAAAAGATTTTCTTCTTCATTTAGTTGTGTTGGTGGCTTGAAGCCCCTGCCTCACTATCATTTTGGAGAATATTCACTGTGGAAGGAAACAAAATCCAAAGGAAGAGTTTGTTTCTCATATCATCAGAGGACCTCAACGGATTATGAGAAGTATTTATTCTAGTCAGAGTGGCCAGGGTCACAATAACACCTACAGATTAGGATATAAATGGGCTGCCTACATGGGAAATTAATATACATCCTCCAAGTATCTTCATAGTCTTTGTCAGGTAGCTATCCTCATACCTACACACTGTCTCTCTTTGGGACAGTGAGTCCACGTACATTACTCTGCAGCATATGTTCATCTCTTTATAACTGCTCATCTTTCTCTGTATGTCTCCCCATTTGTGAAAAGTCTGATCATGTCTACAGCAGCTATAAGAGCACTGTCTTTCCCCACGCAACTACTGCCCATGAGCTTTTAAATTCACTTGTTTGAGTAACTCCACAGGAGCCTTGAGCAAAGTGAGTTTTAAAATTAACCACCTTTCTCTTTCCTTCCCTTTCTTCCTCCAGTCCAGATCAAAAGGTATAAGGTAGTGGCAGAGTGGGACAAGTCTTTTTCCAACATTCCCAAACTGAAGCAATCCTACATGCCTTTGCTCTTTTCCTTAAAACTGGCCAGAAAAGAAGAAAACTGTTTTTGCACAATTTCCTGCTGTGTAGGTTTCTTCCTCCTCCTCCTCCTTTCTGGGAAGAAAGGCAAGTCTGTTGAAAAAGAGAATGAAAAAAAGGGAGCTTTGCTGACTGGTCAGTTTCCCAGCAGACAACCTATTGTGTCTGAATCACATCTTCCTACTTGGACTGTGAGTGGGTGATTGACTGTAAACACTTGTTAGTGACTGGAAAGTCAGTCTTCCACCATTTTGAATAGTCAAGAAGCAGGATTTTTTTTTTCCAAAGGCATATTTATTTGAACCTTTATGCAGCTGGATACAAGTCTGCTAGGGATCAGACTCAGATGTGTTTTGTGGACACAAGAGATCAAGGATATTAACAGCTTTCCTAGATGATAGAAAGAGACATGCAAAGTCCTGAAAAGACCAGCACCCATCATCTCCCCTCTTCCAGCCTAGCGCTGACATTTTCTTTTCATATCTGTTCAGGAACATCATCTCTCACTACCTTCCATTCATTGCCCTATACTGAAGTGTAGTGCCTCTGTGCACTGTTAATCTGCTATCACGTCTGGTTAGAGATGACCAAATTGTACAGATGGGTGAGGTGATTCATGTCAATACAAAATCTTAATGTTCTTTCCAAATCCATCAGGATGACAGGATCCTATGAATAATGCTGTTAGAAAAATATCTGTAGCATGTTTATTAGCATAAGATCACTTGAAACTCTAGGCTTGGCTGCAGCACTTAAAGTAGTGGAAAAACAAAGATTTGTATGGGAACTCTGCAGGAGCTGGGAGCTGCTACATATCACAGAGTTCAGGTACCTCTGTGATTAGCAGATGATTACTTGGTTATGACCGGCTGACAGTCCCTGCCCTACATGAATGTGTTATGGAGCTCCAATCCCAAGGCAGCAAGCAAGCCACGGACTCTTTATGTTCTGAGTGGAAGCAATCCTTGAACTAACCTACATTACCTGTAGATAAACAACAGGGACAGATACCACTGATCAGCTACAAATTGCTTTTATGGAAGGAAGTGGAGTTCCACTGAGGTCCTGGGGACCTTAATGCCCTACAGTGATGGCACAGGAGTGTTCAACAGAAATACCACAGGGGACTGCCTCAATGGAAGAGAGCATTCAACCTGGTGAGGAAGTGAAAAAGGATTAGAAGGTCGGGGGTGCCTATGGCAGGCCTCCAGGCCAATCTGATTAGCCTAACTTTAACCTACATGCCCAGCCCAAAAGCAACACCTGCAGATGAAAGCCCTGAAACTTCTTCACAATCTGCTTCAAAAAGTAATTAGCAAAAAGCAGCATGAAGAATGCCAGTGTGTCACTCTGAGCCTGTGATGCAAGAGACAGGGTTCAGTCATAAAAAATTAACTTTTATTTCCCCTGCATGTGCTGTGACATAGAGGAAACAGGACGCCTTAGTGAGCAGCTTCAGTACTGAAAAGAGCAATTTATTCAAACCTGGTAGAGCTGAGTGGAAATTGGCAGAAACTCTTCAAAGTAATTATGTCAAGGAATTTTAAACAGTACTAATGGAGAAAAACAGAGAGCAGGAAGAAGTTCTATAATGTTTGCTATATCCAAGATCAATGGCTAAAGACAGGCAAGGAAAGTGTCTGTCATCCAAACACTTTGAATTTGTCATCCAAAATTCTAGCTGATCCTGGATATAAACATTTTGTTTATGTTTAAGATGGCAGTGCTTGACTTCAAATTCCTGGTCTCTGCTTTGAGCAGAAGAAAAAAGGAAGCATTAGAGCCAAGCAGTTATTAGAAAGCAAAAAAGGGAGGAATTTACTATTCCAGTCCTCTTTTTTTTTTTCCTCTGTCACTCACTTACAACCTAGTCCTCACCCTTCCCTCCTAACGCCACTAACCATTTTTAAGAAAATGTGAAGGAAAACAGCTGTGATTTGCTGCAACTGTAATATGTATGTTAGCCTCTTAACCTTTCATTGCAAGGCCAGCTTACCACAAGCAAGAAACTTGACAAAGTTCTATGAGATTTTTTACTGTGATGAGGTAGTATTTTCCATTTACAGTGTGAAACGGTGAGGAATACAAGACATTTTTCAGCAAGGTCCACTGAAAGACTTTCAGCCCTGGTTCTATGCTCCACTGAACAAGAGAATTTGAGTCTGGTCTTCAAGCATCTCCACTGAATGTTGTGATGATGAGCCAGAACATTTGTCAGCATCAAAATTTTATTAGCAATGCATTATGGGCAGTTGGCTATCTTTCTCTGTATTTAATACTCTTCAGTTTTTGCTAACCCAAACTCACCAATTTCCACAGCAGACAGTCCCCTGCACTCTGACAATCCATTAGCTTATTTAAATACTGAAGCATGAGAACTTTCTTACTCTGGATGGATGGAAATGCAGGTCTGTAATCTTAAAAAAATCACTCTTGGTGATATTAACATTGGAATTAGATCTGTGCAAAAGTTCCCATGGCCATGACATGCCCACTCTGGGAGAAAGTTGATGAAAGTAAAATTACATCATAGATAAATGATTGGAAACAACAAGAGAAGACCCAAAAGCACTAGGGAAGAGAACCCATACACACTCTCAGTTACTGTAAGACAAGCTGGAATTAACATACATCAAGATAAAAATTGAACTATGGTTGCTTATAACACATTTTGGCTTTTGCAGTTTTACTTTTTGTTGTCTTTTTTTTTTTTCTCGGGCAGGAGGAAGGAGCTACAGAAATTGTTACTACAACTTTTGAGACTTATGTTCATTTTGAAATGGTACATCACAAACTGCAACACTTTTGCTTCAGACTTGATCATGGTACAGTGGAAATTGTGTTCTTTCTTCATTGTGCTTACAGTGATGTAAAATCTTTATTTATATCTGTTTACAAAGCAGGAGAATAATCTCTAAGACTTCAGTGATCTCTGTGTAAATCTGAATTAATTCTTTTTTAATGAAAACCTTCTAGTTATTCTGTTTTAGATAGAGAAACAGCAAAAAACAGTCTTACTGTAACTCTTGGGCTGAGAATTCAGTCATTGCACAGGATAAGCATCTGCTTAGCTTGAGACATATGCAAATGTAAATCCAAAGTGAAAAAAGTGACAGGGTTTATTTCATTGCACAATTCTTTCTTCCCTCCCAACACTTTGAAAACACTGTACTTGAAACCTCTTTCCTGTCTACAACACAAGAAGGGAATAACGCAAGAAGCAGCTTCGGTTGGAGAATGACATCTCAAAGTCTATGCAAGCCAATGCATGAATATATGACACTCCCCGTGCTGTAGAGAATGTACCCTTAACAGCAAACCTCAATTTGTATCTAGTGGGACAGCATCACAGAAAGTAATTTGTAAAACCTTTACTTTCATCGTAAACAAATCCTGCAAACAGTGGACAGTTACAAATCCCATGACTTTCGTGGAGTCCAAGAATATCCTAAGAGAAGACTGTGTCAAAGGAATACCCATTACAGCATTTGTTACTAAAGTACATCCAAAACTTGAGAATAATAGTCCCTATCATGCAAGGCTTATAATTCAGCTTTTCATTTGACATCTCGTTTGTATACTTCTGAACCAAACAGGCTGCCTTTTCTGAACAGCACAACAGTTCTCATTTCATACATCTCATTGAAGTAACACGTCTACAGAACAGATAGGTCTCCTTTGCACTACATTCTATGAAAAGAAGTGTCATTTAAACATGAGGCCTTTATTACAACTGCAAATAGAGAAATAACTAGCATTGCTTTCTGATCCCAGCAGAATCCTTATCTGCTTGCTTCTCCTTGTATGGAGTTGCAGGATGAAAGTCTGAGGAAGAATAAATAAATAAGGACAATCTTAGAAAATTTAAAAGTCAATACTTATCCCCTCAACTTCTGTTACTTGTTTCCCCTGATGTTAGCTGGGAAATAGTGATGGGTTGTGTACGTGCACACATGTACATATAGACCCCTTGCACAATTGTAGAGGAAAACCTAATTTCAGGAGTGCAGCCAGCTGCACAGAAGAACTCAACAAGCAAACTATATCTGTACATAATCTCACAGTGCTCTCAAGAACTCCAACAGCGTTTATTTGACATCTGCCCCAGTAGTGTAACATTGGAACATTTACAATCCCCCACCTTCTTTCTACTGTGCATTTTAAGAAGAAACCAACAACCTACTTAAGTAATTGTTTTTTCTCTGGCTGCTGCATGATACCATTTGGGTTACAATTTTCTTTCCCCAAGCTATGAAGTCAGACTGGCACAGAGATATTTTGTAGGATGACTACCGCACACCAGTCACAACTTGAAACCATTTTCTTCCACTGATAGAAAAGACACTGAAGTAATGCAGTTTGTTTGTGGAATTAACTTTAGCTGCCTAACTCTAAATGACTACAATTTGCCTTCCAATTAGAAAGAAGAAAGGGAAGCAGAAAGGTATCATTAAATAAGTATGTCAGCATATACGTGGCAGCTGGAAAAAAAATCCTGTGTGATAAGAATGAGGCACTTTTTAGGTTCTTGAAAGTAGAAAAGCATAACACTAACAACTAGTATAATATCAAGAACAAGCTTCTGCCTCTCCGCTCTGAAGAAAATAACAAATACACAGAATAATTAAAAAAATAACCTCACACTCCCAAAAAGTTAAGTTACACGTTGTACAAGTAATCCCTGTTTCAACAAAAGGGACCATCCACAAACCCATACTTTTTACAAGATCCATAGACAACTATTAAGAAATAGAGCAGAACTGCCAAGCATACCGAAATCCATCGGTTTCTAATGTCAGCTGTCCTTCAAGGAAATATCCTGGGGTATCCACAGGTCAGTGTGCCCCTTATCTACCCCTCCTTGAAGGGTAAATGTGGTGTTGCTCAAACTGTGCTAGCTTCTGCAACTGCATCAACCATAAATGGATGGACTACCTGCTGGATACGGAATTGGCTGGATGGTTGCACTCAGAGAGTTGCAGTCAATGGCTCAGTGTCCGAATGGAGACTGGTGACAAGTAGCATTCCTCAGGGATCGGTGCTATTTAACGTCTTTGTCGGTGACATGGACAGTGGGATTGAGTGCACCCTCAGCAAGTTTGCTGATGACACCAAGATGTGTGGTGCAGTCGACATGCTGAAGGGAAGGGATGCCATCCAGAGGGGCCTTGACAAGTTGGAGAGGTGGGCCCATACAAACCTCATGAAGTTCAATAAAGACAAATGCAAGGTCCTGCACATGGGTCGAGGCAATCCCAAGCTCAAATACAGGCTGGGTGGAGAACAGATAGAGAGCAGCCCTGACGAGAAGGACTTGGGGGTACCAGTAGATGAAAAACTGAACATGAGCCAGCAGTGTGCGATCGCAGCCCAGAAGGCCAACCAGATCCTGGACTGCATCAAGAGGACTGTGGCCAGCAGGTCAAGGGAGGTGATTCTGCCCCTCTATTCTGTTCTTGTGAGACCCCACCTGGAGTGCTGTATCCAGGTCTGCACCCCCCAATGCAAGAATGACATCAAGCTGTTGGAGTGGGTTCAGAGGAGAGCCATGAAGATGATCAGAGGGCTGGAGCACCTCCAATACGAGGACAGGCTGAGAGATTTGGGGTTGTTCAGCCTGGAGAAGAAAAGGCTCCAGGGAGACCTTATAGCAGCCTTCCAGTACCTGCAGGGGGCCTACAGGAGAGATGGGGAGGGGCTTTTTACAAGGGCATGCAGTGACAGGCTGAGGGGTAATGGATTTAAATTGAAAGAGGGCAGATTTAGATTAAATGTTAGAAAGAAATTCTTTACCGTGAGGGTGGTGAGACACTGGAACAGGTTGCCCAGGGAAGTTGTGGATGCCCCATCCCTGGAGGTGTTCAAGGCCAGGCTGGATGAGGTTTTCGGCAACCTGGTCTAGCGGAAGGTGTCCCTGCCCATGGCAGGGGGGTTGGAACTCGATGATCTTTAAGGTCCTTTCCAGCTTTAACCGTTCTTTGATTCTATGATAAATGCTTAGGCAATTGGACTGTCTCTGTGGATATGCAAGACTTAGTAAAATATGACCACCCAATTCAATGAACAAAGGAATAGACTAAACTTTCAAACAAAGCTTACAAAAAGTTCTGCTTTTTCTTAATCGAAATCAGTATTTCCCAGATTAGGGCAATGCTGGAAACAGAAGTCTGGAGAAGAGTTTGTCAGAACCAGATGACCTGAAGTTTATGTGCTACTATGTCCACGGAGAGGAGAAAAGGGAGCATGTAAAGGATTAGACAGATCAAATTAAAATTAGATTACAATGACAACTTCCTGAGGAAATACATTCTGGTGAGATTTCTAGGCCATCAATCTCTTACAGACCCTTATACGAGAAACTCTTAAAAGAGCTTCATATCAGGCTCAGTACTCCAGGGCCCTCTCATTTGACACTGTTACAGGAAGATGGGTTGCAGCCATAAATCAGCCAGGAAGGAGAGGCTGCTTTTGGCTAGCACACGACTGTGCCGGGACTGTGTTCTTTGCTCTCAGGCAGCTATGTCAGGTTTCCCACACTACACAATACCCATCTCCACATAAGACAGCCTGTCTTAGATCTCACTGTGCTAAACACTACTGAGATCAATGGCACAAGTGACCTTTTCATTTCAATAACATAGGCAACACTGCCCAACAGACAACTACAACTGAGATTTTTTTTTTAAAGGACATAAGCCTTTATATTCAGCAGTGTTTGACAGAGCCACACATGTATGTGAAGAGGAAATGGTTCAGATCTAACGATCAGAGATTGTAACACTCAACTTCTCAGGTCCTTTATTGCACCTCAGAAGTCAGCAGGTTGTAATGAGTGCATCACATCCTGCATGTACCATAACCAAAACAACGGCACCTTCCATTACTGTTTTCTTTCCCTTATGATGGGAGCTGTACTGGAGAAGAGGTTTTAGTCAGTGGGAGAGCAAATCACAGTGCTACTTTGTCACACCTTGAAGCTAGGTATCCTCCACCTTTCTCACTGCTCCATGTAGCTCAGATCCCACCCTCTACCTTTATTTTCCCTAAACATACAAGATGTTGTCTCTTTCCTACTACTACACTTCACATTGCACATTTCCTTTTCTTGTTTTACTTAAAACTAGCAAAACTGTTATTCATCAGCTAGGAGAAAAGAGATGTGATGAGACTCATCTATTGTTGAGACCATGCTGACCTGGATCTTTCACTCTTCTCTTTAACTCCCCAGTGAGATGCAGTAATAAGAGCTCAGCAGCTCTAAAAGCAATCAATACCAAGATGACGTGGGCAGTTACCAGCCTGGACAACTCAGAGGACTTCAAGTAAATAATAAGAAAAAAACAAATAAGCTTTCTGAAGCCAAACTATTCCACCAGAAGTCTGTGTTGGAGTGGAAGGGCACAAAGGGTGGTGGTGGTGAAATAAGTCAAGGTCCAAGGTCTACGAGGAAGACAGCAACAAGGGCATGAGAAGTAGCATGCAAACTGGCACAGCAGAAAGACAAGGTTCCAAAGTCACAAGGACCAAACCTGAGTTGTTTCCAGCAACTTGTCTGCACCATTAGAACTCCAGTAACTACACCGGTACAGTGGAAGAACTAGTATATCTTCAGAGGAACTCCCAGGGTGCAATATCAGGGCTAGCATATGGACTAAAATAAATCATGATTTAAAATCACAGAATTGCAGAGTAAAACACATACATGATTTTGTATTTATTATGGGAATTCAAGGAAGACAAGAAGTGCGACTCTGACAGTACTTTCTCACACGAAAATGATTCACAAGGTAGGTGTACCATAGCAAGATTTTAGCATGCTTCAGTCCCTACCTGTTGGGCAAAAATGGCTTGTCTGCTGGTAAGTTCAACTGCACAGCAAGACAGAGTAGAAGAGAGCCAGCCAGGCTGAGAGTTGCCTTGACAACTTGCAGCTATTCTATTCACAGGTACACTGAAGTACCTTTAATCAGCTAAGATAAGTTAATAATACAATTAAATCAGGAAATCTAGTGAAGACATGTAAATTCATACATGGCTATAAGATCTCTCTCCACATATAGCAGTCCTCAGATGTAGTAATGACCAAACTCATCCCTGGAGCAACTCCACTGAAGTTATTCCACCTCCTCTTTTGAGAAGCAGATTTTGAGAGACTGAAAGCAGAAGGTCAGTAAATCAGTGACAGCTGGGAATACTGTATTCCCAGTTGAGATTACTGGTTCAGACCTCACGACCAGGAAAATTATTTTTTAAAAAAGAGGAACAGGCTGTTTCCACCAGCCAGTTACTCCTCTTGGGCCCTTTGAGAACTGGAGCTGAGGATTCAACAGCACCTTGCAAACAGCTAGGTCTTTGAGGTCACTAGTTGGTAGTTAGAGCAAGAGGAGGTTATGTGTCGCCTCTGCCCAAGCTGTGTTACTCCCACTGCTGGAATCAAATGCCATCATTAGTTTAGTGTATTTACAAACTCACGGCCATACTAAGGTATACGTTAAAGACACACATGACACAGCCATTCCAGTTATCTCCATTTCAACCCCCACCCAGAAAGCCTGCAGCACCACAGCAAGCAGCTTGTATTCAATATTTCCCTTTCCTTGGGGCCAAGACTAAATCCATTTCCTTGAGGAATG
The DNA here is from genome assembly GCA_011057875.1 of Pterocles orientalis. NCBI lineage: Eukaryota > Metazoa > Chordata > Aves > Pterocliformes > Pteroclidae > Pterocles > Pterocles orientalis. The sequence continues at coordinate 1,790,481 of WKFP01015051.1, read as the reverse complement.
CTTTTCCTCAGTTACATCAAAGTTACGGCAACATCCCAGGTCTTCCCATCACTTTGCGAGATGCTAATATAATTCTGGAGCTCAAACCCCCCATATTCATCATCTCACTAATGCTGTACTTCCACCAGTCCCATTAACGTAACATAGTGCTTATTGAAAGGAATTTTTAATGGCTCCCCTCTTGCACATTGGTTGAAAGAAAAATTCTCCCGAAGTATTGCATTTGCTTTGCCTGACTGGTTTCTTTTCCCATCTCCCCCTTTTTATTTATCTAGCCTTTCCTTACTCCTTCAACTATCTAATTTCCTTCCCTTCTTCTACCCCTCCACAGAGGGGTAACACTCTGCCACAGCATATTTCAGAAATCTGAAGCCTCTCCCTCTTCTATCTAAACCATGCCAGAGGCGGCAAACAAGATGTCCTGAGACTGCTGTGCAGCCCAGCGGAACCACCTTTCACAGCTAGCAAAGCTGTTTCGCAACACAGCGCTCTGCATCAAACAGCTCTATACAAGCTTCCAGCACCCTCAGGGGGTTCAACCCAGGCTTCAGCAGGAGCAGGCATGTGGTCTGGAGGACGCCTGACTCTTCAATACTTACTATAGGGCTGGAGGTGGAGGGAAGGATTATAAATATTTCTTGTCTGTTAGTAACAACAGAAACAGGAAAACAACTGGCACGTCCTGCTAATGACAAATGATCTTAGGTTCAGAAAGGCTGATTCACACCGCAAGCATACAGGATACATGTGGGATCTGAGATCCTCAGCAGCATAAGACACTGGCAAAATCTGGATGAGGGAAAAGAGGAAAACAGCCAGGGCAAAGCTGAGGGAGCTGCACCCAGTGCTGTCTGTGCTGTGTTCAGAAACTCCACCCTGGCATGTTTTTCCACCCTCATCTCACAACCTCCATGAACTACAATTCTGCCTACATACAAACACTGGATGCCCAGCTGTTGTAAGAGATCCCACTGTTGTTTGAGACCTGTAAAGGGAGCCTGGTCACTGTAGTTCCTATAGGAATGAAATTCTCTAACAAGGCAACTATTGCATTGATTTTTTCCAACATTAACCCTTCTCCAGTAGCAACTGGACTTACTTGTTCATTTGTCACTGTTGTTTTTAAATGGATGGCCATTAAACAGATGTCAGTGAGAGGGAAATACTACAGCTCACTACCCACTACGGCTTAGAGGGCAGCCTTTGGAGACTGCGCATCATTACATAGATCATCTCCAGTGCTTCTTGGAGATCATTCAACGGACAACAGTTCCTCATACCTATGTTCCTTCCCTTTTGCTAAATCTGAGGTAAAAGCAGCAGGAATACTCTTGTGGGGTTTTTAGGAGTGAATCACAAAAGTGCAGCTTGCCGACTTAGGCTTGGATTATCGACAGGAAGGTTGATGAATAGTCCTGGCTTGAGTGATAAACTCTGATATCAGAGAGTAAATCTAGTAGAAAATGAAATCTATCTGTCATTCTTGGTCACAGCTGCAGAGCCTGAATTGGCAACTGGTATTTATTTTCTTAATTCTGAGCAACTCTGAGCTCTCCTGTGACCCCTTGTATCACCTCTCAGGCCCCACAGACAATACACGACAATGTTTCACTTTAAAGCAAAAAAACCCAAAACAACCAAAACTCCCTGAATCACCATTCCTCCCAGTTTGTTTGTGTGTTTTTTTCCCCTGTCTACATTTATTTCATGTATTGAAAGTGCTATGTTCATAGCTGTGATGGGTTTACCCTTGGCTGGGAGCCACCTCCACACAACCCCTTTGCTCACCCTCCCCCCTCTCGGGGATGGGGGAGAGAATCAAAGTGGTAAAGAGAAAAAAGGACTCGTGGGTTGAGATAAGAACAATTTAATAATTAAACTACAATAATATTGAAAATAATCGTATATACAAATATACAAATTAGTGATACACAGTGATACTATCACTGCTCGATGACCAAGGCTCAGCCTGTTCCCAGCTAACAGTCCCAGAGCTGGGAGAGTCCCAAAACCACACTCACAGAACAGAGATAACAGTCCAAGCATCCCAGATCAGGAGCTGACCGAGTGAGGGGAGAAGGCCTATGGAGAGTGACCACCTGGAGTGAGATGACCCGGAGCAAAGGAGATCCAGAAAAAAAAGGGACGAGCTTCTGGAGGGTCCTCACCCATATACTGGGCATGATCTGTATGTTATGGAATAGATTATTGGCCACTTTGGGTCTCAATCCCGAATCTAAGATCAAATCCTGGGCTAGTAACTGGGGCTGTTCTCCCTCCCAGCTTCTCCTGTTTGCAGACAGCCAGAGAAGCTGAAAGACCTTGAATATCCTGGCAACAACTATAAACATCACTTTTTATCAGCTTTCTTCTGAGCACAAATCCAAAACACAGCCTCTTGCTAGCTATTATGAAGAAAGTTAACTCTGTCTCAGCTTAACCCAGGACAATAGCCTACATCCTTTGACTGAAGTCAAAGAGAAATGCAGCTGAAGATGAATTTAGGAAACAGGCCAGCCTACTGACACTGTGCAGTGGAAACCAGAATAAGCAGGAGGAGTTATAAATCCATGTTCGGTCAGGAGATTATGACCTGGTGGCAATTACAGAGACATGGTGGGACAGCTCACATGACTGGAATGTAGTCATGGGTGGCTATACCCTTCTCAGGAAAGACAGGCCAGCAAGGCGAGGGGGGGGAGTTGCTCTTTATGTGAGAGAACAACTTCAGTGTATTGAGTACTGTCCAGGGGTGGGTGACGAGCGAGTCGAGAGTTTGTGGGTGAGAATTAAGGGACAGGCTGGCATGGGTGATGCTGTCGTGGGTGTCTATTACAGGCCACCGGATCACGACAAGGAAGTCAACGAGGCCTTCTACAGGCAGCTGGTAGCAGCCTCGCAGTCACAGGCCCTGGTTATTGTGGGGGATTTTAACTACCCTGATATTTGCTCGAAGGCCTACTCAGCCAGCCATCCGCAGTCCAGGAGGTTTCTCCAGTGCATTGATGATAACTTCCTGATGCAAATGGTGGACGAGCCAACTAGGAGAGGAGCGATGCTAGATCTTATTCTCACGAATAAGGAGGGTCTGGTTGAAGAGGTAAAGGTTGAGGGCAGCCTTGGTTGCAGTGACCATGAGGTGGTGGAGTTCAGGATCTCATGTGGCTGTAACAGAATCCTGAGCAGAATAGCAACGCTGGACTTCAGTAGTGCCAACCTTGGCCTTTTCAAGCAGTTGCTAGGGGAAATCCCGTGGGACAGGGTACTTGAAGGTAAAGGGGCCCAAGATAGTTGGTTAGCGTTCAAAGAGAGCTTCTTCCAAGCTCAAGATCAGTGCATCCCAACGGGCAGAAAGTCAAGGAAGGGTGCCAGGAGGCCTGCATGGTTAAACAGGGATCTGCTGGGCAAACTCAAGTGTAAAAGGAGGGTCTACAGATCACGGAAGGAGGGGCTGGCCACTTGGGAGGAATATAAGAATGTTGTCAGAGAGTGTAGGGAGGCAACTAGGAAAGCTAAGGCCTCCTTACAATTAAACCTTGCTAGAGGGGTCAAGGATAATAGAAAGGGCTTCTTCAAATACATTGCAGACAAGGCCAACACCAGAGGCAATGTAGGCCCACTGATGAATGAGGTGGGTGCTCTGGTGACAGAAG
>WKFP01015051.1:1774147-1786808 GCA_011057875.1 Pterocles orientalis | reverse complement strand
TTTAACAAGAGCAAGTGTAGAGTCTTGCATCTGGGCAAGAACAACACCAGGTTCCAGTATAAGTTTCGTACTGACCTGTTGAAGAGTAGTGTAGGGGAGAGAGACCTGGGGGTCCTGGTGGACAGCAGGATGACCATGAGCCAGCACTGTGCCCTCGTGGCCAAGAAGGCCAATGGCATCCTGGGGTGTATCAGAAGGGGGGGTGGTCAGTAGGTCGAGAGAGGTTCTCCTCCCCCTCTACTCTGCCCTGGTGAGACCTCATCTGGAATATTGTGTCCGGTTCTGGGCCCCTCAGTTCAAGAGGGACAGGGAACTGCTGGAAAGAGTCCAGCGCAGAGCCACGAAGATGATTGAGGGAATGAAGCATCTCCCTTATGAGGAAAGGCTGAGGGAGCTGGGTCTCTTTAGCTTGGAAAAGAGGAGACTGAGGGGTGACCTAATCAATGTTTATAAATATGTGAAGGGTGAGTGTCAGGAGGATGGAGCCAGGCTCTTCTCTGTGACATCCAGTGATAGGACAAGGGGCAATGGGTTCAAGCTGGAACATAGAAGGTTCCACTTGAATATGAGAAAAAACTTCTTTACAGTGAGGGTGACAGAGCACTGGAACAGGCTGTCCAGAGAGGTTGTGGAGTCTCCTTCTCTGGAGACATTCAAAGCCCGCCTGGATGAGTTCCTGTGCGATCTGATCTAGGTGTTCCTGCTCCGGCAGCGGCATTGGACTAGATGATCTTTCGAGGTCCCTTCCCATCCCTAACATTCTGTGATTCTGTGAAACCAGATTCCACTTCAAGTCTGTGGAAACACAGATGGGTCACTGCAAGTTTTATTACGGTACAGATTGTAGGATCAGTCCCAGAGTATCTATTGACATCTTAAACCCTTAGCCCTTCTGCTACAGAGGCAGTCTGAATTACACTTGTTTATTAGTCTTAGAAACATATCCTTCAATCGCAGGCACTTGTAAAATAACTAAGCCTAAATTCAGGCATCTGAAAAACAACAGTCTAGCAGAATTGGCCAACATCCAGGAATTTATGGACACAAGGTTATTGTAATTCAGCAACAGCCTGCAAATACACTTTATTTTCTTTCACAACTCACTAGCTCTCCCTTGGCTACCATTATCAAGACTTTTGCTACAAAGACAACTTCAGGTCAGATGACCTGAAGGAAAGTCATGTTGACCCTACAGAACATTAAAGATGAGTACAAGCTAAGTACCTCCAAGATACATGCAGGCCTAGTATAAAAGCAGCTTTGCTATGGCTATGTTTACATTTACCATTTAATCTAAAACTAGCAACCAGAATTGCTCTGTTGCACAAGAAAGTTTGTGGTGTTAATTTTGCAAGAGCAAACAATTTTACAGACATACAGAAGTAATCGTTTGTTCATACAGTGTAGGGAATAAGTGACCAAGCCATAAAGTAACAAAATGGAATAAAAGCACAGGTTAAATCCCTCCTGCAAAGTGGAAATTTCATCCATAATAGTTTCACAATACAATCTAATTGTGAGTAATGACTGCAGGAAAACATGTTTGATAAGAGTTAGGGCATGACTAGAAAGAGAAGCATAACCTATCAAAAAGTTACTGCATATGTCAACATTAAACTTTCAGTTCAGCCAAGGAAGCAAAGTGGTGCAAGGAGCACATCTTGAAGCAAATCATCCAATTGTCCCCAATTCTGAGGATATGCTTCATACTACAGTGAGTGAGCTCAAAGACAGCTCCAGCACACCTAACATACTATGACACAGCAATTTGCTCCTCAGCCCAACATTTGAATTAGCCTAGAAGCAGCCCATGTGGACCCTGCATCCTCAGAAACAAGCCTTTCACTTTACAGATATTCTGCCATTCTGCCATCCAATTTGTTAAGTCAGTGCTGCTTCATCACAAATTTTCAAACAAAAACAAAGTTAGGGCACCTTCACTGAAACAAGAACTGGCACGGAAGAAATACTTCCAAGTGTCTAATAACTGTCCTAAATGTCTTCCCAAGTGTAGAAACCCAAAGCTACATACTCTCTGCTAGAATGCACCCAACCCAAGGTTTATCGAGTTTTTATCCATCTTAAATTATGTTTAAATTTGATTCTGTGCTTTCATTTTGCAAACACAATCTCTCCTTCCGAAATGTTTCCTCTACTGACCTCTGTATCTTCTAAAATTCTTAATTCCCAGCATAAAAACTGTTTGCTTCATGTCTCCTCATGCAACAATACCCTCAACACTCATTTCCATGAGCTGCTTTTAATGTTCACTGCCTTTTATAGACCTTTTCTATTTCAGCCATTTCTTTCTGATCAAACCCCCATCACCCAACCGTGTTATAAGTTTTCTACTAATTTATTCAATTATTTTAAAAGCAGAAGCCTGTGGGTGCCCTTTATGACCTGCAGTCCTAGCACCTGGACTGAAATGGGACAAGTTAGTGGGAAAATGAAACACAATGGAGTATGTACCCTTACGAGGAAGCACACTCCAAAGTATTTTGCTGCAGAACACTACCACGGGCTAGGAGGTAAACAGAACAAAAACCCTGGGAGAAATCACAAACATTTGAACCAGCGTTAACCAGTTAATAATGACATTTCTGTAACATACGGACAGGCTAATGGGGGGCAGTATGACAACATTAATAAGCTGAAAATGCTGGGGACAGCAGGGAATAAGCAAATCTATTCTGACATAGCAAGAATGGATCTGAACTTCTGCCACATTAATGATAACAAGAAGAATCTTGGCACTTGGCTTTTGCTTCTTTTTTTTTTGGTAGGTTTTTTTGTTTGTTGGTTTTGGTTGTGGAAGCAGAGGGCAGGGGAGGGGGAAGGAGAAGACAGGATATATAATATGACTGGTATTTGTTGTCTGTAGTCCTCTTGGAAAGACAGATAGATATGCTGAAACAAAAATTCCAGCTTCATGTTTCTCAAATATCAAGGGATAAGGACGATCTCTGTTGTTATCATCATTAAATATTTATACTGCTGAATATTTATACTGCTGTAACACAGAAAAGCCCACAGGTCAGGACACAACTGTGCTGTGCAAATATCACAAAGGATAGCCCAGATCCAAGGACTTAAAAGTAAAAAAAAAAATAAAATTAAAAAAAAAATAATCAAAAGACACAGAAAAAAAGAGCCAAATAAAAAATCAAAAGGCACAGAAAAAAAGAGCCAAATATATGGATCAGGTAAGACACTGCACTGAAAAAAATCTTTGTGTTCTCTTCCTTTTAATCAATCCCAACCTGATTAGTGTCCTGTCATCAATCTCACTGAGGGGAAAAACTTCTGAACTCCACTTCTGCCACCTGCTCCACAAGTTTGTCTTTTTAGCATAAATCCACCTGTGTCCTCTGTCTGTATGGACCTAAATTCCATCCTCCAGCCCCACCTTTGGTGCCTTCTGCCACAAGAATGATCAAGAGTCAAAACTGGCTGGGGGACAAAACAGGTGTGTGAAAGGAAGGCGTTTAGAGCAGAGAAGAGTCCTGCCAACTGCACTCTTCCTCTCTGGCACTCCTGACTTGCACCCCAGGGACTAGCTGGTTCAGAAAATGTAAAACACACTCTGCATTCCAACAGCAGACAAATATTTCTGTGTTCATTTGAAACAAATGCACCACTCACTGGGATGTGCCCTGAAATCAGAAGAAAAGTTAATTTCATCTTTGTAGGGGGACAAATCAAGGCTAGAGGAAAAAGGAAGACAAAAAATCTCCACCTCTCCATCACTTACAAAAAGGTTTTTTGTAGAAATTAAAAGGTATTTTGCTTTAGAAGCACAAACACTTTCCTGATGCAAAAAAATATTTTCACTTCCTAAATGAAATCTGCTTCCCATTTTCCCTAGATGCCTAAAAAATTGCAGAAGCCTCTCCCAAGCATCTCTGTATGTGATCCTTTTGTATTTCATAGCACTGGAAACCTAAGCCACAAGAAATCAGGAACTTAGGAGTCTGTAGATCTCCACATCCCAAGTTCCCAACCAGGCAAGTTGTTAAGGAGTAATCATTATCCCATACGTCCTGGAATTTTCCAGGCAGTTTCTTTAAAATACCAGAAAAGAAGGAAAAGGAGATGGCATTCAGGCAGCTTGATAGGTGCCCTTCAGGAGGCTAGACAGGTTTCCATCCAAATACACTTGGTTTCTTTCAATGATACCTCCAAAACAACATACTCATCCAGATTTTTTTTTTCTTGTAGGAAATTAACATTTCCAATTAGAAAATTCTTGACCCACATCCAATGCTCATTAATCAGTGTATTTTACTAACCACAAAGGACTAATACATCTGTGCACATATAGACATGCACTTCCTTCCCTGGAACACTTTGATGTCCAAAACAGTGGGCTATAATATTTCAGAGAAGTATGTGTGGCAGGGCCTCAGGCATACTGCACCTGCTGAAAGGGTTGGAGAACTGCCAAACATCTTTCTTTTGGAAAAACTATTTGCTTTAATATCTGCTAATTCCAGGAAGGGGGCTATCCTCTTCTTGTTTAGCTGTGTCTTTGAATTTGCAGTGAACAAAAGGAAGGGACAAGCAACCATCTGCGGGTGCTTCATAGAAAAATAAAACCCCAGTGGGCTTCCTATTACAGGGAGGAAAAGAGAAAGGATAAGAGATAAGTGCAATGCAACAAGCTGCAACCCTGAGCTCACTTCTCTACAGCAGATTTGTTAAGCATTCCTAGCCAGACAACCTGGAAAGCCTTTGAAATAAACTTTAAAATCAAAAGCTTTCCCCAAAACATTTATTTTTCCTTCCAACAGTTTTGTCCTATCAAGTTCAGAGAAAGGGGTTCCTACCCCTCCCTACACACTTCCATAGTCTCAAATGGAACATAGCCTGGGTACCTGCCAGACCCCAACGGTAAGATATTAAAGGCATTCACATTTGGCAACTAAAGATGCTCACGAATACACCGTGGGATTTTAAAATATTGCATACAATTAGAAATATTTAATTGCTATTCTGTGATCAGATTCACTCAGCACCAACCCTAGAATTCATAACATGAGCTAAAATGAATTTTTTAAGTCCCCTCCCTTCTTCCCATGTATTACGCTATCTCTGTTCACATAAATAGCACAGTAAATATTAGCAAAAAAATAGCACAGCCTGCCTCCAAACATGGTTTCACATCTCTTAACTTTATCAGCATTTTAAGATTATTACCAGCATGAGCCAAAATGCAACGCTTTCAGTATAAAACTAAGGCTTCACACTAAAACAAAAGAGTGAATCAGCAAAAGAAAATGCAGCCTCCTCCCCATACTGAAGACTGAAGTAACAGCCTCCTCTCTGGAGGTTTCTAGTAATTAATTCCTGTTTTAATTGAAGCTGCAGCCAATGTGTGAGCTCCAAATGTCCTCTCTCGTTCTCTCTCTAGGTGATGCTGTGCAGAAACAGCTTTTAAATCAGCCAGTGAACATAATGAACTTCAATTTCCCTTCGATAAGGACAAAATTACAAACATACGCTTCACTTCCAGACAATTAATTTGTTTACACGATTTCTTTGCTTTGTTTTACTTTCATGATTTGTTTTCCCCTCCACTTCTTTAGGCTCTTTAACTCTCCAAGGTGTAGGATTAGCTTTTGACAACTCATCCTCTCTCAGGCATGGAGAGGTGAAACTACAACAGAGCTGCTTGCAGCAGGGCAAAGAAGCCTATGCAATTACTTTCAGGGTTACTGTTAATGCCCAGGGACAAAGTTAAAGCACATATGGCCATTCTGTAGATGACAGCATTACTGTTTGCCCATTGTTATCAAGGTGGACACAGTTGTTGCCACTTGGAAAATGTTTGCTCACTTACCTGCACAAAAAGACAGGCTTCACAAACTGCTTGTGGCTGAAAAGACCACAACCTGACTTTCAGACATAAATGGGATAGACTTCCAGGAATAAAATTCTCCCTCACCAATGGGATGAAAAGCAGAAGGCATCTAAATAGCCAGTCAGAGCCAGCAACCACCAGTGCTGCACACAGGTCTGTACAGCTTTGCCTTCCAACACGGTGCTCCCACTCCTGTGGGATAAGGAAGCCAACTTCAAAAGCACTTGGGAGGAGTAGTATTGGGGAAAATTGAAGAAGTGCAATGGATTTGGTGAGGACAGAAGGACCACCACATTTGAGATAGTGAATATAGATTATTTTTTCTCGTAGGAAGAATGTTTCTTCTAGATAATGCCACAAATTAAATCCCTCTAGCAATATCAATATTGTCTACATTACCACAGTGGTGCACGTTTAATTTCATTTCTGCTGCTACAAATATAGGCCAGTAAATTTGACAACACATCTGTTATTTACTTGCACTCAACACTGAAGTATATTCTTGACATTCACTTTGCCTGTTTCAAATTTAACAGCTTTTCTTTTATTTATATCTACTTAGTGAGAAGTGTTCTGGTGACTTTCCATATGCGTGCAGTAAGTGCAGCACATTCAGCAACAGTGAAAGATTATCTTGGCTATGTACCATTACTGCACACATTTCTGACTACATAGAGCTAAAATATTTGAAAGTGGTACAAGATTATTGCGTCCACTAATTTTCAATATAACTAGTAACTTTGTGCAGCTAAAACATGCTTGCAGTTGTCTCAAAAATAGAGACCCAGGAACTCACTTCACAGTGTCCACCAAGCTGCTGACAGACAGTGAGGTCCTTCATAGACATTGACTCACACACAAGGAACCCATCCCATGAAATACTGGATTCTTCCTACCCTACCCACAGAAAAAGGAAACACCACTCAAAAATATTACACAGCAGATACTCACATGCAGTGTGACAACTTTCCAAAGCACTGGAGAGTGGCAAGGAGCGCATCTAGGTCAAGAAGGACAGTTTAGTATAGGAGCACCGATAGAGATTAGTACCTCACACGCACTCGCGCTGCTGACACAGGGGGAACCAGGGACTGAGACTGTGAAGAGAGGGCACAGCTAGATTGTCTGGCTCTTACACTGCCCCTGAGGTAAATTATCTGTCCCCTGCGGTTGTCAGTCTTCTGTCTCCAATACCCTAATTTAAGTATTACAATGGTTAAGGCCATATAAGTTCATGAGTAGAGTTGGACAAATTACAGAAGACTGAAGGAGAAGATGAAATTCATAAGGTGGTATAAGAGTGCCGATGTGACATTAGAGCAGAAAGATGACTTTTCCTCTCTAACCTCAGGTTTGGCATTCACTGCATTTTGATTGTGGCATTCACTGCATTTTGATTGTACTACAACTGGAACAAACAAGTTCATTGACTACGTATTCTTGTAGAGGGGCATTTTTCTTTTAGTATGAGTTATAGTTGTCAACTGCACAAAGATGACCCCTTAAATAAAAAAATCACAAAGGCATTAGAACAACTCAGTAATTCTGCTATGCTTAACAACAAAGTCCTCAGCTCATGGTCAGACTTTAGTTTCCTCAGACTAAAGTATGGTCTGTTGCAACAAAAACATGCCCACAAATTTAAGTCGTACTACAATAATCTGTTTTTCTAAAATAAAGTGTATACAGAACCATGTACAGCAATGCACTTCATAACAGTAGGTCTAGCACATACACAGCATGGGGTCTTTTAGAATATATTTTGCAGAGAGAAAGAATAAGCAGTGCAAGGGACGGAAGTATTTATCTACTGAGTGGATGCAGCAGCTAAACTGCAAGTGTATGTGTCTCTCTGGGGGAGGATGATGGGGGGGAAATGAGATGTGACAAGATTACACCACTCCCACCCTCTCCCCCACCCCAATCTTTCTGTGCTGCACTGATCAGGTACGCACTTCCTAACCTGGAGAAACCTTGTGAGCTCAGGTGGGGACACTCAGTTGGCTCCAGCCTTATGTTTCCACCATTAGCAGTGGAACTGATGCTGCTCCAGGCCCCAGTTCCACTAAGTTCTGAGATAACTGTGACCTCCATTGTGCCCTACAGCTTGGTGATTAAGCTGGTAATTCTGTCAGATTGACAAGTGTACTCTACATTCTAAATCATGACTCTGTCAGTCTCACTTTGCTTGCACTCTTTTAATAGGTTACAAAAAATAAATGCATCTTTTGTAAGGAACACCGCAGTTTATATAATGCTGCCTTGCACACTTAGGAACACACACACTCTAGAAGCAGGACTAGCACAAACTACAAATTCTTTCATTGCTGTAAGTATGTTTTTGGCTTTGCACCACTGCTGACTGTGGCAGATATTGGATAAGAACCTTATTGATTAAGCAAAACACACAAGGTGTCATTAAAGTACCACCTTAATCCTCATTTCATAGATAAGGCTTTAAGAATTAAAATGACTCTCTCATAAGATAAAATTGCCAAAATGATAAGGCAGTGTTATGCACTGCAGAACTCTCTGAACCATGCCATCACCACAAGCTCCCCCTTTCACTCCCCACCCAAACCCCCATTTTTCTCCCCTCTCCTAACTGCTGCCTAATGCGTTTTTATGTTCTGGGAAAAGTGAGCAGGACAGATAGGAGTCCACAGCAAAGCTGCTTGGTGGGCTCCAAACAGCTACGAAGAGACTTCCAAGGCCTTCCCCAGAATCAATTACTGCCATCATCTACCTGGCCATAAAGTTACATAAGTTTGTACAGAAGTCAGAGAGGATCCATCACTGTTTTCTAGGTGCTTATCTCCAGAAAGGTTATAGAAGGCCTTGCATAAGGGGCACAAATTTGAAATTTGTTGCAGAACAGGAATTACATTTTCTCCATTGGCCAGTGTCCTATTTCCTGCACTAAAAGAAAGCAGGATGAACTGTAAAACAACAGCAGTTTTGGTTAACTAGCCTTCGGCTTCATTATTCAAAAAACAAAGTTGCCTGAAGAAAGTGTATATCTTTGGCAAACCCATTACACAGAGAGCCTACTGTGCAAGGAAAGGTGAAGAAAAGTTTGGGTGTTTTGGTCATTAAATGATCTCTCAGTGAATTCTCACTCCAAAACTGTACAACAGAAAGCTATGATAAAGTCACAAAATACTGTAAAAACAGAAGATACCCTGGTACACTGAGAACAGCTTGCTTAGTTAAAAGATCTTTCTATGGTATTGTCATTCATCAGTACAGTTACAAAGCCATGACCACTGCATTGCTGATGGTCAAATTTCAAGGGACAGAGCCATAAAGTACTAGAGCAGAAGCTTTATCTTAGGGATGACATTGCTTCAAATGGACGTCTCAGTTCTCAGAAAATGTTAGTTCATATCATTCCCATAGGGACAACCTTTCAGGATGACAAGCCACTCCATAAGCCAAAACTCCATATTAAGAAAAAGTTTTCTAACAGCATATTCTGAGTTTTTTTGGTGCAAATAATACCAAGCATCATGGTTTATATTCAAGTTACTTCTACGGCCCTCAAATGGCCAAAGGGCTTGTTTTGCTAACCAGCATAGTAGAGGTCTGTTAAAGGCCATAGATACTTTCACTGCTCTTTTCTCTGCATGATGAACCTCATTCTTCTCTCATCACACCATTCTATAGTAATGCGACTATATGGCTTTATAGTCAAGTTGATTTTGATTCAGATGGGTACAAACCAATACATTTACAAAACTAGAGGTAGCTAGAAAAATAGGTTATTAAAACAAACATGACCCTTAATCATTGCTATTTCAACAAACCCCCTTCCTTCCTGTCAGAAGGATACCTTATGAAGAGTTACTTATATTGCATTGGAAACTGCTGAATTTGTAAAGTAATGGAAATAACTCCTGTCCCTCATTCTTCCTTCTTTTTCACAAGCAGTTTGACTTTTCTTCTTTTTTTTTTTTTGCCATTTCCTTCTCTTTCTCATTGCTAAGATTAAATTCCACCAGTCCATTGCTCATTGCTTTGTACAATGGCAACCACTGCAGAAAAGCCGCTATACTCAGCACCAGTATAAGAGGGGACAGAAGCACCATTGCCTGTGCAGACATTTTAGGCAAAGAGAAATTTGCTCCTTAGCTAACTGCCCAAGAGCAATTTTCAAGAGTAGTTGAGGGAAACTTGGAAAAATAAATGTACAAACACAAAAAGCAGTTTAAGAGACTGTCATTAGCTGAATGTCAATGTCACACAAAGGGCTATTTTATTTAAATAATCTATAATTTTTAATTTGTGTTTCAAAGTCAAAGCCATTTTTCAGTTAAAATTGGATTCTGGCATAATGGAAGCAGTCAGGGAACATATTACAGAGGGCATACACAATCTGGTATCAGATATTATTACCAGTTCAGCCAATTCTCTGTGCCTTACCACTAGTTCTGCTCTGGCTGCCTTTAACCATCCTCTGCAGTGGACTAAAACAGTTTTACAAGTTTCTCTCAAGCTTAGTCTGCTGCTCACACGGGTACTCTAGTCAAAAGCTTTCCTAAACAAATATAGCTATTTGTTTTAACTCACTTAGTGTTTACATCACAGATGATTAATTTAATTTTCTTGCAATCATGCCCTCTTTGAGCCAGATCTTTGAAACTGAAAAATTCCTGGAGGCATTCATTGTGTCACACGACCCTTTTCTAGAAATTTTTTCTGGGGTATTATATAAACCTTATTCCCTGAGATAGCTGTAATTCACAGCTTGTTTCCCATAACACCCTGGTAAGATCCTCACTAAGTTTCAGCAAAAAAGGTTCAAGGCAACTTAACTATGAACCAGTACCTTAAAGGTACTTAGTATTTGTGATACACACATTGTGATATATCACAAGGTATTTGTGTTATACAAAGAAACTGCCTTCAGGATGGAAGAACTCTGTTACTGTCATTATCTCCTACACACACAAATTGGGTACAGCTTATTTCAGTTCCCTGCACATGGTGTGTCTCCTGAGGCTCTGTAAGAGAGTGTAAACCAGAAAGAGGTATGTTAGTAGGAGCAACCAGCACTCTTCTCTTGAGCTTTGCCTAATTCTACTGGCAGAAGAGAGCATAGCCAGATTCTGTTCTCATTCTCACTGGTGTACATCCAAGCTAAATCCTCTGATTTCACGGGAATCACTACAGGTTTACACTAGGCAAAACTCCAGGCCTAAATCTCTAAATAAATATGTTCAAGAGGCAAGGCACTTTAGGGATTTTGTTCACAAAACTTGCAGTAAGCAGCAAGGAGCAGATTTTGGGTGATGCAAAACACATAAATAATTACATTCCTATGCCCAGACCTCTTAAGCACACAGAAGCAATATACATGTACTAATTAGCAAGGTGCCATGTGGTGGCATGACTCATCTGAAATAAATTCACCTACTCTCAATAATGTATTTTCCTCAAGGAAAGATCCTCATAACAGGAAAGCAGAATAAGTTAACGCAGGCAGGCATAAAACAAAACATGAAATTTCCCCCATCTTGCAATTTCTACAATAAGCACAGAATTCAACCCATCTCAAAACCCCTGCTCATAGCCATTAAACCAATTTATTCTTCTTCTGTCCCATGCAGAGAGCAAGAGAAAAGCTGAGCTAAGGCTAAACCCTTGCTCACTGAAAATAAAGCATTACCATTTCAGATCGTCATAATGAGCTTTGGACAGACAGAAGTTTACATCACATAACACCTCACTCGATCTGATTTACTTCCCTAGTCAACTAACAAAAGCATCACTTCCTGGTGGTAATTCAAGAAAATTTCAGCTTCCCCTAGATCGCTGCCAGGTCCTGCATTTAAATCTAGAACTGACAGCCTCTTTCACATCAGGCAAAAAGCTCAGCAGTCCTCAGCAATCTCAGCTTCCACTTTTGATTTGCCTTGGGTAGACAGACAAGACCTGAACTAAGACAATTTCATGAAACCTGGCTCTGGAGACCCAGCCTTACCTAAAGCATTTTTTTTCTACCTGTAATGTAAGCAGAATTTACACTTGCAAATATAGAGCATTCTCATTCTCTCTCTCTCCACATGCCCATGCAGAAACACATACTATACACATATTCATGAATAAATACATATATAAATATGTGTGCTGGTTTAATGCAATTCTCAATGGCCATTTTTGCAACAGGTATGGAAAAGAGTCATGAACCTTGCTTCCGAGATACTTTTCATTGCTCTACAGAAGAAAGCAGCTCTAAACAGTCCCAGAGAAAATAAGATATTGTTAAGGACTGCTGAAGCACTAAGGCTAGTCAGACATCAGTGTTATCAAAATGTCCATCTCCACAAAGGTGTTCCACAGTTGAAGGACTATGCACATCCAGGGTTTCTCCCTTCTCCACCAGGCTACTGCAGCTAGTACCTATGAGAATATTTCAGTGATTTCAGTGGCTTTTGCTACACCACTCTCTTTAAACTATAAATTACCTAGGATTCTACCTTTGACCAATGCATTGTGGTGCTGGTGCAGCACAACTGCCTAAGTAACTCCTACTCAGGATCTGATGCTGATTTTACTGACATTGAAAGGGAAACAGTAATATCTCAAGGGACTGTATTCAGTACTGTCGTGGGTTAAGCAGAGCAGAGTTAATTTTTTTTTCCTTTTCCCTTCTCTTCATAAATAGCTAGCAAGAAGCTATGTTTTGGATTCCTGCTCAGGAGAGAACTGATAAGAGAAGAACGTTTATAGTTATTGCTAGGATGTTGCTATTTGTTCTCAAGGACGAGATACATTCAGCCTCTCTCCTCTCAATAG
>WKFP01015051.1:1672473-1767613 GCA_011057875.1 Pterocles orientalis | reverse complement strand
TAGGAAGTCTCTCACTCATTAGCTTGTTGGTGTGATCAATTATTTTACGATCTTGTGACAATTCCAAGTAGGAAGAAACAGAAAGAATTTCAGGTAACAGACTTCAACAGAAAATAGAACATGTTAGATTTATTTTTAGCAATCCAGAAAGCCACTAAGTGCGGTGATCCCACAGCTGTCCACAAGTTTATCAAATAAATGTAGTTTAAGACTGGGCTTTGCTTGAGTGCCAAAGAAAGGCAGAACAGAAAAAAATCTGCATCCAGCCTTATAAGCACACTGAAAAATCCAGATGGTTACTGTAGCATTTGCTTTTGCTTCTGCTGCTGGTGTCATATGAAAATCTGGACTCCAATACCTTGACCTGTGAGGCGGTCTGTTGGTATGTATGGTCTGCCTCATTAAGGATAATGCATATATTCTGTATAATGTTACTGTATAATGTTTAATGGGTATATAATGGTACTTTTTAGAGCCACAAAGCATTAGAGTTATTTATACCTGCATGATTCATACATAATAACTGGCTAAGATTCCTCTTTCCCCAAAACTGTAAAGGTCAGCATTTTCAGAGGTCAGTCTTAACCCTTACCACATACTGCTATTGTCAGTGAAGGCACCCATGATGTGTAGCAAAGATACAAAACATGGGTAGTTATGGGACTTCTGACCTAGGGTTGTCACGGGCATCTCCTTAACTTGGTATCTATAGGTGAACACACTAAGCCCAAACTGCGGTTTCCTGCACTTTGTAGAAAAAGTCAGATGATGACCTTGGCCTTGCTTGACACTAGGCTATGCTTGTTTCAAGATTTCGGATACCTCTGTAAACAAAAAGATAAAATGCACAATAAGAATAAAAGATATCAGTTCATCAAATTCATCTGAATTTAAGAGTTCTTATTACAAAAGCTTAACAAGCCACTAACTTTTACAGTCTTCAGACAGCTGCAGATACAACACTCATCTTTGCTAGCACTTCATAGCCATCTATAATTCTGCCACAGAGATTATTTTCCTCATCCGTCACTGTGACACAGTTACATGTCACAGTCACCTTAGCTCTGCCCTTCTCCAGAGATTTCCCCTCTGTGTCCCACATACACGGCCTCTCTCTATTTTCACAGACTTGCCTGTCTAGTTTTTCCTCTTATTAAGAGGTCACTTCTGATCCTCCAATGATCTACTATGTCAGCCTCCACACAAATTTACATGCAGGCATTTTTTGCCAGTCCTATTCTTCATACTTGGGAGAAGCTCCTAATTAAATATGCATGAAGTACTCTACTGCTCTCCTTCAATTTCCACTTAAAATTTTCAATCACTCAAAGGGTGGAGATCACCACCCATAGCTCCCTCACTGTTATTCCTGTCATTCCTTATTCCTTCATCTGTCTATGAAGGTCTATCTATTGTCTTTCCTGTTTCCCTAGGTTAATAGTTTAATAGGATGAAATATGCTTTCTTTTACACATAAATTCAGCTCCTTAGAGAATACCTGACATTCAGTTCTGAGTTCTGCAACTCAGTATATTTTAATCATTTTCTTTCAAACCATATCTCCAGTGTTTTCTTCTGATTAAAGTAACATGTGATAAGCACAGAAAGGTAAGCAAGAAACCTCTAGAGCAAAAGCTAGACAGCCATTTATGAGCTATATTTATATTATATATATATATAATAACCACCTTAAGATTAGCTGGATTAGTTAAAACTGAATGCTTCTGCTCTTAGCAGCTGGGGATTCAGTCAGGAACACAGAAACAGAAACATACAGGCAAACAGTCCCTCTGCTGTTGCCTACATTTAATTACTCTTCACCACTCATCTATCATACTCCATAATCTCAGTAAATAAGAAAGACAATACCATTCTTAGATGCCAACAAAACAAATCTCAAGGGTTCTAGCACAGGCTTTCTCCAAGATGGCAGAGAAAAGGAGACTGCCTAGCTGACTGAGGTGTGTCACATAAACATGATTTTCTTGGAAACCTTTCAGCAGCAGCATTTTTCAGGCATGCAGCAGAGTGGATTCAGATAAAGCACTGCAGTACAGCAGTTAGGGTGCTACTGTTTGATACCATAGAGCTTCTGGATTCCATATCTGGCTCTACTGACAGCTCCCTGCATGGCTTTGCTTTTGCATATGAGATCCATTTGCTGCATCTTTAAAACAGGTATAATAATCACCATCTAGCTATTTTCCTCTTACCCCCTGTCAAGACATTTTCTGAGGATTTTTTTTTTTTTTTTAGCGCACAGCCCAGCCCCTGAATTCATCCAGTAGGAGTATCTCTCCCAGTGAAAAGCACCAACCTGTGAAACTGTGTGGCTTCCAAGTGGACATTCTTACCCAGGTTGCATTCACCCTGTCTTTCACAGACTAAGACACTGGCTCCAAAGCTGAACACCATCCCTTTTAATTTTGTAGTGAGGGATATTTCTCTTGAGAAAGCACCTACACAAGCCAGAAGTGCTGCACTCTACCTTGCCAGTGATGTGCTGTGAAATCTAACGTAAGTCACTTACCTCTCTGCCTTATTTGGCCCATATTTATTGAATAGTAGCATTACTGTTTTACTGGTGGTACCTGCAAGGCTATACTTAGCATCAGCTACATACAGCTGTGCATTACCTCAAAGAACCTAAACAATGCCAACACACCAAACAGCCTATTCCAATGGTATAGTGCCTTCTGCAGAAAAAGATGTGATTGCTTACAGAGAAAGGAGAAGTAGTGAGACTAGCTCTAGATTAAAGCACCATCATTTAATGAACACCACATATCTGTTGCCAACTGCGTATTTGAGGAAAGACTACTCATAAGTGAGGTAGAGGGAAGAACTTTGAGCTTAAAAAAACACCCACAATCATTATCAAGCAATAACTAAAAGTAAAAGGGAATAGTTTTAGCCCATATACTTATCGAGTCATACTTCAGAGAGGTTGAAGAATGATTATCAAAAGAGATGAGACATTCATTGTAGATGAACAATAGCTGGGGTATAGTTCAAACTGCCAGCAAGGCAGAAATCTCCAAAAATAATGAGAGTCACTATGTACCTACAGAACAACCCACTGAGCACTTGGAATTTCCCCTTATTGTGGGGATCCCATGTTCTTTACCAGAAGAAGGCAGCATTACAGAATTTTGGCCAAGGGATATGACCAAAGGCATCAGTGAAGCATAGCAGAGACCTGAACTACTGCTCATCTGTTGGAACCAGTTCACGCACAGCATGCAGACTTTAATGTTTCCCATCAAACCATCTAGGTTTAAATATATTTGCACACTTTGACACCACAGCACAACTGTCAGTAGTTGCTGCCTTAAAACTAACACCTAAATGTTTATTCTATAACTGGCAGTCACTGTGTTCATTGTAGGATAAGGTGATCAGTAAGGTGGGTGGAGATCCAACAAAGGACATAAAATTATGGGTCTTTTTTTTTTTTTTTTAAACCTGCCATGAAGTATCTGAAGGTCCCATCTATATGCCGTGGATAAAAACAACAGACTCAGTCTGGAAGGACCAGAGGAACTGCTATCTTAAAGACTGAAGGCAAAAAAGAAGAACGTGTGATTTTTATCAGAGCTGGTTCTGGAAATAGCAGGGATTGCTGGTATTACTCTTATGTGGGAACATTGGGAGGGTTTTTTTGGTTTGGTGTTTTTTTGGGGGAGTAGCAGGAAGGGGTTAGTATCCACAAAGTTTTGCTGTAAACTTCAGCTGAAAGATGGCAAGTCCACTTCATTGGGTTGTTACAACCAACCACAGCCTCAAACCTGCCTGCAAACCATGTGAAGCTAGATGCTACCTTCCATCTCATTTTTTATTACTGAAAGATTTTTAATGCAAAAAAAGTACTGAATCAGGAAACAAAGGTGGTAGGATATGCTAGTAAGATTTAAAATTATTGAAACTTTTTTTAAAAGGTGTAGTATTCAGCATGCCACTCCTTCAGTGGTAATTCTCCATGCATTTTAGGTATGGTTCATTAAAATCTATACTGATGACTATAACTTTTAACTCTCTGCATACACAGGCATAATTGTACCATGGAGGTTTTTTTTTTCTTGGTTGTTTTTTTTTCCTTTCCTCTTTCTTCAAGATACAGCTGATCTTTTTTCACTTTGCTTTTAGTCTTTGTTAGATAGGAGAACTTCCCCTCACTGCTTCATTTTTCTCTCATACCTAACACCTGAGGGGTTATCTTGCACAAATGCCACAACAGAAAGCCCACAAGCAGGATTTTGATGCTACAAATTAGAATTAAAGACAAGAATCTGGAGCAGTTTACATAAAAATATTTTTCTTCTATTGAAAATACATTTTCCCTAGATCTGCAGGCCTTCTTTCCCCAAATGTCACTCCACCGCCCTCACTTCTCTGCACTTAGACACTCTCACTCCTCAAAAGCCTCTGCATAACAGCATCAGCCAGGTTTTAACTGTTTTTTCTTATTAAAGTGATTAATTCCAAATTCATCCCAGGTGAACTATGTACTAGAGAACAGATGCATTTGAGCCTTTTAAAAATATATTTGGGCAGAAGGATGCTTTCCTTTTGGTTCCTTGCAGATAACATCTGCACTACCAAAAATCTGTCAAAGTTACCAACAGAAATTTATTCCTGAAGTTTGAACATGTAACTCAGCAGTCTTCACAGCAGAAAGACAGAACAGAAACATACCGGAGCTGACAAAAGATCACAGCAAGAAACCCTACCTACCTATCCATAAAACAACCAAGGGAATCAACATCTTTGAGCATCTTTACCACTAATAACTTTATAGAGACTTGAATGTTTATATTTTTTCCAACAAATAGTTTGCCATTGTGTTCAAACAGATGATCCTTTGAATGAAAGACTAAGGTACTGAATGGAAGCAATGTACAGAACATAAAATGATTTGGTTACAGCTACAGTCAGACTTCCCACCTGTATACAGTGTTAAAATATCCACATTGCTACAGTGGAAAAAAAAAGGCTATAAAAAAACCTTCATAGTATCCAAATCTGCCTACTGACAGCATAGGATGGCTTTCTCAAATACATTTCAGGTATTCTTTACCTGACCCATTTTGCATCCTACTCCATATGCCAACTATCTTTGAAGCTCTTATATTGTGTGCATGTGTGCACCCAAGCCAACACAAACAAGTTAATACTATGGTTTTGAGGGGAAATGTACGAGTTCAATCCCTTTAGACTAATAGAACATTTGCAATTATTGAATTAATAAAACTTGGATCATAGATTGAGTGCCTTGTAGCATCCAGCATAAAGTGGTCCAAATTCTGATAAGGTCATCTATAATAGGAGTGTTACACATATGTGATTATATGATATATAAGGTTTTACACAAAATAATACACACCTCCACTTCAATAAACTCTAACCAAAGCTAGTCATGACTCCTTAGTTCAGGCGCTTGCTTGGAGCCAGGAGAACAGATATACTTTGTGTCCTATTCACTAATTCTACTTATGTATTTCTAATAGCGATTTTTGGTATATTTCCAAATAGCTTTATTCATTTATTACCAATGTAAACTGGGAGAAGCAGCTATTTTTCTCTGTAGTCCTCTGGAGAGCAAGGGGCACAAACTTGTATAGAGTGAGAGCCAACAAATTAGGTGAATGAAACATAAAAATCCAACAGAGTAAAATAAAACTATAAGAGGACAGGAAAAAAAAAATTCCCACCAATTGCCAGATACTGAAATTATTATTGAAGAGAACACTTACGCAACCTCAAGGAACAACCTAGCAGTTTAGCTTCAAAAACATTCAACTAACCTCAGGCCATGTGTAAATACATCACTATGAAAGCCTCCTTTAAGTACTTATTGCCACTTCTCTGCCTCCTTTTTTAACACTACTAATTAGCAATATGAAGACATATCCCCCTGACCTTTTGTCATCTTGTTGTTCAACTTGCCTGATTTATTTGATGGCATAATCCAGCATTTGACATATGACACATGCTTCTGCAGGATCATATTATGATGTAAAACAGTATTATCAAGCAACCTCTGAACAAGGACCATATTAATGAGGACTACTCAAAGCCTGAATCAGGGGATAAGTTAAAAAAACAACCAACCAACCAACCAAACAGATCCTCTTACTACACTAAAGACTATCACAGAGGGGAAATCTTTGTAATAAAGGTGCTTGACATTTCCCATTAAAATAACTTATTTCAAGCTATCAAGCTATTAAAATTGCAAAATTAAAAATGTTTAAGTTGAAGTTTCCAATACTACATGTCTGCCTTAAATTGTTTACTTCATGAAGTTTTAGCCCCAAAAGAATCTCTGCTCCTTCAATACTGTTCCTCTTTGGAGCCAGGAAGAGCTCCCAAGTGTTCCTGAACTACAACATTTCTATACTTGAAACAAATAATTGTGAACAACTGATCCAAGTAATTCTCTCAACTCACTTAAGTGATTGCTCTACACAAAGAACAACATTAACAATCTTAGGAAGGCTTATGGAGTGAGGTGACACATTTTATTAGGCCAAACTGGTACAGCTACAAAAATTAAGTTTTAAGGACATACAAGCCCTTTCTTCACATCCCAAAGGGGGGAAAAAATGTTAATTTACTAGAGCTTTCAATAAGAAAATCCCATTTCCCCAAAAGCTGGCTGTCATTCATCTGCTAGGTAGTCTAACAAAAGTTGTTATCACCACACAAATACTGCTTTGATCTTTATGACATCACAACTACAACAAAACCAACATTATTCCCATCAGTTACTGTGTTAGCTCAAGGAGCAAAAGAAAGGACAGTTACAACTAAAATTCCAGTCCTGTCAGGGCCTGGAGACATTCCATGGTAGAATCTCATTTTTTTTGTTTGGTTGGTTGTTTTGGTTAAGGCCAAGGAAATCCTATACACAGAAAACTGTTAGAAGAGTATTTGCACAGTCAGATACTCAAAACAGGTAAACAGAATTGGTTTACTATTCATTTTTACTTAAGAACTATAGGCCGCAGGACACAATCTGGAGAACTACTGAGCATTCACAGCTGCAACTTAAAACCACAGGAACTATGCTTGAAAATATGAAATACCATCCTTTAGTAAAACACTTTTCAAAACAGTTTCTCAAAAACTATTTAATAAGGATAATAAATTTGTCCCCAGTCTGTGGAAACGCTGGACTTCAAAATTTCTGATCACCAATAATGACCTTCCAATATATCTGTGTGCCTTGGTGGTGACACTAGAGATGGAGATACACTGTCAACAGATGAGGCCTAGTCTCACTAGAGTAATGATGAGCTTATAACCTTGTGATAATACTAAAGCATTACTCAGTCTATAATGTCATATTAATAATTTACAAGCAAGAGCAAACTTTGCCCCAAACATCTGGTAATCTCCATAAAGAGGTAAACTAAACTGTAACAACAGATAGTAGCATTGCATCAATATGCAAAGAGAGTGGATCTCAACAGTGCTCTGTGATGTCTCAAAGAATGACCTTGCCTCATGCTCCTGAGTCCATAATGATGGCAACAGCACAATAGGTATGAGACTGAACCCTAATGCTGAATCAATAATCACTATGCTGGGTCACGGCCCTGCATCAATCCGAGGTAGTTTTGCATTATGATGTTGCAACAACTTGCATGATACTGCAAGGTCACCTTGCATCAGTTCAGCGGCATTATGCCATGATATTGCATGAATATACAGAGATACTTTCCTGTGATAGCAAATGAGTATAGAGGAATGCTAAATTTTGACATGACTGTTACAGAGTCATCATACAAAATGTTGATGAGTAGTGATTCATATCACAAGGCCACTTAATTTTCTCTTTGTAGTGCAAATTCATGTGTATACGAGTCCTAACTAGGCAAAGTTTTACTAAAAACCAGCAAAGGCACTGCTTTAGCCAAGGCTAGGCTTCTACCTTTTCACTTCAACCTGCATAGACAGCAGGTACTTTGTTCTAGTACAATTTTTATCTGCTCAGCCGTTTGACTGAATATGATTGACCTCACTACAACCCGTGGAGAGTAACAAGATTCAAAAGGAAACCACTGTGACAGGGAAATGGCCCAATTATGCTGAGCCTAGCTTTTTCCCCGGCAAAACAGATTCAAAGCATAACACATCAAGACACAGAAGGAAGCAGGCACTCAGTGATTGCTGTCGAAGGTGGAGAACAAAAATGGCAATTATTTTAATCATCTTCCAAGAGGTGGCAATAATGTTTCTTATAATTGCAAAGAGAAGCAGAAATGTCAATAGTTCCAACCAGCCTTTCTTTCTGAATGGAGCCTGAATCACCTCTTCATTTAGGCTACTGAAGCATCAACTATTTCCCATTAAACTATACTTGGGTCAGACTGCTTTGGTCACACTCAGCTCATATTGCAGTCGAGAGCAATAATCACTGTAAATTTTCATCACTTTCCTGGGGTGAATTTGTTTCAATTTGTTGATAGTACTTCCCCATGTACGTTTCCTTATATTTCCCTATTATTTTTACAGTGACAATTGTTGTTGCAGTAGGTTTTTCTGATCTCCATTCCCTGGGTTCTTATCTTTAAACATAACAGAGGTTTATTTATACCAATATAATAAAATATAACAATAGAGTTGTTTTTAAACAAACACAGAAACAGCGCAGTAAGACTAAATGACAGATGGCACAGCAGTTACTTGCTCTTTTGTCCTTGTTTTCAGTGGCACCTGGTGAGCAACAACCCAAGTTGCCTCTATGCTCTTTGTGTGTGTACTGGGTGAGAATAGGGGTCTTCTCTCTAAAATTCTCAGTTTGAAAATGGCATGGAAGCTAGACATATGTGTTTTGAGGAATACTCAGCAGAAGAATAAAATGTAACAATGAGGAAGAATATATCTCTGTGCAATACTCTGCCTCAGGATGGACTTGGAAGCCTCACCGAAAGGTTTGTGCACAATGTAAGCATTCCAACACCTCTCATGTCACATACAAAGCTCTTTCATAAAGGATTCCAGCATCAGTGAATATCCTCCCTTCTGTCATTTATACAACTGCTGTGTCATTTTAGGTGGACCGATCCAAAAAGCTGATATAATACAAGTGTATGTAATGAAGTTGGCACACAACAGAGGATTTTAAACAGAGCTTGTTTCAGTCTCCGAGATCTGTGTGTGACCTATTCTGGAGCACATCGCTTCATATTTCATTTTGATGGTTTGGTGTATCTCACCCTGAGTGCTTTACCTGAAAATGTAGACATGTTTCAGATGAAACGGAAGGTTAATTACAAAGGCTGAAGCCATTAATGAAGGCTATCAATTATTAATCAGTTGGTCCACCATTCTCTTTTTCCATATCCAGAAGTACTATAAGACAGTGACAGATTTTTAGGACTGGTAACATCTCTTGGTGACTGTATTACCTGGTTGTATGATTAGACCCCACAAGCAAAGTAGGAAAACATCAAACACATTTTCAGACGGGAGATTTCTAAGGAAAAACTCAAAGTGATGGAAGACAGAAGATGAAACTACTTCCCACCTCCAAAACCTTAGTGACCACTGCATTGTAGTGGGCTCTGGACTTGCATCCGAGTCACTGAGTGTTGCTGGCAACAAAGCACTGAACCATGAGGCACAGAAGGTTTTTATGTAGGGTTTATATTTTTTATAAAGAAAAGTTACAGCAACAACTGATAAATTTTAAAGCAAATATATCAGTCAAAGCAATATACACATCCTAAGACATAAAGGACCTGGCAGGTGTTTGCCACAGACAGGTATTTTTGAATAATCAGAGACAACTTTGAAAGATGTCAGAACAGGAAATATTAGGAAATAATAGGAAATAATAGGAAAATTATTTTCAAAAAAGGAAAGCAGATCTCTATTAATTGGCCACACATATGTGAAATTTATTTCCCTTGCAAAATAAATCCATCATTGAAGAAAAATGTTTGATTAAGAAATATTAATAGAAGCATGCCTTTTCAACAATTTATATTAAGATTTTATTACCATGTTAAAGATGAAAACCTACTCAGTTGTGAAATCATCACTTATACAAAGTGGTAAAATCCTTATCACTTGTTAACTGTAGAGCAAGGGAAGAAGATTTGGAAAATCCAAAACAGAATCTGTCTTGAGAGGAAATTATGATTAACTCGGTCTTTCCCTACTCCAGCAGTCTTTGTTACTGCAAGATGCACAGTATCTTTCAGTTGCTATTCTTTGAAACTTTAAGATGCTTCTTATTTTACTTGACTTATTGTTTGAAGCATTTTAGATAAATTTTAACTTCTAACTTGAATGATTGTAAGTTTGTTATATAACATCACATACTGTAGTAACCATTTTCCAGTAAAAGAGTATACTATACTGTCATGAACTGGCACAATGATATCATATTCCTTCCCCAGAGGTCATTAAAAATAATCTAAGCACTCCTAATAAAAAAAACTCTATTGAAGGGGGATTATTAAGCTCTCTACTTCAGAAAAAATTCTGTTCCTTTTTGCATCAGAAACCTAGAGGATAAACTTTATCTTTAATAATATTCTTCATGTTTTAATCTTCAGCTTTTATCCTCAGGAGACAACTTTTCCTGAGGTAATTCTATTGCTCGATTGTTCAGTGTTGCCTTGGACAGTGATCTACAGGCTAAAGCTTAGAGAAATTTTACAGAAGATATCCAACCATCATGTTAATCTTATATCCCTTTTTACCCTACATTCCACTTTGAATAAGTTACTGCTTGCATATACTTTTTGGCTGACCTTTGGCACTATTTTACACCTTAATTCCTCTTCATATAAAGTTTCGGGAAGGCCCGGACCATTTTGGATATTAACTGGCATTTCCTTGGCAGATCTTTGAGAAATGGCCATTTCATCCTCATTCCAAATGGACCATACTGTCCCCTTACCCCCATATTTTTGAAGACTACACTCCCTTCACCCATACTAATTCACACTTTTCCTAAGTTTGGCACCCTTTCAGTGATGCTACGAGTCACATTAATGAGCTTCCAAGGTCTGAAGGAATCCCTCAGCACTCCAAATGTGGGGGGCAGAAAAGGACAATACGTCTGCAGGCACATTTCTAGAAACAGTACACTATGTTCAGAAGCATGGGCTAAAATTATATGGTATGCTTCTTCATGCTGGTCTTATCAATGCTTAGGTAATTCTGTCAGTCAAACATAAAGGACATAAGCAACAGAGAAATTCAACAACAAAAACTATCAGGGCTGTTAGTGAGACATTATTGTTACAAACCTTCAGACCTTATATTGATCTCAGGGAAAATTCTCAAAAGAATAGTCTGTTTCTATCAAGAATAATCAAAGTGCTTTCAGAAAAATCAGACAACAGAGTTGTTTATATTAGTGCGATAAAGCACACTTTTACCTTCAAACAGTAGTCCTTCGACACTTCAATAATTAATTCCAGGTCTTGTGAGGGTTCCTAGATTCTTTTAAATCACTAAATGAGTATAGTTATATTCCATGGCTTCATCTAAAATTTGCCTAAAATCTAAGAGTCAGTTTGCTGTTCATCCTTATAACTGCATGTTTCCAAGCACGTCATCCATGGTCTATTAACAAACAGCTCTGACATGGGAAAGGAGACAGGACACACAAATCATAAGCAGCAGCACAAACTTGGCCAGCATGAGATGCACTGATGAACCTTTGAAGACTAAATTTACTGTCTTCAAGGCAGACATCTTTAGGTATCTTGACCTATTTCCAGTCTTGTTTTTAAAAAAGCACTTTTAGATTCAAAGCACTCTTTAGTGTAAAATTTAGCCATGTCATATGGGGCAGCCTCTGGTTTACCAACAAAATAATTAAAGGAGTTTTACCCTCCCATTTGCACAAAACTGTACTGCTGATGTTTGGTGGTGACTTGGACCTGTCTGGCATCCAAATTCCCACCCAGCTGCTTGCTTGCTCTCCTGTCTAGTTTGTCCTCCCATCTACTGAAAAGAATGGAAGCAAGAAGGCTCCTAGGCCAAGATAAAGACAGGGACATCCCTTACCAGCTACTGTTGTGGGCAAAACAGACTCACCTTGGGGAAAGGAATTTATTACCAGTTAATCAATATTTATTTATTTACTGATTTGGTTAGCAGGAAACAAAACAACAAACATTAAAACACAGCGAAAACACCTCTCCTACCCCTTTCCCAGGCTCAGGTTCACTCCTTCAGTGCACATTCCTCTCTCCCCCCTTGCTATTGCCACAAGTTACACTCAGTCCCCTCAGTGAGGCAACAAATGTGCAAGGGGGGGGAACGGGGAAGGGGAGGGGCACGGTTTGAGGTGAGTACACAGCAGTTTCTCTTTGCTGCTCCTTCCTTCTTACACTTTTCCTATTCTCCAGTGTGGGCTCTCCACAGGCCACTTTCTTTGGGAATATCCATATGCTGCAGCATGGGGTCTTCCACAAGCTTCAGGGGATATCTGCTCTGTGTTGGTGCACCTTCTCCTCTCACCTTGGTGCTACCTCTAAGTAGTGGCACACTGGAACAGGTTGCCCAGGGAGGTCATGGATGCCCCATCCCTGGAAGCATTCAAGGCCAGACTGGATGTGGCTCTGAGCAGCCTGGTCTAGTGGTTGGCGGCCCTGCATATGGCGGGGGGGGTTGAAACTAGATGATCAACTATGGTCCTTTTCAACCCAGACCATTCTATGATTCAATGACTATCTTCAGTGCTGGCCACCACCTTCATGGGTAGCTCCAAACCAGGAGCTTCTTTCAGCAAGCACTGGGGAACATGTATCATGAGTCAAATTCTAGCAGAACTCTATGAATGCTAGTGAAGGGATTGTGCACTTAAAATATCTTTGTGGAAATAAAAATCTGCCTCAACAATAACAACTTTGATATATTTAAAAGTAACTTAAAAACCAGAATTTGCCACTTTTACTCATGACAATATTTTATTCAAAGGAGAAAGAAATGAGAATCTGGTACCATGTACATCTCACTGCAGCAATATCAAGAAGTTGTCTGGATTATTATCACTTTGGTCGCAACGGCAGATGTCAGATTAAGACCAGGAGTTCTGTGGAAAACGATAATGAAAGCACTACACAACATGTAAATGAAGTGGGCAAAAGAGCTCACATTCCTCCTTTCTGCCTATTTTTACACTGTTAAAGGCAAAATACACCTTTTCTGTGCCTCTATAAAGCTCTCATTTTCCTAGATATTATTTCTTTTCACAGCTAGTTTGGAACCTAAGTTTTTCATTAAGAAAATTAAATGAGTGTGCTAACAAATATCTCTTGTGAGAGGAGGGAGATAAGAGCAGGGGCAAGAAGAAGATGCATCAGGCAAGTGATCAAGGAATGTTAAGACATGGCCAAAGTAGATCAATATTGGGTACAGTGCTTCAAAATTGTGTGCAACAAGGTATTACCTTGTGCCCAAATAGCAGGGATCATCCTTCAGTGCAGCTGTTCACATTACAAGTGATGTCCTTTTCAATTATCTCAAAGGCCAGATTTACCATTCTCTATTCACAAGTTCACAAGCCCATTAATAACCCTCTCTTGTGGTTTGAACCCACTTAGCTAGCAGCAAAACACCACACAGCTGTTTGCTCACCTCCCCAGCTCCTGGAGGTGGGCGAAAGAATTACAGGGGTAAAGGGAAAAGAGACATGTGGGTTGAAATAAGAACAATGTAATAACTAAACTAGAATAAAATTTAAAATAATAACGATAATAGTAATATATACAAATATACAAATGAGTGATACACAGTGAAACTGCTCACCACCCAGTGACCAAGGCTCAGCCCGTTCCTGGTTATCGATCCCAGAGCAGGGAAAGTCCTGAAACTGGGAAGGAGATAAGAGCCTGAGAGTCCAAGAGCCGACCAAGAAAACAAGAGAGAGAGGAAGATGACCCTGAGAGGGAATTTCAAAACAGGAATTTCATTCATATCCTGGGCATGATATGGAACAGACTACTGTACAATTTGTGTCTCAATCCTAAACCTAAGATCAAATCCTAGGCTAGTAATTGGGGCTGTGCTCCCTCCCAGCTTCTCCTGCATCTGCAGACACTGGCACAGCAGAAAAGCTGAAAAGTCCTTGACTGTCCTGGCAGCAACAATAAACATCAGTATGTTATCAGCTGCCTTCTCAGCACAAATCCAAAACACAGCCTCTTACTAGCTACTGCAAAGAAAGTTAACTGTTAAGGCAATATTTCTGAATAAGAACTGTGCCCCTTTCTTGAAAACTTATGGTCAGAACAACTCACAAGAACTTGCGTGTTAGACTTCTAGCCAAACTCCAGTTCAGTGCACTTTCTCCTCAAATTGCCTCTGCAGTGTGCTGACAGAACAGGAAAAGGAAGCATTGTCTTTCATTTCCCATATAAAACTGTGCAGGACTATCTCTTACGTTCTCTAAAACAGTTGATTTTCATCTCGGAGTCAGCTGCATATCGGTGATCAAGCTATCTTTCCTCTGCACTGAGTTTTGAAATCCTTTAATATTAAAGTCATAGCACAAGCAATGCATAACATTGTTTGGATTAGAGCAAGTTTATACTAGCAAAATTCAATAATATGCTCCTGTTTAAGACGTTCTTCTTAGAGACTTAACAGAGAAACAACTTATTTCACTGTAGCTGATGCCGTACCAAACAGCTGTTAACCTTTGACAAGAAGGTTATATCAGATACCAAGCTGGGGTAAATTAAACTGACAATTGCCCTTGTTTAATTGCTTTTGAGTAGTACTCAGTATGCCTGAATGTGCAGTGAGTTATTATTGTACCCTGCTGCTATCCATTAACATGAAGATCAAGAATTTTATTTTACTTTTTTATGTAACCATAGAGAAGGTGATAAAGGCTTTAATTACAAACAGATTTAATTTAGAATCTATTAGTGAAATTTATCCAAGCATACAGAAGTAAGATGGGTCGGTCTGAACAAGCTTGTTAGTTTAGTGCTTCTTGTAAAGGACAAAGATCTATATTGCAAATTGTCAGTCTATAAATACAAAAGATTTTAGTCTCTTTCAGAAGGAACACTAAAAACCTCACACTTATCTCCTTCAGGTCTCAGTTATTTCAAGAAAAGAACTTCACTGGAGACTGTCTGCATTCCTTTATTTGACCCAGCCAGAAAAACACCTCACACTACTTCACTCCTTTCTATTTAGTTTTTTTTTTTGGTTTTTTTTTTGTTTTTTTCTTTAATATATTAAGAAGCAAAATCTAAATTTTCTCAGCATCAAAAAAAGTCCCAGTATTTACTCCCTTACTCACTCCCTGACAAGACTGCATGACAAAATGTGAATATTGCAATTATTAGTTCTGAAATACTAAGAGGAAGTACTACAAAACAGTAAATGCAATTCAGCTCAAGTTTTACTGAAATTATGATATATAGTATAGCCTTAGATGACATGTTCTACATAAAAATTATAGTCACAGGAGAGAGTAAAATAATTATTAAGCAAAACACAGTATTTGTTTATACAGCATACAAGAATAAGCAATAACATAACATTTATTGCCATTACAGGGTCTTTGGATAGATACTGTGAAATACTCTGAGATTGCTCATTTAATGCATAATAGCAATTCACACAACCACAACAAATCCTAAGACAAACCTTGACAAATTAAATGAGTTTCAAGCTTCACAATGTATTTTAAGCAGAGACTATATATTTAGGGATGAATCTCTCACATAAGCAATCCCATTAGGATTTTTGTTTCTAATTAGGAACATATTTTTTATTTCTGCCCTTACACTGAAGTACTAGAGTCTTACCTTTCAAGATGTACACCAATAAAACGGGTAGGTGTGCATTCTGAAAAAATGCTTCCAAATCACAGTCATCTTAGAAGTTTGCTTCCTTGATGACACAGCAAAGTTCTCTTTTGTAAATCAGCAAAGGTAGTGTAATTTGTTACCCATATCTTTAAGCCAGGTTTCACAAAATTATCCATGTAACTTCCCATTGATCCTTCCTCCATCTCCTCCAGTTCTTAATTTTCACCTCTCCATTGTCCAGCTGAACTCAGTTGTTCTGCAGAGCTGAAGCCCCAAGATTATTTTCAGATTTTTGACTCTAATTTAGCTAACATGTAGTGCAACCAGCAACATTAACATTAATGCTAACATTGCCCTACCAGCTCTTTCTTCCATATCTTAATCAGCTTCTCAACCTTCAACTAGCAACAGTGAAAGCACTAGGATCTATGCACAAACTGTTGCTGAGGAGTTAATTAATCCCTGTATCAAAGCACTGAGCTTCCACACTGCCGGAATGGAGCTAGGGATCTAAAATCCATCATTTTTAGCCACAGGACATCAGCATGCTATTTCCCGCACCGTTGCATTGAGCTATTCATTCATACACCTGGTACAGCCACTGGCAACAAAGCACGGACTGAATCTCAGAAGGTCATCGAGATAACTTGATGGGGCATAGTACCAAATTGTGCCAGCCATAAACAGGCACACTGGGGTGAGAAGCTCCTTAACCTTTAACAGTTTAGTCTCAACTCATCATGATCTCCCACCACAGAGACTCTTTCCCAAAAGCTAGTAGATAAAAACAGATGGAATATTCCTATGCATAATGTGGACTAGTTCAAACGTATCAAAAACTGATTCTTAACCACCTTTTCAAAATAAAAACAGAAGTAACAATAACAGATTTTAAAGCTGGTTTGAAAACTGAAGGTCCATTTTCTTTCGTCAGATTAGTTTTCCTTTACTAATTCTTCTGTGCTCTAGGGAACAATAAATGCAGCATGCACAAACACATGGGACTTCATAGACCCAAATTATTTAGAAAAGGAGAAGAAAAGACTGAGAGCAATTTAGGACAAGGTCTTTGAGTGTTTAAATAGAATGTTTCTATTAAAAAAAAAAAAGAATCTTTGCTAAATTTACACTATCTGACAAAACAGCCACTGACATGCATACCTCAAATTTGAGGCTCATTCAGATATAGCCTCTCTCAGGCAAAATAATGATGCTGAAGTCTTATATGTTTGCTGTGTTGTTTCCATTCTATAAACCTTACCTAACTGGCAAGCAGTTACGTTATGCTCCATTTTTTGTGTGGATGATCTGCATATGGTAGCCTCTTTGTACATTAAGTATTTCCAGAGCACTTGGTCAGGAACAGAGGCCCTCTTTCAGGTAAAGACTATGCATGACAGGTTGAACCTGCCCAGTAACTACTCACCCACCCAGCTGCTCACTTACTCCTCCACAGTGAGATATGGCAGAAAATCTGAAGGGCAAAAATGACAAAACTTCTGGATTGAGATAAAGACAGTAAAGCAAAGCCTCGGTACTTCCCATCAGCAGGCAGATGTTGAGCCACTTGCTTGTAAGCAGAGCCTGAGCACATGTAACTAACTGTTACTCGGAAAGACACAGGCCATAACCGCCAGCATCCCCTCTTCCTTTCCTTGCATTTTCATTGCAGAGCAAACATCTTATAGTATAGAATGTCCCTTTGACCAATTTGGGTTAGCTGTCCTGGCTGTGTTTCCTTCCAAATTTTGCTGCACCTCTAGCCTACTCACTGACTTCTAAATTTATTGAGGTCTGTGTTTTAACTCACAAATTAGCCTTTAGTGTAATTTTCCAACCCCAAATATCTTCAATAATAAATTTTGTGCACTAAGGAGGTTATGACAGTCATGAAAAAAAGCCAATTGGAATATATACAAAATATCAAGAAATTCATCCCTTCAGCATGCACCACACCTTGTTACAGAGACAGCAAACGAGTCTACATCCTTCAATGGAATGCCTGTTATGCCTTTGGATAGGCTTTTTATGAAGGAAATATCTTTGTTATCCATACTACCAATACACTGCTCTTCTGCTCACTTTCTTAGATTTTGGTGTTTAAATAACACAACCTTATTTTTTTCAGCTATTTCTCCCTTTATCCAAAGAAACCACAAATCTGGGCAGTTTTCTGCCCTCTTACAAACAAGTTCAAGTAAGCTAAAAATTTAGCAGTCATTATCCAGAACTTATTTTTCCATCTAAGGAAAAGTAGTAACTGTCTGCATACATGCTGTTAATCTGCTTCAGTGCTGATTAACACAGATGCACTTAAATCATCTACTTGTGATCAACATAAAGAAATTGAGTGCAATTAAGATGCCTCAGCTGAAGATGACTACCATCCCAAGCAAAAAAGATGACTTATAACTTACATTTATTAATATAAATAATTATAGAAAGGAGGTAAACACTTGTGACGTGCTCTGTGAGATCCTCAGAACCTGTTTGCAATGCAATAGCTCAACGCTTGTTAGACAGTCTCCTACATTACCCATTGTTGCTAGGGGACAGTATTTCCACCCCGATCCTTGTGGTGCCAGCCCTCTATCTGGCCCACACAGCTAAGCAGAAACCTACTCCATTACACACTGTGGAGATTCTGCTGATGAGGCAGAATACTTTTTAAGGTACTGCAGTGTATGACTATCTTGCCAATCCCCAGTTATCTTAAACAATGCGCAACCTGAGTTAGGTTGAAGGCATCTATAACTATTCAGTCATAACTTCACAAATGACAAACCACAGCTAGCAATGTTTATAAGAGATATATATGAAGAAAAGAAAGAATCTGTTGAATCTTCATACACTAATGTTAAATCAAAACACTTCTCCCACTACCTCATTCATCTCATTTGCCATCTTGCCTAGAAGCTAGCAGTCCTGGTTTCACATCTTCATGTGTATGTTAATCCTCAGGTCGCACCTACTAAAGGCAGTATATTTAGAAGTCCCTGCCAAAGAACTTATCCCTAACCAAAAGCTGCATTCAAATAGTTTTTATGTGTTCATAATTACAGGATACCTACAGAGTACTCCCTTAGGTAGGTTGTTAGATTTTTGTCTCAGTGGAAAACGTCTTTAGATAGTCTATTCTTTTAGACCTTCTAAGAATCCAGACAATATTGTCCTTTGCTTGCAAGATCATCCTAATTCCTTCCCCTTACCAGTAGGCAGTCTAGCCACTCTCATTCATTAGCTGTTCACTTCCTCAGCTAAATGTGTTACACAAGGTGTTGCCTCCTACACCCAGCCAGTCAGTAAACAATTTCTTGTTTCTTTTCAACAAAGCAGCCTCTGCCCCACTTCACCTTCTGGTGCTCCACTGCCATGCTTCAGTATAAAACATCTTTCCATACCAATCCATAGGGACTCCTAATTTGTATAAATGTAACTAGGAGAAATGTACACATTTCTTTACCATTTCTTGAATGATATGAGACATGATGGGCACTAAACACTTTGGAACTGATAATTGCTTATGGGACACTGATGCTAAACCACTTCTTGTATACTGCAAGAACTGTATCAAACTCATGGACCCACTTTATACTGTTTTAAAGCCTGGAAAGGCAAGAATAGCAACACTATTCTGAATGTACATCAATGTAAACAAGATCAAGATACGACGGAATGAAATTATTTGTATTCACAAAAATTAAACTAAGAGTTTTATACAAGATAAAAAGAGAGGTCTAACATGGTGAAACATTTCTCACTTTAAGAGGAAACTGTAATAATAAAGCCAGTAAAGGCAGATAAAAAAAAGCAAAACACAAGACTGAAGACCAGAGCAGGTCACCCAATTTTTTCATGGTTTATAGCCTGTGTAGATATAATGCCTGAAAAATGAAACAGGCTAGTCTTAAGGAAACACTCTTATTTCTACTTTCTTGGGTATAAAAATGTAACCCTTTTAATGCCCACTCCAAATTTGGTCTAAGAAAGGCTGAAATATTTTACATCAAGGTGATTTTGGTAATAGAAAAGTAAAACAAACGACTATTATACTTTGCCTATATTTATTAACTCACTCTTTCATGGTTGTAGAGACTCATAATTGTCTCTACAACCATGAAACCCAAACACAGACTATGGCCGATCACAGTACAACTGAACAAATTTAGCCAAATGTACACATACATTTTTTTCCATTTATACTCACACTCATTTAGCAATGCCATCTCTAACTCAGAGAATACTTACTTATTCTTATTGCCTAAGAATCAGAATGTTCTACATCAAACCCTGTAGCCTTCAGTTGCAGCCTGGTACTAAGTGATGAATCTGCATTAGCTTGGGTCTACTTATGCAAAACTCCTCCCAAAACCACTAAAATGGTTTTGCCCAAACCTAGAGTTTATTATTTATAAGCAATTAAAAAATTGGACTAGTCTCACAACACCATTTTGAGCTGCCAGAAGTGAGATGACAGTTTACAGTACACATGAAAATGAAAGACTACAGAATAAACCTGCAGTGCATTGTGGATGGGTGATTTCTTTCTCCACAGTCATCAGAAGAATAACCATCAGCACCTGCAGCCGTCTTCCTCTCCCCGTTTGATCTCCATGAACATTTTTGCATGTTGTAAATCACGAAATAGGTGTATTAATGTAAGTTGGATTAACATATACAAACATTCAACCACAACTGATGCATCCATTGTGGAAGGCAATTTTCTGGTATAGGTTTGGACCTGGTGCTTTGAATGAATTGTCAGGGGAAAAAAAATAACTCATAAGGAGGGATTCGATGCTATAACACCACTCTCATTCCCTGTGCTACAGACTGTTCACACAAACACCTCATGCTTCTGGATGGTATGTCATCCATTTTTGCAGGGCTCACAGTTTACACTTCATTGTAAATCAGGAGAGAAAATAGTTTCAGAGGCTGTAATTTTTTGTCATATAAAAACAGACACCTTAGTCAATAAATTTCCACAATATCTGAAAGACTGATAATTAAAAAATGAATCCAAACAGAACTGTAAATTAAACAAGCAAATATGTAGCTTGTAAATAAGTTATATTTTTTTTTACTTTGGATTTTATAAATAGAAAGAGATTATAACAACACTTTAGAACATACACAACATTCAAAAAAGCAGGCAAACTATTAGGAAGTCTCCTTAGCAGAGTACAAGCCACTTTCACAGTCTTTAAAACAGCATCAAATCTTGATATACCATAGCCTACACTATGACTTTTGGATTAAATTTTAAATTAGTGATGCACATTAGAAAACGATGCTCACCAGGTGGCTTCTGTCACCTGTTATCACCAACAGAACACCCAGGGAAGTGTGAGGAGGTCAGAAACTAGTAAATAGCATCAAAAAGAAAGTCCATGAGTGGAATATCCAAAAAGGCCCCTGAAGAAGAGGCCTCTCCCATATATTGTAATTTTCATTATTATTATTACTACTACTACTAAATACAATTGCTCCTGAAAAAGTCAAATTGATAAATATACATAAAATAAATTTACATTAACATTGGTCTTCCCTGTTTTAATACCCTTTTTTCCTCTTTCTCCTACAATTTGATTTATGGTTTAAATATTTGCATTTTAAAAACTTAAATTTTATTATCAATTTAATCTGATTTCATAGCTCTGCTCTACAAATTGTTTCTCCCATATTTCTATAATAATTTGATCCATGCTGCCTTGTTTCTCTTGACAACTGCAAATGGTCTAAGGGAAGGACGAGTTTTTGAAGAAAGGGAGATGGGCAGAGTCTTTGAACAAGACAGCACAAAGAACAGGGTAATGAAGTAACTTGGTCCCATGGAAAGCTTGCATACATTTTGCCAAGTAAGAGGTCCTATATGGTCTTGCATTTTAAGCGTCATTTCAAGATGCACCTTTCATTTCAGATTTTGACTTTTTCCAAAAATAATCCTGATGTAAACTTACTTCTGCGACTTTGAACAATAAACCAGTGGTAGTAAAGTCTTACAGACATTCAAGACACCAATAATACTTTAAAAGTTCCTCTTCAACTTTTCTGTTGTGTTTAATAGTCTAAGACTACATTCTTTATTTGAACATCTAGGTAGAGTCAGTGACATATATGATGAACAGTAATATACCCAGAAGAGCACAGAAGCATGCCTTTGCTTCTCATGTATGACCAGCAAATCCTCCTAATCCATTCTGACCACAAAAGAACAAGAGAAATTAAAGTTAACTAGTTCTATATTTGCTGCTTGTGAACATCTTCAGAAATAAAACTGTCCAAACCACACAGGAAGCAGTCAACAGGACTTTTAACATTAATATAAATCACAATTAATAACTTTAATTTAGATATCACAAATAACCTGAAACTAGCATTATGCCAGAGTAGTTTGAACAAAATAGATCGGGAGTAAACAGAAAAACTTTCATTCCTTTCCAAAACTGACTGGAAAGAGAGTCATGAACTTTTTTTTTTTTTAATTAATGCTTACACCTGAAGTTCAATTAGTTTGATTTGTTTTAATCTATTCAGTAAAATTGGTTATAATGTTAAAAAAAAAGATCACTCATCAACAAGTTCAGTTGGACTCATTTTATTCATTGTGCAAGTTCTTATCTTAATGCAGGATTAAAACTGCCTTTTTGGTACTTGTGCCTGTTTCCCCTCTTTCTTCCACTGACTACTATAAAGAAGAGCCTGACTTCTATTTTCTTTATAGCATTCCATTAAGCAGCCAAGAGCAACAAGATCCCATCTTAGACTTCTTTTTGTAAGACTGAACAAATTCATATCTCTGCACCTCTCCTCACATGCCAGGCATACTGTCCTCCAGTTAATTGATAGCATTTTACATGTTGTATTATACATCTGAAGAATATACATTCTCTTGCTCAAACATATCTAACCACTTTTGCTTAAGTGAGTTACATTACTTTTACAAAGTCTTCTGGAATTCTTTTTGTTTTGTTTTTAAGAAAGTAAGAAAAAGCATTTTCTTTAAAAAATGCAAGGATTTGATCTCACTTTCATTCTAGCACAAAACACAAACTAAATATTTGGACATACCACAAAAAAAGAGAGAAACCAGAACTGGTGACAGTCTCATGGCTCAAGGCCACATTCTGAACCACTCAACTTAATCTGAATTTTACTATAAAATTAAAAATAAAATCACTTAAAGTGCTAGCAATGAGTACTAGCCCTGACTCCTGTTTCAGAACCATCCTGCAATATACCCAGTGCTTCAATATGATTCTGAACATGGCAAACTCCAGCAGCAGAGTAAGACCCTCGATCATTCACATTAGGTCTCTTTTGGACCCTGTCACTCCTCCCATTTACTTACGTCTTCAAGTTCCAGTGGAATATCAACAACTCCCCAGCTCATTCAAAACCTGCAAAGGACCCATTCCCCTTCCACTATGAATTAATGTATAAAACATTGGAAATTATCTGAGCATGGAGTAGCATGACCAGCTTCTACCACTAGTAAAATTCTTGGCTGCTTTGCTCCTCCGCCTCCCAAAGTATTACATAAAATAACAAACTCCAAAAGTTTTGAGTCCTAGTGTTCTCATTTTCTCAATTTTATTCTCCCTAAAGCCACCTTCACTCAAGTTTCCCTACTTTAATATTTGCTCTCACAAAAAAAGTATTTTCTTCTTGCAAAGCATAGTTCTAACATTAAATTCTTATACTTTTTAACTCTCCTGCTAA
Organism: Pterocles orientalis; assembly: GCA_011057875.1. Taxonomy (NCBI): domain Eukaryota; kingdom Metazoa; phylum Chordata; class Aves; order Pterocliformes; family Pteroclidae; genus Pterocles; species Pterocles orientalis. The sequence continues at coordinate 1,744,085 of WKFP01015051.1, read as the reverse complement.
AGCAAGTGTTAGTTATAACAGTTTAAGGATCTGTTCGGTTCTCACTTAACTCTCCCAGTGATGAAAAAAACCCGAACCTATCACTCCATTTCATTCTTTGCCTTCTTGGAATAGTAATACTCTCCACCATAAATTCAACTGTATTCAGGACCGTGCATATGTCACAGTAGATTAACACTGCCCCAAAATATTTCTACAATTTTTTATTAAATCCTAGTGCGATTGCATCTCATAATCTTTTGGGGTTTTGTTTGTTTGTTTGTTCCCCTCCCTGTGCTTCTTCTGGCACCAAGACTTGGTTCCCTGTGCAGCCTGTTCAGTAATTCTACAAAACCCTAAAGAACAACTTAACACAGGTTAATTTGATGAGTGCTGAAGATGCAGAAAGTGCAGAGCGTGACATATGCTATTTTAGAGGAATATTTTTGTTCAAATGCATATTCAGTTAACATAAACCCAGATCTGGCATAGATATGGGCTTATCTGTACTCACTATGTGCAGCTGCAGAAAATCACCAAGCCCAGGGGCACTGTCAATGCGAACAAGAATGCCATCCTTCACTGTTGTGCTGAAGCCCACAGCAAGACGGTCTGTCCTTGTGCTTGGTCTGTCATTAGCTGGCCAGGTGTACAAGATGAGACCTCCACTCTTCCCAAATATATATGTGGCACCAGCTACAAAACACAAAACCAAAGAAAAGAGTATTAGTTACCTGTCTCATTTATTTATTTATTTGCCAATCCTGATAATAATGTTATGACTTCTGAGGGGAAGAATATAAGTAAGCATTTGCTTCCATTAGTTAAAGGGGTGAAATTAATGCCTCCTTCTGGCCAGGCTACTGATGGCACACAGAGAAGGCTTTGGGAAAATTGAGTAGATGATAGAAATACATATTTCCAGACTCAAACAGGTAATAGAAGAGGACAACACATACTAAAATCCTTCTATTTAATGACAAATGATACTCTGAGCCATCTTTGATATTGGAATTGATTCCCTATGTGCTAAGACACACATGAAATGGTGCTTTAGATTGCCCTCTCCAACTTCTCATACATATTCTTCTTTCTAAAAAATTGCAAAACTTCCTTTGTAGAGCAATGGTTCCAGAATGCTAGACACTTTTTCTGATAGAAGGAGATATGAACGTGAAACAGCTCTTTATCAGCCAAAATATGTCTGTTCCTTCACCGTTAGCCTTGCACCATTAGACTCAGTAACAAATAATGTAATTTCCTCCTTATGGAACTTCATCCTTCAGATGAGCACACACTCAAGACTCATAAACACTTCCAGATAGTAATCTAAATGCGCATGTTATTCAGAACATCCTCATCTTCCTACACACACCACAGAAAGCAAACTACAAATGAACAAGAAAGCTTCATCTTAAGGTATAAATCACTCAAGAAATTTCTTCTGTATACAACCTGATGAAGTACATTTATTAGTTCCTAAATAAAGACAATCAGCATTTAAGATAAAGATAAGTGAAGAGCTTATCAAGAATGAATTATTTCATTAGTGCTAATATCCCAGACAATGGCAAATAGGATACTACTGTTTGGGAAGGGTGGGGTGGGAAGGGAACAACAAGCCACACCTGTTTCAAAAGTGTGGGATTCAGTCTTATATGGGGATTCAAAGGGAATATTTGGCAGGTCTCCTTGAGGCTAAACTTGTCTTCAGCTGAAGACTATTCACACATAGTTAGATAGTTACACTATCCTTTTCTCAACATGATTCTATGATTTCCTAAGACTTTTGGCTATCAAGTCTACATATTTCCAGCACCATTTGTCTTTACAATGAGTCTAGGAATTTGTTCCTTGGCCTTGTTTTTAAGGACAACACCAAACCTCTCCAAAGCTGAACACTGTCCTCCCACATTCACGAGAGCCATCTGAGCTGAGCAAGACAAACGTGCAAAGGAGGAATTATTGTTGCAGATGAGGAAGCTGAGAAGCAAAAGAGTTCAGAGTTTGCATTCTGACTTGTACTCAACACTCTAAGTTAGGAGCAGGATTTTATAACTCAACAGTTACAAAATCAGTCCCTGAGCTTCTTGGAAAATATGTCTAAAATTGCTGTCCTAGACCCAAATCTACAGGCAGGCCAGGAACAACACTTCTCAATGCTGCAGCCACTTACTGCACCTCATTTTCTGAGCACTATTACAACAGGTCACAAGCTCCAGAATAGTAAGCAAAAATAACCAGCTCCCATTACTTCATCAGGGATGAAATATCTGTACAAAGTACATGAAATTACTGGATACATTTTCTAATCTGAGTGAAAAATACAACTGACAATATATGTTGGGTTTTTTTTTCCACCATATACAAACCAGCAACACGTATCAAGCAAACTTGAACAGAGTAAAAGTTAGATACAAAACCAGGTGGGATTGTACATGGGTAACTTCTACACTTGCCTACAAAGCTGCAGCTCCACTAAAGCTCTTTGAGACTTAAATTCCAAAAAACATCACACATTAGTAGTAATAATTGACACACTTCACCCTCACTTAAGAGGCTTCCTCTAGACATCTCAGCACACATTAAACAGACATCAAAAGCTCAGGCACACAGAAGGGAAATTATTTGTGAACAGCTGACTCAATGACAGAGTGAAAATGAATCCATGTTTCCTTCCTTCCAGGTCTCTGCATGTTCACCAGAACATACACTCAGTAAATTCAAACAAATTCAGGGTTAGACAGGAAATTTCACTCATGATTCCGAATTAACAAAAGAGCACACTGGCATTCTGGAACTGTGCACATGTATCGTTTCAGTTTCAGAAAGATTAATTTTACAGACTGAACTCTATCCTCATTCAGGTTTGAGCTCAAGATAGAGGGTGCACAACTATTGCAGAATATGTAGAAAGGGGTTTTGTCTGTTTGTTTAAACACACCCCGAACTGTATCTGTAACCTTTTTCACTAGAGAGAGAGTTGGAGATGACTAGGTAGTGAATTGTTTATGTCATCCCACCATGTACAGGTGTATCAGCAGCCCACTACTAACTATGTTACAAATAACCTCCTTCAGTTTATCAGTTTGCTCTAAAAGTTGTGTGTATTTGCATTATAGACTAAAACAAGGCATAGCAATGTGTTAAGTAAAACAAGATGAGCTTACTCATTGTTGATGGCTTCATAGTTTAAAACTGCCTTTCCAAAATTATTCTCTCTTGAACTGCAAGTTTTCTTCCTTTTCTTTGTACTGGTTATCAGGCCCTTCAGCAGCAAAGACAAGCTTGGAAGAGAGTTGCTCACTACTTATGAAGACAGATGATTTCTTTGCCTCTCCAAGAGCCACTTGGCTGCAGGTAAAGCATGTCAGTACTCCTGTGAGCACCAATTAGAACCAATTATGTTTTCATAGGCCTGCCATGGGACTTAACTACATAACAGAGCTCGTTTTCTCCTCGCAGAACACAGATTTTGCTTCTAGGCCTAAGTTCAAAATATTCACTACTTTGGGTTTGTGCAAAAAGATCATTCAGATGCAACAACCAGAGCAGCACTGCCCAAAGTAACCTGGTTAACAGAAGCCTGGTGGCCAGCAGTTGTTTCCTTATTGTCCCAGTCAGAATTATCTGCATAATGACAAATGGGCCACTTACTTTACCTGTGCATAGGTGAACATACAGCAAATTGTCAGGCATGTCAACGTCCCTTTCCTTCCCTGCTTTTTTGAGGCTCTACAGGATACCCATTGCCTTGTTCAGAAAGGGATGACATACTAACATCGTACCACTTTTTTCTCCAAACTATGAACAAAATAGTCACTCCAGTCTGAAGGTACAAACATCAGGTAAAAGTGGAAAAGGAAGGATTTAAAGAGTTACTACAACATTGCAATCACATTTACAAGAAACAAACTAAACAACAACAAACACCACCCCAAAATGCAACAAACACACTGGACTAAAATGCTTCTATTTGATTGCAGCAACAATGAGTTTATGGAGTTTAAAACTCCAAGAGAATTGAATAACAACCCCAGACTTTAGGAAAGGAAAAAGCTTCACCAGAACTTGTCAAGGTTTGGAAAACTCTGTCTGGTTGGCTGTGCTTTAAGCTGATGGGAGCAAGCTGGCTGGACTAATTTATCTCCAGCAGTCCCTTCCCGTCTTAAATTAATAACTATCCTTTCTTTGCGGTACTGCAGATAATTGCAGATTAATTAAGTGAAGAATTTGGTTTAAAAAAGCTGATAAAATGAAACTGTTCAGCTTGCAATCTTCTTGTTGCACCTAAGCTTTGTTATAGATCTCTTTATTACACAAGATCACTTTTTTCCAATAAATTTCTATTCAATACACACAATGGATAACACAGTTAATGAGGAGACATTTAATATTTAGTAATTTCCTCATTGTTTAAGGTTTAGTGATGTACCTCCTTTAATAAATACAACACAAACTGTGCCCTGAAAATAGAAGTCTGAGAGATTGATTAATTCCACTGTATTTATTAGCACAGTGTTTCACCACTTCAACTATATAACAGTAACTTCAACCTATATTGTGAAAAAAAAAGAAAAAAAAAGAAAAAATAAAGACAGAAGTGCACAAAATTATTTCCCCACTCAGCTGTGAGAAATCCCATTTCTCACGGTGCCTTGGGCCAGATCACTGTACAGACATGTGAGAATAAATGGGAACAGAATATATTCAGCTACTCTATTGGGATGCTGCATGTAGAATTTGGTCAGCATTGGGAGCTGAGAAGACATATATGGTCAGGGAACACTCCCTACAGATTTAAACTACTAGGATGCCATTACATGTTTAGCATACACAAAGATTATAAACTCACAAACATAGTTTGGCACAATGCCTTCTCCAGAAATGACATAACTTGCAACTTATAGACTTTGGTGTTTAGAGATTGAAACATGAGAGAAATTGACATATTTTAACACACATAACAATGCAGTTATTTAAAGGCTGCATATCAAGCTCTGGCAAATTATATATTTGCTAGCTATATGCATGGACAGAGCTGTTAGACTATGCAGTTTCAGTCAAAACAAAATAGTTTGAGGCAAACACTCCTCATGGAAAATTCCTAACAGATAAGTTATAAGTAATGTTATAAGCCACAGCAAATAAAGCCTCCTAGTGAGTTGTGCTAAGAAATATTTAGTTGAAGTTGGCACCACCACCTATAATTTTAAATCAGTTATCACTGTTTCCTCATCATTGCCCAAAGACTTCAAAAACCTATCTCAAAGAAGAGTATCCTTCACTCAACATAGCAGCTATATCCTGCTTAAAACTAATCCTGTAAAGCAGTGGAAAACAAGTCTGTCACATCTGCACAAGATATAACCTCTTTTGTGCCTGAGGGATCCTGTGAGTCTCCCCACATTAGATATTTTATTGCAAATTCTCTATTTGCATCTACTAAGCCATCAACAGCCCTTTTTGCCTCAGCTACAGCACAGCCCACACTTGTTTCCCTCTTGCCAGGAAAATACAACATTTGAGAGGTACATAACAATGTGTATACATTGAAGGGTTAATTGCAGCAACTGTGCACTTAAAGATGAAAATTATGAGGAACCCAGGCCAATTTAAAAGCTACAATAATTACTTGAGTTAACACCAAAATTTATGACCAGCGTCCCGCATCCCTGCGTGACAACATTGTCATGGGCAAAACAATCTCAACTGGGGTCATCTTACTTAACTGGTTTTATTGACAATTAACATAAACTTTTAATTACCAGTTGAAGCATTGGGAAACAAAGACAAAAAAACAAACAAATACTTTGGGGAAGTTCCTTTCCTTCCCTTTCCCCAAGCTCAGCTGCAGTCCACCAGCTCCTCCCCACCCTCCCACTCTCCCCTCCCTCTGGGCTGTAGTAAAAGACAACAGGCGTTGCAGGAGTCAGTGCATGGAGGTTTCTTTTCCTTGATTCTTTCTTTCTGTGCTCCAGCATGGGTTATCCATGAGCTACAGCCCCTCAGGGATGCTTCTGCTCCTGCCTGTGTCTTCCACAGGCTGTAGTCCCCTCAGAGGTACCCCTACTGCTGTACGGGTCCTTCCACAGGCCCCAGTCCCTCAGAGGTGTCCCTGCTCTGGCACAGCTCTCCCACAGGCCCAGTTCCTTTGGGAGTGTCCCTGGTCCAGGCTGCAGTTCCCTCAGAGGCATGCCTACACAAAGCACCTCCTTTCAAAAAAGAGTGTCTTCAGCATGTCCCCAGCAATGTCCCCTTCCACACGCTTCTCCCTGAACTTTCTTCCATGTCCCCTCCTGTTTCTCCTTTGGTGCCCCCTCCCTCCATGCATCCTCTCACGAGCCCTCCCATGCCACCTCCTGCGTTCTCCTGCTGCCAGTAGCTATTGCCCTTTCCTAAACACGTCTAAGCAGCAGGACCATGTGCTCTCTGACAGGTTGAAGTTCCGGCATGCGGTGGGTTGTTTTCATCCATGTCTGGGCTGCTATGACTGCACAGGGCAGTTCACGGCCTCGTCCCACACTGGGTTCTCAGCAGACCCCTGCCACTCATGACCCAATACAAACATAAATATCCTGATTGTTTTGATAATTCATCGAAAAACAAGAGGTATGTAAACTTTATAACAACATCTTCCTACCTAAAATATAACATGCAAAACAAGGCATACACCTTTCCCTCAATTATAATGCCTTTATACTCTTGCATAGAATTCTTGAAGTACACATATCATTTTACTACCTAACATTTTTGTAAAAGGACTGGAAACTTTTAAGATTGAGGGCACCTGGATGACAGCTTATAACTGGAGAAGGAAGAATATCTGCTGTCAAGACTGATGCTGTGACAGATATGGAGGGACAGAAGGAATGGGGCTGGCACACTACATGGTACTAATGCTGTTACCTTCTTTTAATCCTAAAACCATTTATAAATCTTAAATCCAGTCAGATCACTTCTCTCTGGATCTTTTTCTTCTATTCTTTGTTTGATAATGGTAGCTGGAAATGTTACACATGTAATGTAACAGCGAGGCACAACACTGTACGCAGTGCATTTCATGGACAACACTCATAGGAGTAATTAAAAAAAAAATAGACCACTCATGCCATGCAACTCCAAATTTCCTCTAAATTAATTTTATCACAGCATCAGTCTTGACAGCAGCTATTCTTCTTTCTACAGCTATAAGCTGTCATGCAGATGCCCTCAATCTTAAACTCGAACTACATTGTTATCCTAATCTTTATGTTACTCCTCCTCTTCCTATCACACTTCACATCACACCAAATAAAAAGAGATCTTGGACAAAAGAATGAATCAGAGCTCAGGAGGCAAAAAACGAGCTAGACATCAACACACCCCCTGCCTTCATGCATATATACCAACGTTCTTTCAGAATATGGAATGATCTTCAGTATCAGGATATCCCAGTGACACCTTTGAGTTACTGTCACTCAAGCACACACATCAAGAAATGGAAGTGTAGTGAAAGCTGAGTATTATCAATCAGAACAAAAGTCTTACTCCTCCTTCTCCTAAAGGCCTTCTCTAGCACTTGCACATCTCTGTGCCCCAGTTGTTGTATTTTCCATATGCTGAGTTTAAAAGGTCTATTTATACAAACACCTGCTTGATTAAAAAGAAAAAAAAAGAGAGGTGTTGAAAAAGGTTACAGAGGATCTAATCATCATTTGGCTCATTTAACCATTCCTATCACAGGATCCTTCCTAGGAGAAAACAAAGACAGACCTCATACATTTTATTATATGACTGCTGAAACATCCTTTCATTTATAAAGAGATTTAAATTCCCTAAGAATGAAGAAAACTTAAAGCCCTGAAAAATGCAAAGCTTCCAATCTAATCCTCAAAAAAAGCAAGCGTCTATGCTTAAAATAAGTTTTTATGAATGTATTGGGTCTGTCTGAGATGGAGTCAGCATCCCCACAGCAGCCCCCACAGTACTGAGTGTTGCACTGGCAGCCAGCAGGGTGTTGATAACACAGCTTGGGAGGGGGCGGAGCCAGGACAGCTGACCCGGATTGGCTGTTCCATACCATGTGACACCAGCTCAGCCATAAAAGCCAGGGCAGGGAGGAGGAGGGTTATTTGTTACTGTGTTTGTCTCCAGGAGCAGCTGCTGCCCATACTGAAGTCCTGCTTTCCCAGGAAGTGGCCAGACATCACTTACTGAGGGGAAGTAGAGAAGAGCATCTTTGTTTTCCTTTTGTTTCTCTGCATGGCCTTGGCCCTTGCTTTAATTAAACTGCTTTTATCTTGACCCATGAGTTTTTCATCTTATTCTCCCCCCTTTATTTTGCTGAAGGGGGACTGATAGAGGGGCCTGGTGAGCACCTGGCATCCAGCCAAGTTTAACCCACCACAATGAACCAGCTCTTTTTCCTTTCAGGATGCTCTCTCTTCTCTCAACAAACCTTCCAAGACCCAGATTCAACATCATACTCATCTCACATCTCAAAAAGCAGACATTATTTGACACAAAACTGAAATTCCTTTCCCACTTTAAAATATGAAGGAACAGCTTCTGTACAAAAAGCATGAGTTAGAAAATCTGCAAGACTAACACAATGGAAGCAGCACTTTGGATCATGCCTGCTTTCAGTGTTTGTCTTTTTAAATGACAGCAAATTAATACAAGTCACTTTCCTCCCAGTATGTGTGCATCAGTCAACAATTGGATCAGACAGTATGCTACTTCTTATTAGTTACACTGCATTAAAAATATTGGAAGGGGAAAAGGGAGAGAGCAAGAGAGTGTTCCTAGAACTACTATAAGGTCCAAGATAACTTATGCTTGAATTACAGATTTCCCTAAATCTGGGATCCTAGGAAGAGGGAGTTTTTTTTCCCAAACATGAATTTGCCATGGGGACATGTTGAGAATGCTTATAATCTCAGAAGAAATTTAGGGATTAGCTGCCGACCAAAATGGACCCAAGATGACCACAGGCATAACAATTTAAAAATAACAGATTGAAGCTAGAAAAATATTTCAGTAATATCTTCATTTACATTATAACAACGTAATTGGTCAGGCAAGGATCCAGCAAGCCCACTGTCATGTCTTCAGCATTGATCCTAAGTGGACACCTAGGGAAAACTAAGAGTAGAGCAAGCATATTTCCTTAAAGTTTGCACCCAGACTACGAGCCTTTTCAGCAATTAACTTGGCCTCATGTGATTTGTTGATACAGTAATCCCAAAGAGATCTTATTTCCAAGTACTTATCCTGTCTCTCCTTGAATGCATTTAGAAGCTTTGCATTCACAATTACAACTTACAGACTTTCAGCAATGACTCACACAAATCTGTCACTGATGTAGCAAGCTAAACGTTAGCCAGCTGTGGGTCCCATCAGCAAAGGCAGCCTACAGCATACTGTACTCTATTAACAGGACTACAGCCCGTTAATAGATGAAGTTACTATTCCCCTTTACTCAGTACTTTTTAGACTACATCTAGAATAATAGCTCTAGTTTTGGATTGGAAAACTGGAGTGAGTTCAGTGAAAGGCCACAAAGACAGTCAGATGGCTGAAGTGCCTGCCTTGTGAGGAAAGGCCAAAGGATTTGGGCTTGTCCAACTTGAAGATAACGCAACTTTAAGGGGGCCGAATGGCAGTCTCCCAGAACCTGCAAGGAGGTTACTGAGAAGACAAAGACAGGCTCTTCACAGTGGTGTACAGTTGGAGAACAGGATGCAATAGGCACAGTTTGAAGTGAAAAAATCTGACTTGATAGAAGAAAAAAGCTTTCTCTTCACAAGGACAGACAAGCAGTCAAACAGGTTGACCAACAAGATTTTGGAGTCTATGTGTGCAGAGGTTTTCAAGATCTGACTAAATAAAACCCCAAGCAACCCCATCTGACTTCACAGCTGACCCTGCTCTGAGCATGGGTTCAGACTAGATACTTCCTGAGGTCTCCTCCCGCCCAAGTAATTCTATCTTGTGAAGAATCACCTTTTTGATACTTGCTCTTGCTAAACAGATTAAATGTTTCCTAGTTCTTGTACTGGAACACATAGTAATCTGTCCCTATATCTATCCTGCAAGGCAAGGTTGACACTGAGAGAATTTTATCAAACCACCACCCTCAGCCCTTAAGTGATCTCTTTCAGTAAAAAGACCAGTTGTGTCAAATTCAGCCTCCACGGCTTTAGGCAGCCAGATGACTGATGTCGATCTAGAAAAGGTCCATAAGGACATTTCCTCCAGGTCTGTGGTATTTGGTTTGGTGATGGTGTGGGTTTGTTTTGTTTTTTAAACACACCACAGAATATGAAAAACACCTTACAAAAAAAACCAAACAAAAAAACAAACAAGCACTGCTCATAACAAATACAGAAATTTCATTACAGAAAGACAGAAGGCTTAAAACCACAATGCACGAGAAGAAGAAATCAAAAGAAACTACAAGCACTACAACTGAAATCTGAAATTTGCTGGGCAGAAGTGCCCAAAAACCAGTGCCCAGTTACTGTGACCCTTGCAGGACACATTTACTGGGGTTGAAGTTATCCACTACCTGGAAAGAGACTTCATTAAGTGCAACTGTGACTAAATTCAGCAAAGACAGATGGAAATATTTCTCAGCTGCATTCTGCTGCCAAAGAGGAGCTGGAATCTGGATGCAATTTCTTATTTTTTGGTGTTTCCTGATAAAAGAGCCCACAGAGAGGATGTCCTTGGAGAAGCTCAGAAGGCAGCATGCCAGAGGAGGTGAATACAGAGACTACTGTTAGCAATGAGAAGCACAGCAGGATTCATAGCTCATTTGGAGCCTGGAAGAAGAATAGGGATGTTAGTTGACTACAGTTTTATAGAAACTCAATAGTAACAAAATGGCCTAGATATGTCTCAGGATGGACAGAGGCCAAACTGCTACTATTGATCTCAGCCCTTTCAACTCTCCTGCAAAGAATCTCTTTCCAGTCTTGATCCTTAATGCCATTAAAACAAATAAAATATCAGGGGAAAAAAAAACAACAAACACACACCCCTCCCAGAGACAACCCCTGTTCTCACAGTTTCATTTACTCATTTCAGTTTTAAGTAGCTTAACATCTTGCATGGCCCATTTGCAGACTACAGGTTTTGTCTGTTTTAAATGTAGGTAACCCTTTGTTCTTCCTTACATACCTGTTCATGTTTCCCTAGTCATGGGTATTAAAACACAAAATATAATTTATGTTTATGGTCTTCAGTGCAGGTGATCAAATCCAAATTTTTCAGGCTTGAATGCTAAAAAGAGTTGGGCCAGAAATATTGGCTATTAGATATTCATCAGAGCCCCAGAAGGTAAGAGTTTTACCAAATCTCACATCCTAAATTAGCAGCAGAGTTGGGAATAGGAACCAGGTTTTCAGAGATCTAAACTTTTGCTGGCCTTTAGCTTTTCAGCAGCATACTTTTGAAATAAGCTTCTTGATCTATCACCACTTGCCATGCTTTGATTCACATCAGAGCAGTCTCAGAGTACACAAGCTTGACTTTTTTCAAATACAACTAAACTGGGAGATGCAATCCAGCTGTTACCAAGTAATCAGTCTATAGGACCAGACTAGAGCTAGTCCAAAGAAAAACTTCAGAAGTAAAATACCCACAGTATGGATCTCAGCTCCTGGGTACTAAATTTCATTCTGAAAACACACTCTAATGCTGCTTGTTACTGTAGACACAGCCTAGTCTTCTAGGACTAAATGGAGATGGTTTGGTCTGACAAGGAAACAAACACAGAGTTCTGAGCTTTTTGACTTAACTTCAAATATGACATTGTCCCTCAAAACTGTTGGAAGGCCAGCGATGAGAAGAAATGCATCTATAGAAGCTCACCATTCCCAACTGTCTCTTACTTTCCGCAAGGTCACACAGTGGGAGTGTAAAAAAAAAAAGTATCCAGAGCTAGTAGTACAGCATATTAACTATTCTCTAAATGATATATACAGCTTTTCTTGCTATTGCTTCCTCTTCTTGCCACCATTAGAAAAGGTGGACAGTAGGCGAGGCGGACATACATAAGTGTTATACAGGCCAACTGCTAAAAGGCACCAGGCCAGAGTAAAAGACGTATAATGGTGGTTTAATCATTCTCACCATGAAGTGCCAATTCTTCAGTCTTTTATGACATTCATGAATGATGCAGAGGGCTGCCATGATGAATGCAGAGCAATTCCGACTGACAGATACTTTCAGAGAATTTATATCCTTCCCGCACTCCCAGGACAAAAGGGCTCTTGAGCTGAGTTATCATTTGTTCCATGAGAGGATTTACAGTCTTGCCAGCAACTCCTTTTACCTTTCTCTAGAAAGCATTTATTTTGATATACTGATTGTGATCATTCAAGAACAACTGCATGTGAAGAAATCAGCAGGGAAGAGAAAAAGCAGAACGGTTCTGAATAACTTGCTCACCTTGACCTGGCTGTTCATTCTCCTCAGCCAGTTTGCTTTGTCTTTGGTATCCGTTCTTTCACAGCACCCTCTGCTATCCCAAGTGCAAACATCTAATCTCCCATGCCTGGCTACCCTTCTTTCAAGGCAAAAGATGAAGTTCAGCCATAAAAGCCACCCACCCTACTCCTTTCTTATAATTTCACTAGAAAGCACCTCAGCATCACAGTTTTTACAACATGCTGGAGTGGCCGCCATCTTATACCTACATGCAGTAACAGGTTCTGCCATAAGTTCCATGGCAAAGCTGCACCGGGGCCTTATCCAGAGGAGAAGAGTGATACAGGCACACAACACCACAGCCCCAGCAGTACTGGGTGACTAAGATATTCCCACTGCCATGGTGAACACATCACCATCAACCACGGATTGCAACACTTCCTCCCTCTGGCAGAGGCAACCAAGAACTCATGACTTTGATATTCAGCCACTCTCTAGAGGTTTCTTCATCAGTGTTGTTTCCTGAGAAGTTCAGCAGTTACAATCTAGACTAGAACACATCATCACCCAAGAGGCCCTGAGTCTGTGTCCTTCAGCTGCCTGGAAAAAATAGCACGTGTCACACAAGTGAGGACAATGAAAGGGTGTGGGCTGATCCCACTGATCTTATGACCACACCGATTTCCCTATGCTTCATTTTGAAAGTATTGGGAGACTTCAGGCAGAGAAGTAATATATTTCTACTAATATTACAGATTATATCCATAACATCTTCACAGAGAGGGCTATTGTCTTTTACACATTTTAAATTATGCTTTAATGCTACATTTTTGCACATGTATACAGTATTTGATCTTAAATGCCCTGGCATTTCCTAGTCTTGAAGAGGACATATACAAACTAAAAGGAGTAATTTGACTTGCTTGCCTTTGAAATTAATCTATCATTATATTAAAAGGTAATGTGTCACATCACCACACAGTGATAAGGTAGACCAGTGACAGGTGCTACCCAAACACCTGTCTTGACATGAGGAAGTGACTTCCTAGAACAGTGAGTTAACCATATGGTATTTAACAGGTATTGCTAAGAAGTTTTAGAGAGAGAAGTTAAATTAATAAGACTGAAAAAACAGTTAAAATGAGTGGGCCATGTCCTCTTAACCTCATCTCCCAATGAGAAACTTAGATTAAAATCTATATAGATTTCCCTCAGTCATATTTCAAGTGTATATTAATCTCCACCTCTGCAAGCACTGAACCTCAATATTTCAGTTTCAGTCTCCACTCTTTATTGTGAATTGCCACCTGTAGTCCCAACAAAGCATTTAATTACTAAATCATTTATTTAAGACACAACACAGGGAAGAGTTCTCTTTTGGGTGCACCTTCCAGGGTGCCAAAGGCATACAATTCTACAGAAAGCTCAGTTCTGTGCTCCCTGCTCCCTAAAGGGGAAGAAAAACTCTCTCAAATAAGCTGGAAAAATAAATCCCAGTCTATCTTTTTTTTTTCTATACTGTGCTGTAAATGCAAACTATTGATTTATCTCTATCTCTTTCATACCTTTCACACGCTTCAATAATACAGAGGATTTGTTCTTCATCCTTTCATCTCCAGGCCCCAAATGCCTCTTAAACCCTACGTTAAGGGTCACTCATTCTCCCTCAAACTGCAGCACTTGCATCCTAAAGAGCTCTACAGGTGACAGCTAGAGAAGCAAGCAAGTAGCACATAATCACTTACCTCCGACCTCTTTGGAAGGTGAGAAAGACAGAAAATTTTTATAAACCCCAGTTTTTCATACTTTTGATCATTTTGGTCATTTTTGGTCTTTTAGAAGCATCCTTCTGAATGCAATGTAACAACAATAACATGTGGATTAAAGTAATTTCCAACGCCTGCACCTTGCACTGAAGTTGAACTGGCAGTACTGAACAATGCTGACAGCTCAATCACCAGAAATCATAACTTCATACTCATTGCTTCTCATGATATCACTGTGACTCCAAAAAGAGTCTTCTCTATAAACTCCTAGTCTGGCAGTTAAAGACAACAATAGTATTTCATCCCTCTCTCCCCTTAGCACTAAACAAACCCTGTTCTGTCAGACTCTCCTCATATATCATGTCTTCTAGCTCCTTTACCACCTTGGTGGCCTTCTGACAGACTTGCCCCACCTCAATACTTATCTCTTGCTGTAAAGCCCAAACTTGGGCACAGTACTCCAGATGTGGTCTCACAAGTACTGACTAGAGGAGAGGAAACCATTCCTATAGCCTGCTGTCTGCATCCTGGCCAAGGTAGATCACCATGAAATTGGCCCTCTTTGCCACAAAGGCACGCTGCCAACTGAAATTCAAATGGTTACCCACCTTTTCTACACAGCTGCTTTCTTCCATTCAGTTGGAGCACAGCCTATTGTCTTGCTTTACAGGAATTCTCCATCCCAGATGTGGGACTTGGCATTTGCTTTTGTCATACTTCACAAATTTCATGATGGTCCCCATTTCTCCAACCTGCTAGGGTCCCTCTGAATTGCAGCTCATCAGCAACTGCCCCCAGTTTGGTCATTTGCAAACTTGCTGAGAGTGCACTCTGTCCCATCACCCAGGTTATCAACAGAGACGTTAAAAAGTACTGGCATCAGCATCAACTCTGAGGGTGATCACTAGTCATAAGATGTCTGTTGAACTTTCTGCCCCTGAGCAGAGCCCTTTGATCCAGCAGTCAAGCCAATTTTCCATCCACTTCATCATTCACTTTCATAGCCCATATCTCACTAGTTGGGAACAGGGATACTGCAGGAAACCGTATCAAAGTCTCTGGGGAAGTCAAGGTAAACAACACCTCCTGTACCCATGTTGTTCACAAAGCCAGTCTCATTGTAGAAGGCAATGAGTTTGGCCAGGCATAGACAGGCCTCAGTAAATCCATGCGGGCTATTCCAAGTTAGCCACTCACAAGCACACAAAGGACAAAAAGCTACTAGGTGAATTTGCTCTGTAATCTTCACAGCAACAGGTGTTATGCTGACTAGCCTGTAATTCCCTAGTTGACAAGGCATTTTTTTTCCCCAGTCACAATACTCCATTAATCATGTTTTCACTGTTTTTTTCCCCCCACTTTTCTCTCCTAGTATCTTACAAGTCCTCACTATATTTATTGAGGATCAAAGTGCCACAGTGTGACGTAGGCTGTTGGATCTTAATGTTTCTTCTGTCCCAAAAAGAATTTCCCCCCTTCCATATGCACTCTCCTTGACATTCCTTTTAAAAATAGATCTTCCCTTGAGACACCTCAGGAAATCACTTTCAGTCTCAGGGCCTGCAAGCAAGTGTTGCTTCATCTATTTAAGGGTCTGAAAACATAAGAAGTTCCTTTTCCAAGATCAGCCACTTAGTTCATGAAACATCAGAGCCTGCTCCCGAGTTATACAATTAGACAATGAAACACACCAAGTGCTACCAGTGTTCTGTATGCCATAACACTCTATTTTCTTGCAAATACAGAAAAGTGTTTTCCTTCTTGTGGAAATGGGCCTAGACACCCACTTCATTAGTCTGGTCTTTTCTCCCATTTTGACTAAGTCAAATGGTCTCTTTCATCTAGTATACTTGGACATATAGGTTGGCTCTTCAGATTTAGGTGTTCAGCTCCAAATCCATCTCACAACTCTGCTCCTTTGTTCTAGAGGATAAGATTACTACAGAATTGTTTTTGCTTTTCCATAAGAGAATGCAAATTACAAGGTACTTGCAAAGCCTATGGGAGCTGCAGTTTCTTCAGGGAAGAAGACAGCTATATCTCTCCTTCAGTACTACTAAATATATTGCAATGCACACTTATTGTAGAAAGCAAATTCCTGAAAAAGACAATTTTCTTTCACTGGTCTCAGAAGTGCAGGCTTTTCCATGGGCTCATTTTCCTTTGTTCAGAGCTTCACAGGCTATTCTGAAAAGTGGCTTCCATACAGGGGAAACTTTTAAATACTTAACACACTTGTACAGTAATTTATTTCTTTTTATGTACAATCAGTTTCCCTGCCATTTTTTGCTAATCCTCCAAGTTATTTATATTTGAACAGGAGCCTCTCATTTTTATTCTCTTCATTTGATTCTCCCATAAAGTCATAAAAGGCTGAATTGATAAGGTGACAATAATTGGCACAACAGAACAGTAAGGTCCCGAACTTAAGGAAAGGGAATGTCATTCTGACCTTGCAACAAGTGTAAATCTAGAGCAATTAATCTCAGGTCAGTGACTCACATTTAGTTATGAAAAAAAACCACATCCATGGCAGTATCTGCCTGCATCTTAATTCACATTCAAATACAATACCTTCTGTAACATATTATATTGGGGAAATTCTGGGGAAAAACAATAATTGGAAAACTGAAGTCACTACGAGTGAAATTTTCTCTCTCTTACAGAATATATAAGAACTTCCTTCATCAATACAATTCTTCCACAACAACATCTTACACAAGAACCTGGGATGGATCTTTCACTTTCAAGGCAATCCTTACATAACACTGCCAGAGCAGATTTACACCACACACAGCGGAGCAGCGTAACAGACATTTCTGTCCAGTTATTTTGGCGTTAGGCATAGTCTATCAGCAACCAATTACTGTCGTGGTAGAGAAAGAGGAAACTGAAGAATTGCTAGCACTTACACAGCAGCCAGACCACTCAGTGGAAACAGCCTAGAAATCAAACAATGCAAAAGATGTACAATCCTCTCCTCTGAGTTAGGTCACGCAGCTATATTCTGTGAGGGAATTTAAGGCTATCCTGTGCTAGTTAATTTGCACAGCTTTATCTACAGCTAAACTACATCAAGCAGAGTGTATAAATAATGCCTTACAGAAAAAAAGAACAGAGTGTGTGTGCTAGTAGATGCCAAAAGTAGTCCTATTTGTCTCCTTATAGAAGATCAACAAATCCAGACATTGAGCAACTATGACCACACCAAGTTTGGCCATGATAAGAACTGTGGTCTACAGACATTTCTATATTTGGTCAGCCAGGACTCAGAAAACTGCAGCTCTCTTAACCACTGGTAAAAGAAGTATCTCAAGAATAACTATAATTAAATACCAAAAATAGTTAACTATTTTCCACCATATTTGCAGATACACTAGTTTTGCATATGCAATGTTACAAAAACAAGCTTTTTGGTAGGTAGAAAAGCACTAGATTTTTATGACAGGACCAGCTTTGTAGGAACAAAGGAATCAAGATAAACCATACCAAGAAAATATCAGCATAAAAAAAAAATAAATACAAATTCCCAAAAGCATGTCAGGCTCCCATGACAGTGGTAACTACACACGCTTGCCCAACTGAAAAAAAACCACAAGAGCTCACTCCTATTCCCACACTTTTAAAAACATGCCAGCATCTTGCTTAACAGATTTATGAGAAAGCATAAATTTCCATTGTCGCTCAGCCCTTACTTTCAGATGGGGTGATTTCCATCACTAAGTACCACATAGATCGAGATTATTGCATTTTACTATGCTTTCTTACTGCAAACATATTGGCACCATTCTTTTTATTAGAAGAGGAAAGGCTAAAGAAGTAGCTTCCTTCAGTAAAATAGCAAAACTTGCTTTTGCTTCTCCAGCAACATTGGCATTGTACATTTTTGCACTCATGCTTGTTCCTTCTTCCATGCTATCCTTTGGATGCAGAAAAGAATAGTCCCAATATTTTCTCCTCCAAATCTTTTCCCACAACATACATGTTCAACAA
This sequence comes from Pterocles orientalis, assembly GCA_011057875.1. Taxonomy (NCBI): domain Eukaryota; kingdom Metazoa; phylum Chordata; class Aves; order Pterocliformes; family Pteroclidae; genus Pterocles; species Pterocles orientalis. The sequence continues at coordinate 1,725,930 of WKFP01015051.1, read as the reverse complement.
GACTCATGAAAAATTAGTATGAAGTGATGGGTAGAATGAGTAGCATTTAATCAGAGAACAGTGCCTGGAAGTTCCTAGTTAATGCATGTATACCACTTAAGGTTGGTCATTGATTAGACTCTCTCGAGACTACTGCAATAGAATCCAAAGATATTTTTATTTTAATATACAACCTTTTCAACATTTTGAAATAAAATTCTTCTTGCTCTCAGGCATACAACCCTATTACTGCAGCTCCCATTTTTCTTTTGCTTTTTTTTCTGTTCCTTTGTACATTCATTTGACATTACAGGGTTGCATCTCCAATACAGCAATTGGAATTAGTCATTTCTTTGGTCAGCACTGGCCCAAGAGGATCCTGATATAACAGGGGTCTTTTGCCTGCCATCACTATACAAAGAAGCCAGTCAGCACCAGGGTATGTGTTAATAACGTTGAAGCACAGACATGTTAAATGTATTTTTCCACATTAACTTGAACTCAACATATTAACCTATTTGAGAAGAAAACCAGAAGTGTTGGCTAACCCCACCCCTTTCCACTCCAGTATAAATTATCCAGAACTAGAAGGACTGACAAAATGAGATTTAAAAAAGCAATATACACATAGCTTATCTAAGGAGAATGTCTGAAAGATGCCTATAGAGAGAAAGGAAATAAGCTTTCAAAGAGGCACCAAAAAGGAACTACTAAGAGTAATAAGATGAAACTGGAAGGAAAAAAAAAAAAAGTAAAACACAAAGTAATAGTCAGCTGAATATCAAGGGGGACAAAAAAAATAATAATGATGATGAGCTCTCATGCTTTTTCTTTTTCACTCCTAGTTCTGAAGTAGGCCTTCACATAATCATCCTGCTCACTTCAAGCCATAATACCTAAGCATACCATCAAACTCTCTACACACTTTTCTCTAGTGGACACACAGGAAAACTGTCTTGTAAAAGTGCCTATGGGCCCCAAAAACCCAGGTTCAACACTACTTTTCCTGGTGACCAATATACATTGCTTTATAACTACTGAAATTTTTCTACAGAGCCTGTAACCATGGCATCCCAGCACTGTTCAGATGTAAAGTTCTTTTCAAGTGACAGTTCAAAGAACATCACTACCAATATTTATTTCTTCTTTTCCCCCATATGTCTGGAACCTTTTGCTTGGGGGCTTTTGTTTGACTTTGGTTTTGGTTTCACTGTTTCCACCCCCACCCCCTCCACTGATGTCTGCCAGAGGCATCACCATGGTGACTAAAAGACCTCCTGAGAGGATAACAAGCCCTCAAAGTTTTCCTTCAGAGCAGTCTCCAGCTGTTGCAAACTTTCCCCATTTATCTCTTCACAGCCTCAATTAGAGCAATTGCGTCTCGGAACCGATTTCCTCCTCCCTCCTACCGAAAAGGCTTTGGTCCACCTATCAATTGGAATCCTTGCTTCATTACTTGCTGACAGCTCACAATACAGCTCCCTTCCCCTGTCAAATTACTCCTAATCAATTCCTTCTGTAATATTATCTCCTCAGCTCTTCAACATACAGACACATACCTTCACATGCTGGGAAGGGGCTAACTGTGATGGCTGCCTCCCTGAGGAACTCCAGCTGATAAGGAATTTAGTGCACAGGATATTTTCCTGGGCTTGCTGCCAGCTTGTTCTGGGACATTGAGCAAGTTTCAGAGTCTCCCTTCTCCTCTTCTGCAAAGTGGAGAAAACAAATATTTCTCTATCTATTCTGGGTGATTTGAGAGGTGTTGATGGAAGAAATCTCAATTACTCTGGATGCAAACTCTTCTGACAAAGACCAAGTAAATTATGAAGCAGTATTAATAAACATTGCAATATATTATGATTGACTGTTTACCCATAATAAACCCCCTAATGGTAATTTGTTGGATTTTCAATCAGTTGCTCGACCAGACAATACCTTGGCTTTAATTCCAGTTCCTCATCCCATTTCTGTACACCAATAAGCTGAAATGACAAATATCACAGAAAGACAGCTACCCATTCTGTATCCAGAGACAAAAAGAGCCTTCACAGCTTTTTTGATGCATCATCTAGGGTACTTCAATCACTGTAAGGAAACCAGGCTGATTCAGAGAAGACAGAAAAGACTAAAGTCTTCATTAAATGTGACCTGTGCCAACACAGAGTATTGTAACTTGCTCTTTTGACAGGTGGATGTTGCTGCATCCGGTTATTTCAATATTTCTTAATGCTCCCTTTACTGTATGGTGCTGTACTATTCCCCACATATCAGTCTAGAAGAAATGTGTTTACGGGTTTTTATCCATATACTTCTGTATAAGTGTCTCCTTTGATTTGATGCTGTTGCATCTAATGCTGCCAGGAAGAAATTATAATTAGCTGTGAAAACACAAGTTTTTAATAGTTTGTCAATGTGCCAAAACACATTGAAAGTACCAGCGAATATGGATACAACAAACTCATCAACTGACTGCTTCTAAAGGATGCAGAGCACACAAGGGCACATTGCTGAAATTTTAAAGGTCTTTCTTTGCTAGCACGTTTAGAACTGCTGAAATCTTCTCAATTAACATGACTCTGAATAAGGACATCCACTTTCAGACTTACAGGGAGAAGCCACAAAGGTTTTAACTACACTGCATCCAACACTGCTGCTACTGAGTCATGAATTTCTAGGGCTAAGAACTAAGTTCACCTTTGAATTGTTCTCACTCCTGGCTCTTTCAGGTGAGGTTGCCAAGAAGATGAGCAATCAGAGTCATGAGTGATAATGGGAACTGCCAAATGGATCCCAGATGCACCAGCTCCTGCCTCTGCTCTGCACAGACACAGCAGTAAGCCTTTAAAGGGCTAATGTAACTTCACTGAGCACTGCTCGTTCAGCATCCTTTACTGTAGGGCAGCAGTTTTCCTCTCTGTGCTACAGAGCACAGAATTGTAGGTTAGACACAAAGATCAGAATTAGGAACACTATTCTGTATTCCTCTTTTTCCCATATGGAAAAAGTAAAAAACCCCACCATCTTGCATTAGTCAGAAAAATCTTTCTGGCCACTTCACATTAACTGAAACAACAAGCTGCAACTTTTTTTTTTAAATTATTTTAAAGTACTTAGTAGTCTAGAAAGCGTATGCTAGTGGGTACCAGTAAGCAGCATGTGACAAGTGTAAAGTATTACTACAGACTGACTGGATAAGCCATGTGTCAAAGTTATAGTTGGGGAAATCACATGCTTTGTACTAATATCTCCAGAGACACAAGCCTTTCTAGCCATTAAGTAACATCTCATTTGAAATTAAAAGGAAATAATATATTTCTTTTCAAATCTGTGCTGGCACACAAAGAAATAGCCTAAAACTATTCATTAATAGCAATGAATGGCTCTCAGGAATCTGTAATAATAAGCACGTTTAGAAACAGAACCTGACCTTATAATTTAAACAAAATGTTTTTCTATCACTCCTTATTAGTCAGAAAACAATTATCAAGGGAACACGGTAACAAAATCTTATAATACAAGATTTTTGAGACATACTACTACACTTGTGCGCACACACACACGCACAGGGAGATCAGCAAAGAAAAGACAACTAGCTCAGAACAGACAGAAAGGATTTATGATTTCTTTTTACTATTTGTTTGCATTTACTCCAGGCACCCAATATACCCCAAGGGGGCAAATTCTAGCACTCCACATTTTGTTAAAGTGAATTCCAACAGATCACTTTCTGCCTTTTTGTTATTAAAAACCCTTCCATGACACTGTCTTTATAAAATGTGATAATTTCCAACATGGACACAACACCATACAATTTAAATGCATTTTTCTTGCTTATATTATACAGTGCTTAGAAAGAATAAATACTACCCCTATTTGACAATCAGGGAAAAGAACCTCAGTGGTCCATACTTCCAGAAGAACCTGCAGTTCTCATTAGACTATATTAAAAAGTGCAGTAGCACAGCATCTCTTTGGCCCCATGCAATTTACAAAGCAGCACAAAGTCAGCGAGACAGTAGAGAAAGAATTCATAATTTCCAGCTCCAATACAGTGATCCCAAAGGCGGCCTAGCAGACTATCTAAAATCAGTCTGCAGACCCACATTACTATCAGATTTGTTTCTGTTTAGAAGCTGTATGATGCATTTATAATCTTTCCTGATAATTTCTTGACAGTAACTCAATGATTGAAAGTTTGAAAGCCACAGAACCCTATCTGTTCCTTACAATATCTCAGTCTTTTTGATAGGGACCTATGCTGATATTGGAGAGTTACAGCTTCTGATGTGAAAGAAGCACCAATAACAGAAGTGACCAACCCATTTACATAGAATGAGAGTTGCTCAGAAGAATCCCTACTCATAGACAGTTAAGAGTGACAAGTACTGAAAATAAAACATGCAAAATCACCACCATGCCTTCATAAGTCTTATCCCTCCAAATATATGCAATAGGACCCTCTGCTGTTCTTTAAACTCTCTCAGCAGTTATATATCACTGGGAGGAAGGGCACAAGAAATGTAAGGAGAGCTGATAGAGCAGTTTGATGTTTATGTCTGTCTTTGTTTAAACCAAGTAACAGCATTTTTTTTAAAGTGCTCAACATAAATCAGAAGAGAAAAACCCCCAAACCCCCCAAAATTTGACTTTTAAGATTCACTGGGTACTACTTTGACTGCAATAACTGCAACGCAGACCCCTAATCTCTGCTCCCTGCTGCTCAGACCACAAGCCCTGAGGTGGTTTTCCACTGAGGCACCATATTTTACCACACGGATCCAGGTTATGTTATCCTGTAAGTGCAGTTGCCACCTGAGAATTAGGAGAAGCAACAAGCTATACAACAATTACAAAGATTACAGTAAAAAAACCTGCTGCTCAAGACAAGAAAGGGTGCATACAAAAATGCACTGAACTGGAAACAATGCCGCAGAGCCCCGCAGCAGAACAGTCTGGAACATCTAATTAGCTATTGCTGAACAGAGATTTATTTTAACTCAAAGGTTTCCTTTTCGGCTCATTTGTAGAAGTTTTCACTACAGAACAACAAAAATTGTTGCCAAATCAAAACAGAAAATTAATTTGTAGGACATCTGCAAGAGACATAAAATTTAAACATCTGTACTATATCTGCATGGCACAGAAGAGGCTCAACTACTGTTTCTTGCCTTCTTTCTGAAGCCCAGAACTAGAAGCTTCCCAAACACATCCAAAGAAAGTTTTGCTGCTGTCCTGTTGTCCACCCAGGAAGATGATCTAAATCCCACCTTCTCCCCAAACTGTCCAAATAGAGACTATAGAATAACTGGAGAACAAAGACTTCAGTTCGGAGAGCCTTATGGAAGTCAAAGGAAATATAACCCTGTATTCTCCACATGGGAAGTATAATCTCCTTCTATTAATCGAGCATCTGTTTGTGAAGAGTATAAGATATGACAGACCACTTCTGCACACATTGTCAGCTTAGAGAGAAAAATAACATGGAATAATTTCCATCTTTGAAAAAAAAAACAACAAACCCTACAGAACCTCACATTTATAATAAATCACCTAAAACTGGTTCACAAATATGGTTATACCACATTGCATGCAGGAATCTTCTTACCACCAGTAACAACAGAAAATAGTATGTTCAACCATTTGAACACGTTACACTCAAACAGATATTTAGCTCAGAAAATAGCCAAGGTGGGAAGACGGATGCACCAAAAGCACCACCCCTTTTGATGGAAGCATTATGTGACCATGTGAATCTTTCTAATCCTCCCTCTAGTTTTCAGACAGAACTAGGAATGATCAGCCATGTGATGAAAAGTTTCTTTTGCCTGAGAAGGCCTGAGCTTAGAGTCTTTCATTTCTCCTGGAGCAACAGACAGTGTATGTAACCTCCAAGGAAAGCAAGGAGCTCCCACAGCTATGCTGACTTAAGGACCAGTGACGCTCTCCCCAGATCAGAAAAATCCTCCAGCTTAGGTCTAAAGAAGGAACTACTAACCAAATAGCTTAACTTACTTTAAAACCCACAAATTTCCACAGACTATTATGTGTACAGATTGGGGGGAAAAAGCAGGCAGTGTGTTCCCTATAGTCACATAATTCTGGTGAGACTTTTTAACAGCAGAAGCATCCTTTGGAGCTCACCGTGGGATCCTCTGCTGGGACTATCAACAAAAATAAATACAGAAATCTTGCCATATGAACAGATATATAAAATTTATTATTACTGAGACCTAAGTAACCTGTAAGCTGCTAAATCACAACTTAAAAAATAAGTATTCCTAAAGAGCATTCATGTCAGCTCTCACTGCAAATGTAATTGCAACGTTACTTGGGAGTTAAAACAAATATTTTCTTGTTACTAGAAACAATGCAACATTGTACTTACTAACATATTTACCTCAAACAGACAAAACTAATGTTCGGATGACTAAATAAATGCAGTTCTAAGCTACCTGGAATCCTTCCTACAATGCCCTTCCCTCCCTACCTAAGCAGGTGCTATTCATCCTTACAATGAACTCAACAGCAGATCTTCCAGAGAACTTCAATTCATCAAGAAGCAGCACTGTTGTTCAGTTGAGACTTCCTTAAGGAAAATCAAAAGGGTAAGCATTTATTACGTCTTCACCTTTATTGTATATACTGCATTTTGAACACGCAAATTAAAATTCACTGCTTTCCCAGCCCTTCAAGTTCCAGATATTCAAGTCACGAAAGGATCGAACCTGCAGTCTTTATTTGATCCCAAACCTATCGAGATCAAAAGCTTTGAAGCAGGACCTTTAATGTTTGGAAGGGATTTCAAATAAGGTTGTAATTATTTATTTCTTTTTATAGTGCTAGTCTCCACAATAGAGTTATTTAAGGTATAAGGAGACAAAGATTTGAAAAGCTCCAATGAAGACGACATTGATAGAGAAAAGGGCTCAAAGAATCTTTTTGGGTTTATTATCTGTAACTGCTAGTATTCCTTTCACCTTTATTTAAGTAGCATCTGGTAATAGAAGATTTTAGCCAGAGGGATACAGCTGCTCAGGATATCCTCTGTGTTCAGCTCTCATTTAATTGTATATTATCAACCATTCCCTGGAGAACACATTTAATAGATGATGAACCTATTTCATGAACAAACTTTCTCAAGAGCATTGTGAGATTTGAAAGCCCTGACAGAGAGCAATGATCTGTGTAACTTCATATTCCCCGGGGAACATCACTGCTCTGTTTGACCTCTCAACAAATGGGTGGGGAAATTCACAGTAATTCCATAAATGAATAAATAAACAAATACAGGGAGCACTCATGATGTTGGGCTGAAAAAAGTTGGTTTGGTGCTAAATATTCCAGTTTCTCACAGAGATTAAAATATACCTCTCTTCACCCCCCTGGCCGTTTTCTGTTTATTCCCTCTTAGCTTCCAACCCTGTAGTCTCTCTACACATACAAATTGGGGTGCGAACACAAAACCTGAAAATAGTCATTAACTGAATAGAGGCAGATGTTGCAGTCACTGGTCTCTATCATCAGCAACTGTCTAGTAACCAGAGGAGAGGGCACTGAAGGGGAAAGAAAGTCCCTAATGGAGAATAGCTTAAGAGTAGGCAGAGCACAGGAGGTGTAACTGAGGGTATAATCAAGACACAGGCAATCTTTTTCTGCTATGTTTATGCAGTGCTTATTTCAGCAACATCCTGATCCATTTATCGATAGGCAAAACATATTATAGACAGCTAAATACATGGTGAAGTGTCTGGAGAAAAGGACTGCCTCTAAGCCTGCTCAGGTGCACAGCAGCATCATGGACCATAGCAGTTTGTGTGGACCATAGTGTGTGGACCAACACACTTCCATGTTTAATCAGATCAGGAAAAAAACTATGATATTTTTAAGAAAGCCAGTCAATACAGCATTTAGAGGAAAAAATAAGTCTTTGTGTCTTAAGCTTACAGTACAGTCAGCAATATACACTACATTTATCTGACAAATTGCAGGGCAAAGAAAAAAAACTATGTAATGAAACTAGACAAAAGGCTTGATGAACTAGTTTCAGAACAAGAAAACCAGAAAGGGAAAATGCCCACAGTAGTCCGTGAAAGAACTCATTACAGCCAGGAAGTACCACAAGTTTCCAGATCTCTTGTTGCAATCATAAAACTATAAATAAATAAAAGTCTTCCCATTTGACTGTGGTAAGATCTTCTTTCTACCAAGTAATTTTCTAGAAGAGATTGATATTCGTAAGGTACCACTTTTGGCCTTCTGCATTTCTTCTTTTCTTTCCACTGTTTCCAAAGAAACACAGATGAAAATAATACAAACTGAAGGGGGAGGGAAGGGGGGGAAGGGAAAGCAGAAGAAGGAAGCAGAGAAAAAGAACCTTCTTGTACAGTCAGCTGTGTCAAAGGCAATAGTGTTTCTCTTCAGATATATGTTTATCTTGTTTTAATGAAGTGGATAGCACCTCCTTTAAACACACTGCTTTTTATCTATATATTTTTATTTAACTAGGATAAAATTTTTGAAGAACTCAAGAACTCATTAACACTGACATTTAGACAACACAAAGCCATTTCAATTCAATTAAACAAACACAGTGTGTTAACCTTCAGCAAAAGAAGTAGCCGTTCATTTTTGTAGGCTGCTGTAAACAGATTTCTGGGCTTCAAAGCCAAAATCAATAAAGCTTTTGCAAACAATAATAATCTCACACACACTCCATCGACAGCTGCTCAGAAAATATAGTCCGATTCTAAAGGTCTTAGTGATTGGGCACTTTCCCAGTCTTTTCCTCTTACTCCCCAACATCAGGGTGCAAATGCCAAAACCTTAGTGAATTCCTTTGCAGCAGCAGCTGCTAAAAGGAGCTCTTCCCCACCTCTAGCAAGAAAGACTACCTATTGGAGAAAACTTGGGGAAAAAAGTGAACTCGTGTTGCACAACTACTTATTTATGAGGCACAGATTATGCAGCCTAAGGCTATAAAACCCTTTACTTCCACAGTACAGGACAGAGACAGATGAAGTGTTAAGCTTCCCCCTTTTCCTTTAAAATCAGCATTACTGAAGTAACACTAATGGAAAACTTTCACTCATCCACAGAATAGGTACAATCCAGTGGCCAGCTCTGTCCACAATTGTCTTGCTTTCCTTCCTATAATCTCACTAATGAAAACTAACAGAGATCAATTCAGGAATAGCAACTCCTGAATTCCTTAGTCCTGCTAAGGCTGCCAATGCAAAGCCCAGCCTTATGTTCTTACCTGCTCCAATAAACCTTTTACCATTTCCTACTTACATCCCCAGTATCTTTTCAACTGCCTATTTAAGGAGGGGTGGAGTGGCTTGTGTGAGTTGGTTTGTTTGTGAGGTTTTGGGAGGAGTTTGGGGGTTTTAAACAGTTCTATGGGACAGAAACCATATCCTCTTCGGTGATGTCATACTTCAAGCCCACTGATAACTGATTGCCAGCAAACACAGTGGCAAGCGTGTGCTTTATTGAGTACAATTCAATTGCCAACACTGGACACCTAAATTACTGGATGATCAGGAAACACAGAAAATGCAAAGAGGTAGATGACAACTCATCTTTGATCTTCCCAGCTACATTTATAATAATATTTAGGAATTTTGCAAAAACATCATCTCTAAAACTAATATTTAATGTTGAGATGCAATTGTGCTATAGTTACATAATCACATATGGCCAGCATTAGGATTATGATTCTGCTGTGGGATAAATCTTAGATTCTTATTGTGTTTTCCTTCTTGCTCAGCAAATTGCCCTGTTTCCCAAGGAGAAGGGAGAAGTACACAATGAGTATAGAAATTTGGAGTCTTCCTCCTATCTTCTCTCAGATGCCAGTGAAGGATTGAGGTAAGAACTCAAACTGTCCTCTGTGATAGCTCAGATCAGGTCTCACTCAGGTCAGTGGATTAGGCTGCTTGAGAGCTACTGAAAAGTCTTATCTCTGAATAGAAGCTTAAGGCTAAACTTTGTGTGGTCAATGTGAGGGATTTGGAGGGCTTTGGTAATTCCACAATAGTTGATTCAGCTACTGCACAAAAAAAAAAAAAAACACCAAAAAAAAAAGAACCCACATCTTCCTTGCATAATGCATAATACCTCCCTAAAACACTACACAAAGTATCGCAGGTTGCATCATACATGAAAAGTGTTTCTGTCAGATGCTATACATCAACAAGCCACATTACATGAATTTAATTCTGTCAGCGCCATGGTTTAACCCCAGCTGGGGCCACAGTGAGTGCTGTGTATAGTCCATCTTACTAATGGAAGGAAAGCATTCCTGCAGATGGTCACATTTTAAATCCATAGTGTTGCTGTAATGTTAGAGTACTACCAGTAAGTTCAAAGTCACTATTTTCAGGTTGGTGAAAATTGGAACAGGATTGGACCTTCTGAGGGTACTTAGTGAGTAGGTACATGTCATCATGCTGGCAAATAAGCAGCATCCCAATCAATATGTACCACATATTAAGCCTATTTGATACACTGATGACATTCTGCTGCATACCTACAGCTTGCAGATGAAGTGGGTCTGATGCTTGCTGAATGTCTCTGGTTTGTATTCACTGTATTTCTTCACTACAGTCCCCACAAATTATTTTTCCATTCGTGGAAATCTTATCCACAGGAGTCCAATTTAGTGAAAGCAAATAAAAACAAAAATCAAGCAACGAGCCTGGTGGGGTATATTCCCATTTAGGTTGATTCCCAAATTACCTTGACAGATGGTAAAATAAACTAGTTCACGGGCTATAGCAAAGCAATTAATTTAGGTCTTCCAGGTAAAAGTTATTCTATCTGTAGCAACTATATTTCCTTTGTTTCTCTGATGCAAACTAGTGCCAGATATACAATTTGCCGTTTCCAATGTAATTCATAAGGAATACAAAGTACTCCAGACATCAGCACTGCTAGAAAGTGGGTGCTACTCTGCACAGTTGGCAATGTTATTTCTGCTTTCAAGGGTATTCAGGAACATTAGCCACATTAAATGTGAAAGCAATGGGGTGCTCATGCTAGTAAACACCCATTGAATTGCTTCATAAGAGGTTGCACCGAATTGTGGTGAATTTGCAAGCCTACTTGGTTCTGTCCACTCCTTTTCCTATCTCTTCATTTACGAATGAAGTCAACCTTTTGCTACGAATGCATTTTCTGAAACACGGAAACAAAAATGGATACACATAAATTCAGCAACAGCACGATTATTAGAAGGCACTGATGGGATTTTAGGGAGCAAAAACGAAACAGGTCAGGGGTACAGAAAGCACCTGAGCCCTATCGCAGAGGACTCTCACTTACTGCTGAATACAGTTCACCAGCAGAAGTGTACTGTCTAGTCACGCGGAAAGAAACTGATAAGCTTATTCTTCCAAAAGCAGCACTTTATCATACCCTCAACTTAGAGGTTAAAGGTTTACTCAGATGAAGTCAGGTGGCAGGTAGCTCACCTTTATCACAACTGGCCTAACTGAGGAAACCTGTTGGTGGGAAACAGCATGCTTATTCCTCTCACCACTAAAAACACTGAATTTGACCATTCATTTTAGAGATCATGTGGCTGGCATTCTAATTTCTCCCTCTCTATATTTTAAAAACACCATGATTTGATCCTTGATCCCATGTACGTAGAACAAATGTAGTTGTTCATGTATACCTGTCTTCATCTGCACCCCCACTAGCATGAACAGCTGAATTAAATCTATACTTAAAAAGAGATATAAAAATCATCTTGTCAACCCATAAAATTATGTTAAAGATTAGAGACCAAACCTTGTGAATAACACAATACAATTCCTTGAGGCATTCAGCTAGTTGAGTCATCCTTTGGACTTCTTTGCAATTTGACCAAAATCAGCAGATACGTATGTGGATGTGGTGGATTGACCCTGGGTGGATGCCAGGTGCCCACCAAAGCTGCTCTATCACTCCCCTCCTCAGCTGGACAGGGGAGAGAAAATATAACAAAAGTCTCGTGGGTCAAGATAAGGACAGGGAGAGATGACTCACCAATTACCACAATGGGCAAAACAGACTCAACTTAGGGAAATTAATTTAATTTCTTACCAATAAAATGAGAATTGTGAATGAGAAGTAAAATCAAATCTTAAACACACCTTCCCCTCATCCCTCCCTTCTTCCTGGGCTCAACTTCACTCCCAGTTTTCTCTGCCTTCTCCCTCTGAGCAGCACTGGGGTACAAATCAGGACTGTGGTCAGTTAATCACACATTTTCTCCCTCTTCTTCCTCCTCACACTTTTTCCTTGCTCCAATGTGGGGTCCCTCCCATGGGAGACAGTCCTCCACAAAGTTGTCCAACCCGAGTCCTTCCCACAGTCTACAGTTCTTCATGAACTGCTCTTGTGTGAGTCCTCTCCATAGGGTGCAGTCCTTTAGGCACAGACTGCTCTGGCGTGTGTCCCCCACAGGGTCACAAGTCCTGCCAGCAAACCTGCTCCGGCCTGGGCTCCTCTCTCCACAAGGCCACAAGTCTTGCCAGGAGCCTGCTACAGCACAGGCTCTCCCCGGGATCACAGACTCTTTCAGGTGCATCCGCCCGTTCCACTGTGGGATCCTCCATGGCTGCAGGTGTATCTTTGCTCCACCGTTACCCTCCATGGCTACAGGGGCCAGCTGCCTCACCATGGTCTTCACCACAGGCTGCAGGGGAATCTCTGCTCTGGTGTCTTCTTTAATGACCTTGGTGTCTGAAGAGTTGTTTTTCTCACACATTCACACTCTTCTCTTCCCCCTGCTGTTGTGCAGCAGATTTTTCCCCTTAAATACATTTTAAATATGTTACCACAGAGGTGCTACCACCATCACTGATGGGCTCAGCCTTGGCCACCCACAGGTCTGTATTGGAGCCAGCTGGCATCAGCTCTTTTGGACATAGGGGAAGCTTGTAGCAGCTTCTAACAGAAACCAGCCCTGTAGCCCCCCCACTACCAAAATCTTGCCACACATGCCCAATACAGTGGGGAGAAGTCATTATTTGTATATTAGTTCTGGACAAGCCAAAACAGAAGACTGGAAGAGGCATGTTTCTGGTATAGTATATGTTATCTGAGAAAGCATAGTAATATTAGATAGCTATTCTATTATTTTATTTTATTTTATTCTGTTTTCCCTCCATTCTTCTCTTCCTCCAAACATACGGTCAATGGGACATCAGTTCAAAACTGGAACTACTGAATCAGCACTACAACTTAGAAGCATTATTTAAGAAGGAAGCATCTCTTCCTCCAGATATGGTCCACATACATAAATAATTATTATGCACCTCCAATACAGAAGTAATATTTTTAGAAAAAAGCCCAAGCAGATGGCCTTTAAAACAATCTAGGAGTACCAAAAAAAAAAAAAAAAAAAAAAAAAAAAAAAAAAAAAAAAAAAAAAAAAAAGCAAGCATGAAACAAGTCAGACTTGACGCCTGTCTTAAGTAGTTATAGCTTTAGTTAGGAACCTCTACAAACAATGTACACCTTTTTGCAGTTGGCTCTTTTCCCAAAAAGGATTCACAACTGTACAGACTTCTTAATGATTTTCAACTTGTACACCAAGAGTAGGAATCACTATAATTATCACAGCTGTTTTAACTCAACAGAACAGAAAGTACGGTATGGAGCATTATGGGTTTATTCTCCCCAAACGCAAATTAGCAGACTTGGTTTTCTCCAAATATACATTGTGAAAGTTGCACAAAGTAGATTAATGATCTGACAGATTTCTGCACTTCCCTGTGATTTCAATTGGTTTCAAATGTGACCATGCACTGGAATAACAATATGCATACACATAAATAACGTAATTACATCACCACTTTTTAAGGAGAAAGCATTCCAATTCCCCCCACCCTGGAACATTGTTGCATTACACCCAACAGCCCAGATCTGGCTGTACTGGAAATATTAGGATAATTTAGGGGGAGGAAAACAAGTTAACTAAACAGAAACTGGATTCTTTACTTTGGAGACAGCAAAAGGAACAGATAAGGCCTCACTTTTAAATACCTGCTGTCACTTTGCCTATGTTACATACAAACCAAACACACAGAGTTAGTATCACATTTTGAAAAGTATCTTGACAGTTTCTGCTAAACTAGGATCTGACAGGGCAGGCTATCTGCTATAGAGAACTTCCCACTTTTGCACAGAAGATACCACCCATGGCTTCCAGAGCACTTTCTTCTTACCATTCCATGCACTTTGCTAAAGAATAGCCATGTTTATCACATGGTACAAAAGACTTCAAAAATGCTATAATTTAACCACATTGTTCCAGCTGTTCCTGTTTCTTTCATCACATTGGCATTCATGTCACCAGCATTTAATGGATGTTCCAAATCTATGTAGTTAATGATGCCTCTGCTCAAAAGAGTGCCCAAGACAGCAAGGATGCTAATCAGAAAGTGTTCTTCAAGTTTTCAGCATAGCAAGATAAATCTGCAAATTCAATACCTTTTTTTCCTCCTTTTCATTCCAAAAGCACACACACAAGATCCTGGTAGCAAAATAAAATATGGCACCACACTTTATTTTGTATCACCTTCTCCTCTTTCAACTACTCTATTACAGCTTTCATTAGTGTAAATTAAAAGTACAGCAAATAGCTAATTAAGTACTGTCCATCTAGTGCTGTGGTGCAGCCCCAGGACATCACAATTACACGCTTTCTCACAAGACAAGCATCAAAGAAAAATAAATGTACTTGTCCAAATGGTAACACTCAGAAACAGCACAAATGCTTCTTGCTGGCTGCAGCAAGTAGTTAGCAGGGTCAGTCAAGTGCATCAGTTTTTGAAAAGCATTGCTGGCAGAAGGGAACTGGGTGGAGAAAGAGTGATAAACAGTAACAAAAGTACACAGGGAAAAAGCAAACAGTGAAGAATTGGGGACCAACTGAGGGGGGGGGGGAAGAGTAGGGTTGGGAGGAAAGCAACAAGATCTACAGCTAATTATTTCAACATATAAGAGAGAGGTAAATAAGTAAGAACTTTTAGAAACAGGCAGACGCACATATTCAGCTACTTGACTACTGTATACAGACCAAGAAAGTTTTCCTTTAAGCAGCACCTGTCCGCCCTTCCCAAAGAGGGGTCATGCTCTGATCTTCTGACTTTGCTAGAACCCTAAACAAACAGAAAGCCCTCTAAAAATAATTATAGTTGTAAAAGGTCCACCAAAAAATACAAAGAAAAAGTAACAGCCAAAGCATTCAGACACACTACTTTGGCACGCTTTAATGTCCCTTGGAAAACAAAAACAAAACCCACCAACTATTAAGTGGGCAAAGTCTATGCAATGTGTTTGATGACTCACTAAGAGGCTGTGTTATTTTTTACAGTCTCTGCTGACGTTGCATATGCTTTAATGAACTGCTGCCTGACTGCAAAGCAGACAGCATAGGCTGTAGGTTGTTAATTTGTCTTGGCAACTGGATCTCCTTCAGGACAAACCCTGAGGGCTATCCTCTGGACCATACAATGGAAAGCTCTCACTGAAAGCAACGGATCAAACGTTCAAGCACCTACAGTGACTATGGCCAATAATAAACACTGCTTAGAAAGCAAGACTTGAAGAAAAAATTTAAGGAAATCAGGATTCAGTTATTCCCGTTGCTTGCTTTATCCATCCATCTCTTACCAATCTGCTTGTATCTACCAATCTGCATTAATCAATGGCAAATGATTTCACGCACACAGTGACCTTGCAAAATATTCTAGTAAGAAGAGAAATTCAACAGAGGTCTCCTCACAATGATAAGACTATT
Source organism: Pterocles orientalis (assembly GCA_011057875.1). Lineage (NCBI taxonomy): Eukaryota > Metazoa > Chordata > Aves > Pterocliformes > Pteroclidae > Pterocles > Pterocles orientalis. Next base: position 1,710,152 of record WKFP01015051.1, on the reverse strand, counting down.
CACTACAGATCCTGTGAACAGTGGGAGCATACAGCTGAAACTAATATTAAAGTCCCAGCAGTACATATGGCATTAATGCCAAGTACAACATACCTGCAACATATCTGCTTTTCATCCCTTTTGTCAGGGATGAAGATTTACATTTGTGCCTCCTGCTTTTGTCTCCATTGTGCTGACATAGCTCCTTGGAGTGAAACAGACCAAGAAACTGTTTTCTTGAGTTATTTTTCAGCTGGATCAGTTCATTAAACTGGTTCACATCATGAACTTGCACAGTAGAGTCAACAGCCTCCAGACAAAACCAATAGCCAGCAGTGGGACTGTTTAACACGGTATTGCTGCCAAGAAGATCTAAGCATTGCCCAGTAAAAAAGGAGACAGTATCAAATACTAAGTCGTTAAACATTGATTACTCAACTCTTTTTAAATCCCATGCAAAAAACCACCACCACCCTATATTATTCTTGCACAAAAAAGTAACTTGCCACATACTAACCTAACTCAGTAATGTGGGTCACCAATCATTCTCAGATCACAAGCCATCAGACAGGGATTTAAAAAAAAAGGCTGTATCTCCCCCCCCCCCTTTTTATCATAAATATTTTTTAATAAATTACAAATATTGAGATTACAATTCTGTATACAGACTTGTTTCTATACTGCCCACTTACTGTTCTCTCTACCTCCCAAGTATGGGAAAAAACAGAAGACAGTCTATTTTGGATTGTGTTCCTCTTCAAACTTTGATGGCTATTTAAAAAAAATAAGTTAGAGAAGCACTGACCTATCAGATGCCTCAAGATCTTAATCTAGTATTAGAATATATAATTTCAGCAGGTGACTTCTGCTTTACCACCTTCCTCTTTGGCTGTTGTTCAGCCCACTTCAATCTGCAAATGCAGCATTTCTTTTCTTTTCTACCCCTGAAGCAGTGCGTCTGGGAGGACAGTATTCCCAACCCAGATACAGATGCTATGGCAGCATCTCTACCATTCTCTACACAAAACTTTTGTCTCATTGAAAGGTAATGTAACAAAGTACACCCTTACTTGGTGCACAAGATCTGCCCTACCCATCACAGCTCCCAGTATTTCAGACTGGCTGCATACAGTATTTTTAGATTACATCCAAGCTTTAACTTAAGAAAAAATATGCCACAAGAGAAAGCAGACAGGGACAGAAAGTTTACTGCTGCTTTACTGTCAGAAACCACAGGTAGAAAAATCCACATGGTTACAAAAACTTACACAGCACGTTCCCCAGTAGTCACAAGCTGAAATTGTTCAAGCAATGATCAAGAACACTTCAAATTTCATCAGGGAATGCATCTCTATTTCTGCAGCTAGCAAGAGGAACACATCTCAAGTATGAAATTGTATTGGGTTTGCATGGCAAGGTTTTGGTAGCAAGGGGGCTGCAGCGGTGGCTTCTGTGACATAATGACAGAAGCTTCCCCAAGTCAAGCCTGGTTTTGCCTGTTATGGTAACTAGTGAGTGATCTCTCCCTGTCCTTTTCTTGACTGGTGAGCCTTTCATCATATTTTTCTTCCCCTGTCCAGCTGAGGAAGAGTGATAGAGTGGCTTGGTGGGAACCTAGCATCCAGCTAAAGTAACCCACCACAGAAATCAAACCCTGATAGAAGCTTTGAAAGAAATATTGAGATCAGTATTAAGAGGAAATGTACATATTTCACTAAGGGGTTATCCAGTTTGGTCCTTCAGCATGCTGTAGTGGTATCAACAAACAACAGCAGGCATTAACAAACCATGTTCTATAGCTTTGCTTGGGTTTGATTACAATCAAATTGGGTTGGACTTGATGATCCTTGAGGTCTTTTCCAACCTTAAATGATTCTATGAATCCATGAACTAATTTTCTTACAAGCTTTTACTTCAAGTTCAGATGTTTTGCATGTTTCATGTTTCATATTTCAACTGATCTTGAAAAGCATCTGCCAATTTCTGAATAATCTGACAAACTCCTGTGTAATCTAGAGGTCTTGACTAGACAGACCTCTAAGTTCTTGTAAAATTTCTCAACTCCTACTGTATCTATCACAGACCATAAATTAAGTGATAAATACGACAGTAATTACTGTTGAAAGTTAACTGGATTTAGCAGCACAGTGCTTGAAGTGCCATGGGACCTCTTGACACAAAAGCTCAAAACCCACTGTTGATGCTGCTCCTTGAAGCATACCAAGTGCTTGAGGAGCAGTGCACAAAGAAGGCAATGGGGAGGAAGCGCAGAGCAGTCAAACCGTAACAGACTTGAAAAGCCACATAGCACCTTAGACCTGGGCAAGACGATGTGAAGGAAAGAATAACCAGCCCTCAACTTCCCACCGATCGCTTCTGTCTGCCTAGGAACTACCATCTACCTGCGAAGCCTCTCCTCCCAGCAGGAGGGGAGTAGGCAGGAGGGCCTTGGCTATGAGATATTAGGACTAAACAGGCTGCTAAATTTCTTTGCCATGAGCCATCATCACTATTTTGTCACTTTCATAATTAGAAGTCCTCAGTTTGCCTACAGTCATCCTTTCACAGTCCTCTGCCAAGGGAAACATTGTGCACAAAGATGCAAAGAAAACTGTAAGAAGCAAGAAATGAGAGACTCATTGCAGTTAAGGATTCAATGCTGACAAAGTACGAGGTTTTTAGGTTATTTTTAAACATTGCTGCAACACTGTAACGTGCTAAAATGCTTAAAAGCCAGCATCATAAGACACACTGCCTCGGATCCTGTAATATGAAAGCAGTTCCAACACACCATTCGATGTGTCAACAATTGAGTTTCAGGGTTTGGTTTTTTTTTCTTTTCATTTTTTCCTTAAATATTACGCTGATATTCAAACAAGAATATTAATTACTTCATTGAATAGAAGTGTCCCAGGGCTTTTCATCTCCTGCTCAGCACATTATGATGTGCTACATGGATTAGATTGCACCATCTGCTATTTTTTTTTTTTGAACAGTGTTCACTCAAAACTTCTACATATGTGCAGGATATACACAGGAATTGTCAGGCCAGTTAAGACTAACACAGCCAAAGTTCAAGTAGTGACTGTTTGATTACCATAGGGATAAAGCTGTAGAAAGGACACAGGAAATGCAATAATGTTAAGAAATAAGGAAAATTCTTCTAATGACTGGACAGACGTTACTTCATGGTCAGAAAAAAGCTGTGGCTTGTTTGCAGTCCTGGTATGGATTTACTTCACAACCTTGAATCAGTCCTTACAGGTCTCACCAGGTATGTTATGGGATTTGAGATCCCTTAGCTACAAGGTACCAGAACCATGTAAATTTAAGGCCTATTTTGGAAACACCTCCCTCTCCCCCCTCCCCCTTTATTTTTAAGTCAGGTGACACAATCAGAGACTTCAATAAGAGAGAGATACTAAAACTTGCTTAGCACGGCCCCTCCATACACAGTCACATTTTTCCCCCTAAGGCTCCCTATTTACCCCCATGAACACATGCAAATTGACTTCCAGCTGGAAAACTTCAAGCAGCAAAAAACATTTCAGAGATTTAAGACTTAACAGTCAATGGATATTTCTTAAATACAGGGAATGGAAGGAGAGTGGCATTGGTTAGTCAGGTTTCACACTCCTCTGCCCCCCCACTTACTTTAAAGACAATAAACTTTATAATGAAGTATTGATAACATCTTCCCATTTAGGCTAACAGGCTTATCGTTCGCTCCACCACACAGTATGCTGTTTTAATTAGCAAGATATATCTCGGAGCCAATATGTTCTGTTGTGCTATAATTCCTGCCTTTACAGTAATTTTCTCCTGTTTTTCACACCATAATGTGCTATAAATCCTACTTAGGCTGCCTCACCGGCCTGTTGCTGCTCAGAGTCAATCTTTCAGGCCCTCCGTTTCCATGACAACTTCCTACCATCCTCCCCTTTGCAGGATTATCCTACAGCTCCCTGGGGTGACTGCTGTGATGCTTGATGCTCACGGGCTCCCAAAGCTGGAGCTCCATTCAGTCACCTCTCTACCTCTGGGTGGGATGGTTAGATTTTCCGCACTTTGCCACACTGCCTGCATCCACGGATGTGCTCAGAGAACTGAGCAACCAATCCTCCCTTCATCCCACTTGAATGGGGACGCTAGAAAAACAATACAGGCTTGGTTGATTTAATGTCTAAACAAGTCAGGAACAAATGAAATAATCTCTCCCTCCACTCCGGCATTTTTGTTTCCATTTTCTTTCTTTTTTTCTCAGTGTCCTCTGCTCCCATGTTCAGTCTCCACAAACACATTTCACAGCCCACTAGCACATAACCTTAGTTTTTCCAAATTCCCAGCCTTTTTCCTGTTGCCCTTCTCATCTTCCTCTTTTCCCCATTTTATCTTGCTTGCTTTTCCTTTCTCCTCTCTACTGCTCTTTTATACACTCTTTTTCTTCCTTTTACTCATATTCTACAATGCTTTCTAAATAAAGTTATGAGGATCCCGAAACCATTACAAGGTCATCTCTCAATGACTCCTGCTCCCCCAGGTCACATACCACATTCTACAAATAATTAAATTTCAGTCAGTGAAAAGACAAACAGGCTTTTTTCCCCCCCCACCATTGGTCCCCTTGTTTACTTTTTCTTCAGTCTTATTTTGAGTTGTTAAATATTTATAACTCAGAAGCAAGTATCAATCAGTCCACACTATTTCAAAGTAGCAAACAAAAATAGGGTTGATTGTTCTCTTGAGCTAAGAGAGAGGTGAACAATGATGGTAGGCAGAAGGGCTGCACGTGACACAGCAACTTCTCTGATGTCAGTGGGCGAAGACAGCAATTTGCAGGCAGTGGGAAACACCATTTCTCAGATTTCCTTGATTCTGCAACCCTATTGCTGCTTTTATTCGTGCAATTCCCTGCAAACAAAGGGTACATAACTGCTCACGATAAGAAATCCTACGGGGATATATGCACCACCTAACCTCAAGCACCTGCTATAACTCAAAGCTCCAAGTTTACAGCTTATGAACAGACAGGGTCTTACACACCAAATTACTCCAGCCTTTGGCCTAGCCACCTAGCTTAATGCCTAAGTCAGGTTCTTCCTTACAGAAGATTCTCCCATAAGGTTATAATTTCCATAGACCAATGTTCAGCTCTGGGGGCCCCAGCATAAGGGGGACACAGACCTGCTGGAGCAAGTCCAGAGGAGGGCCATGAAGATGGTCAAAGGGCTGGAAGATCTCAACATGTAAGGACAGGATGAGAGAGGTGGGGTTGTTCAGCCTGGAGAAGAGAAGGCTCTGGGGGAACCTCATAGCAGCCTCCCAGTACTTAAAGGGGGCCTCCAGGAGAGATGGGGAGGCGCTCTTGATCAAGAAGTGTAGTGACAGGATAAGGGGCAACAGTTTTAAGCTGAAAGAGGGGAGATGTAGATTAGATATTAGGAAAACAGTCTTGGCTGCGAGGGTGGTGAGACACTGGAACAAGTTGCCCAGAGCAGTTGTGGATGCTCCATCCCTGGAGGTGTTCAAGGCCAGGTTGGATGAGGCTTTGAGCAACCTGGTCTAGTGGAAGGTGTCCCTGCCCATGGCCAGGAGTTGGAACTAGAAGACCCTTAAGGTCCTTTCCAACCCAAACCATTCTATGATCTGCAACATGACACACTTGTTCTCCACAGTACTTGATACGGCACAGTTAAAAAGAAAAATGACTTCTACATGGAAAGACGGGATCATTCCCATCCTTTACTCTTCAGAATAAGGAAAAAGGAAGCTCTACTAGCTGATAAATGGAACCTACAGGTATGAGTCCTTCTAACTTGAGAGCAAATGTATTATGGTATTACAGTATCAGATTGCTGATACAGCTAATTAAATATCTCATGACTTTGCTATAGACAGAGGATTGCCAGCTACAGAAAAAGCTGTAAAACATTCATAATTCAGTAGCATTTCTACAATCTTTACATTTCAACTCTATTTTAAATTTTCAAAATTTTCAAATGCCAATCTAGGCTTTGAAATACCTGCTACCTTTCCAGTTTCAGAGTTAGCTCTTAACAGAAACCTTCACAGAGAAGCATAAAGCAAAAAGCCCAGAAAAATAATTTGGATCAACAAGAAACAAGTGTTCCCTAGGGAAGCCTCACCTGGGAGATTGTTTTTCCACTAAATCTTCACGCTGTCATCAGTTTACGTTTAATAGATCTTATTATTAATGTAAATAAGACCTTCCAGTTCTCTTTCATTTAATAAGCACTATTTTTTATTCACCATAATCCCTAGAGTAATATGACTTGTAACTTTACCTTGCAAATTTGTGGGGTGTTTTTTTGTTTTTTTATACTATGCTGGTTTTGTCTGGGATAGAGTTAATTTTCTTCGTACTAGCTAGTATGGGACTATGTTTTAGACTTGTCCTGAAAACAGTGTTGACATCACAGGGACGTTTTAGTTACTGCTGAGCAGTGCTTACATAGAGGCAAGGCCTTTTCTGCTCCTCACACTGCCCCACCTGCAAGTAGGCTGTGGGTGCACAAGAAGTTGGGAAGGAACACAGCTGGGACAGCTGAACCCAGCTGAGCAAAGGGATATGACATCATGCTCAGCATATAAAACTGCGGGAAGAAGGAGGAAGGCGGGGACATTTGGAGCGATGGTACTTGTCTTCCCAAGTAACTGTTACGCATGATGGAGTCCTGCTTTCCTGGAAACAGCTGAACACCTGCCTGCTGATAGGAAGAAGTGAATTAATTCCTTGTTTTGCTCTACCTGCATGCATGGATGTTGCTTTACCTATTAAGCTGTCTTTACCCCAACCCATGAGTTTTCTCACTTATACTCTTCTGATTCTCTCCCCCATCCCATCGGGGGGTAAGTAACATGGGGCTTATTGCCAGCCCCACACTGGGGTTAAACTATGACATATGCATAATGAGAAAACTGATTTTAAGACTAATAAAAGATTATATACTTCAGAAAGAGGTAAGCAAATCCTAGCAAATCCAGATTTAACTTCTGTTAAGAAAACTTCCCCAGAAGTAAGGGTATTTTTCAGAAATACAATCTTGAAAGAGATTTCTGGAAAATTTTTGCTCACATTAAGAACAATTTATTGCTCATGTGAGTCAGGATCTCCTTCCACCTTGTACAGGAGAACTTTAGGAGCTGAATGAAGCAATATTTGCCACAGTCTTTACACATTCCATATTTCCTCTCAAGCATTCAAACTTATTAAGTGCCTCACATCACATACTTTATACAGACTGGTACACATAACATATTTGCGACAGCCATTGCAGGAATTTCAGCACCTTCATGAAAGCTTTCTCTGAACTGGACAGAGCACTAAGCTGAAGCCTGGTTTAATCTGATCTTTTCTCCCCGATCTTTTTGTTTTAGAACTGGACTTTGGACTCCCTGGCACAAGGACCATCTTTGTTCTAAGTCATATAAGAGAAGAAGCTGTTGCTAGGTGCTATTTGAACTGCCACTGTTGTAATATCGAAGTAATTATTAATGATAATTTTTAATTGGCACATAAGAAGAAGAGGCATTCCATGCCAGGTCTGCACTCCATCTACTCTGATGTTCCACCTTTGATCATTGTCAGTACCAGATACTTCACAGTATCCGCATTAACCCACTGGTTAATTCCTACTAATAGAGTCATTCCCCTTTGATCTAGAGCTTAAGATAAAATGCCCTTCGTCTTATTAAAGTGAACAGAAACTGTTCTGATGTGTCTCAGATTCCACACCTCAAGCCACTGACTCACTTAAGCATTAAACATTTAATAATTTCTCCAGATTGTGTTCATGGCTACATTTAAGAGCACATCTACAGTTATGTTTTCAGGGAGTTAGCTGACATCACAGCTGTTCTAACAAGGGCTTTCCACTCCCATGATGGAAGGACTGTCCTGCTTCTAAGGACTAGAGAAATTCCAGAAAGCAAAGCTCATGAGGACCATGAAAGCTAAGTTTTTAGTTAATTTCCCTCAAAAGGTTTATGTATTCCTGCACACACAGAAGTGTTTTCACCATACACATATACATCTTCCAAACTCCACTTTGAAAAGGAATGCGAGATCAATGCACTTAAAGATATCCCCAAACACCACATGTTCCCCTAATGACATTATGCTGCATCGACAATGGCTCTGTCCATGAGAGCAAATGATGAAGTTATAAGTCAGGCCTCAGCCTTGATGAGCTCAAGATAGTCAGGCCACTCAAAAGAGACAGTTGATAAGCTGGAAGTGTTCATAGAAATAATGTGTCCTTTATGGCTCACAGTAGATCACTTCAAGGCCTTTGCCTTTAAACAAGGAAGCTGCTCTTCATTGTCACCAACTAATTGTCTCCTTTTTTAGAACAAAGCTCCAGTAAAGAAACATGGGGTTGATGTCCTCCAAAAGCATGAGAACTTACATTTTGACTGTTGTGGTCTCTCCCTCCCACTGCGCAATCCTCACTTCTCCAGACCCCACACTGTTGTTCACATCACATTAGTGCTGATCCATTTAAAACCAGCAAAGTTGCTTTTTGGGGGCTATATTCACTTTTGGCTGGTTAAGGTCACACAGCTAACACTGCACATTTTCACCTGAATTCCAATGGCAGCAGAAGCTTGTAGCAGAAGCCTTCACATTGACACAGAAGAACATCCTGATGCCTTCATTAGCACAAGAGCAGAGTTTGGCTCATTTTGAACTCAAAGAACACACAATAACACCATATTCTTATTAAAACATTTCACTTGAATAAACTGTTGTTCACTTCACAAAAAAACCTACTTCCCCACATGTAGTTGCACTTCAGTGGCTGGTTAAGAAAAACTCCCTCTAATTGTAAAGCAACTTTAGAACTTCAAGGAATATTGGAAATAAAGTTACAGGGTACCATCTCTCCTGTTGGTCAGGAAAAAAAAACCAAAAAACAAACAACCAAAACGACAAAAAAACAAAAGAACAACCAAAAAAACCCAAAAACCACAAAACCCCAAACTCACACCAAAAAAATCAAACACATAATCAAAAATCAACCACAACTTCCTCAGAAGCCTTTTATAGGTTTCAAACCCCTGAAAACCCATGCCATACCTCTGACTTTTCTCAGGACAGTGCAAAAATGGTAAACTGATTCCATTCCAACAGTACCACACAATTCCAGATCCCTAACATATACAAACTGTAGACAGTCAAGGGTATGATTATCTCAAAATTGCTCTTATGCTCCTCTGACAACACTCCAGCTGAGAAGTTCCCCTGACCAGTGAACAGGTATTATAAGGGATTTACATCTACTTCTTATCTTGGAAATAGCTTCCAGTCTAAGCCAGCAATGGAAAAGGATGACATACTAATGATTATCTGAGGTCCAGTTTACATTTTCAAAATTATTCTATGCAGGCTTGCAAAAAAGAGTTGTATTGTGAAACATTACACTTCTAAAAACTGAAAGACAAATAAGGAACCTGTAAAACTATCCTTGCAGACTCAACCATGCAAATTTCAGTCCAGATCTTCAGAGAAAAAAAAAGTTTCACTGAACAAAAAACTTCTCTGCACTTTGCACTTTTCCTGAACCTTTCAGTGAGGGGCCACATGACGCTCAGAGACAGAATATCTCTCCATGCACATTTGAAGGAAGCTGTACATGTATGTACAGCTGTACACGTATGTACAGCTGTAAGCTGGTGTCCTCCCGAGCAAGAATTACCTGTATGGTATGGACAAACAACAGGCTCCTGACTCCTTTTTGATTTTTTCAATATCTGTTATCAACAATTTGAATCAATTGGTTTATAAACTGGGAGTTAGATATTTCTGATGACAACTTGTTTTTCTACACAGAAATGTTATCAGATACTGAAATACTGTGTGTTTTGGAAACAAGACTATCCTCAACTACAAAAAGCAGGAAATTCAAGAAAAAAACAGAAGGAAATATTGCACTTATCTAAACTATGTCATTAACCTGGGAAACTACTTCAGTATAAGCTTCTTCCAAGTGTTGAGGAATACCCCTGAGAAATAGTACATTTCTAATAACAGGAGCGACTCAATAGTACCAGCTGGAAGAAAATTAAGAATCAGTTTTCTTATCATGGCATTACCCCATCTGGGGTTTAGAAACAATATTTCCTTCTGATATTTTATTTCTCACATGCTGTATATGGCATTATCCAGGTATACAGGTAAGATAACAGTTAGCTGAAAGTCTATTTTGGTTCATAATAAAGCTTATAATCTCCAGACTGTATAAAAATTGGGTAATGAGCTTGCAAGTTCTGTTCCACTGCACTTCCATAAAAGGATCGTGGCCTCCTGGCACACACAAGTGCGGGCAGAGGCAGTTTCTCCTTAAGTAACTACACTTGGTGCTACCAGGCCACATGACAGGGATATGCTGCTGGGACCATATGTTGAAGTTCAAAATAGAGTCTTCAGAGCACAGACATGCCAAGAGGTCAGAATCATAGCATAGCAAAACAAAATGTTACAGTCTCTGACAGATTGGGATTTTTTTTTTGTAAACAATTTTAAAGCCCATTATAAAACTTTCCATAGCAGATTCACTGGTTCATCACAGTTATTCATTATCACGTAAATAATAATTGATTTAAATGTCTACACACACACACACACTGACTCAATAAACCATTTCTTCCCTGATGAGCTACAGCTGTCCCCAAGATAAATACCACCCAGGTTTAAAACTCCATTAGATCACATCTACTTCAGTATAAATACTGCAATTTCTGTTTGGTGACAGTGAAGTCAATGGATGTCAGGAACCACTTTGCTTACGTAGCTAAATGTGCACACTTTACTTTTTTCTGTATTATGTTTTATGGTCAATTTTAGTATTCATAATAACACTTAGCACTTTTAGGACACTTCAGATTTACAAACATTAACTAATTAAGAAATAAGAAGAGGGAGATACTAGAGCAGAGCCGAGCCATGCCAGCCTTTTCTCCTGTGGGCTATATACCAATTGCTTGAAGTGTAACATGCCTTTTCTGTTCCAGTCGAGTTTTCACCCTAAAATGCCTTAAGTGTCCCAGTCTCAGAAGGCAGAGAGCATTCTTCTTGATGTCTTCCACATCCACCAACATCTGGCAGCACTCCCCTTCTAAGTCAGAAACAATCCCTTCAATCCTTGCTGGGGAACAGCATAAAAGAAGAAAAACTGACTGCTCTCCTCCCTCCCCTAAAGGCAAAACCCCATTTCTTACTCTTTTTCAACATCATCAGCCATCTCCTCCTATGCTCATTTATTTAGCCCTCCCTTTCCACAGATGCCATTCTAATGCTAAGATTGCTATGATTCATCTTCCTTGGCATCTTGTGCCGAGTTTTCCAGTCCAGCACACATTCTTGGTGTACCCCACCAGCCAGCTGCCCTCACATTTTTTAAGGTTTGTTTTTGGTTTTGTTTTCTTTTTTTAATATCTCTTTTTCTTATTCCATCTGTCAGTACTAGCCACCCATACTTGTGCCTGGACAGTGCACTTCCACTCTTTACCCCTCCCCAGCTTGAGGGCATCAATTGTATCAAATTGGGCACGGTTACATTTAGTGGCTCAGGATTTATAATGGACAGTCTCCAGCCATTTGAAATCTCTGTTTAAGCTCCCTGCTGAGCTCGCAGGCTTTCAGAGCCAAGAAGGCACTGAAACTTAGATGGACACTGTGGTCCCAATGATTGACTTATTTGTGTCAGTGCCTTACACCAGGGGAATACTTCAGATGCACAAACTGCGATGATCTTGCACCAAGCTGTGTGACATGACATGCCAAGGCAGAGGATTAATGGTTCCCCTCCCCGTCCTATAGACACAGATGTAAATAGCTAGCATAAGGTAGTTTCACAAGTTGTATTATGTAGCTGCTGACTCCGGAACTCATTTGTGCAAGGAATCACTATCAATTGAAGAAATCTATTATCCTGGAGGTGCGAACACCTCTCACATTCTGCATTATTTTTTCTAGACCAGAGAGCACCAGGTCAGGCACAGCACCGGATGGGCCCAGCTCTCCATGATGCATGGCTCACTTGTGCTGGATCATGGTGCCTGTGGCAGACTACTTTAGCTTCCCTGCTTCTTCTTTCAACACTGGCGTTAAGATAATTGCAACACATCCAGACAGGACTACGCATCCAGACAGGGCTACATTGAATTATAAGGTAGGCATGTTTTTGAAGTATTTTTCTAAGCAGTGAATAAAGTGTAGTGGTAAACAGACTATTTTTCAACAAGTTAGAGCACAGATCATCCTTGTGTAAACTGTCCAAATCACCCTGGCAGTCAGCATGGATGCACTTCCAGAAAATGGAACACAGGTTTGTATCTGCTACTTAGCATAAGAAAAGATACCTCTTTCACCTACAGAAGCATTGGTTCTTATCCTTACACTTATATTACTCAAAGGAACACAGAGGCAAGAGGGGGTAAAAAAAACCCAAACAGGTAGCTTGCACAAGCTCATGACATAGGACAAAGAAAAGAGAGTGGCAACAGAGCTCAGGAAAGGACAAATCTTGGCTCAACACACTGTGGATGTAACTACTTGCAAAGATTTGAAGTGTGCAAAAACAAAGAACATTTTAAATACCTCAAGTAGAAGAAAAGGATGAAATTAAGCATAGGAAATTGTAGTCTGAATGGCAAATAGTACTTCTTTTAAAAGAGGGGTTTTTTTTAGTAATATGTGATGGAAGACAACATGCTGGAAATACATTGAAAGGAGCAATGCTGAACTGGCCACTACCATGTAATTTTATTTTTTTTTTAAAGCTTGCACGTTTTTTCTTTCTTCAGCATCAGACAGATGCCAGAATAGCATTCGATATTAAGCAACAGCCTCACACTGGTACCTTTTGAAATGTGCTTCAAAGCCCTAATTAAGCCAATACATCTTTAGCAATGTCTGTAACCCTCACAAAGGCACAGCAGTGAGAATCGTGTAATCATGAAATCCAAGCAGGAAAACAGATGGTCTTAAATAAAATAAAAACTTTGCGTGCAATTTGTTTTGCAACATCCTGTGAGGTTTCCAACTTGATAAAAAAATAGGGAGGAGCAACACTGAAGAGACATTGGCCTTGGAACTCCTGTGCTTAATTTGTCTCACAGACTAAAATGAAACAGCAAAGATACAAATTCAAAGACGTCCAAGAACATGAGTTTACGCCACAGAACAGGGATGTAGTTTAGTATAACTGGGAAAGCTCTCAGTGAACAAAAATGCACTGATTTTCATTAGCATATTTCATTTTCAGCAAAATGCAAGTAGTGGCAGTTACCAGAAGGGAGCACCGTGGGCCTCTTCATGGGCAGGTCATGGACTCAGCTTGAAGCACACTAGCAAAGCTGGACATCTCAGCAGTAAGGTTGCTTGAGGTCAGAACTGAAGAACAACTCCTGCAGTTTGACCAAGGATGCCATATTTGAACCATCAAAGAATTCTTCCAATTCTAGACTTATTGAGCAAAACCATATCAGGACTGTAAGGGACACTGAGTATAACAACTGAGGTTTTCAGCAGAGTCAAGCACACAGAGCCATGTACGTGCAAAGGGATGTTTCACAGTGAGGTACACATAACAACTTGGAACAGCGAGGGGTTATGGGGAGAAGGAAAATGTCACACAAAGCTCACAGACATTGGCAAATTATCTATCCCATGATAAAACTTCCAAACAAATTTCATCAGCACATCATCACTAAACTCCATTGATTTGGAAAAGAAAACAATTAATGCCAAAGCCAACATCTGTGACATCTTTAAATATGATACTGCAAACCACAGGAGCGTAACTTAATTGTTGAGCATTTTGAAACACTGTAAGTTTTATTCAAGCACTACAGGAGAAGCCTTTCAAATTTGAGCGAAAGTCATCCAATGCACAGGCTGCTACTGTGATGTGCACCTGTGCTGCTGCTATAGAAGTTGTCACACTAAGGTGAACAAACACATGCAAACTCCAGTGTCTCAGGAGGATGTATGCTGTAAAACCTGCTAGTAAGGAGTGATTCATTCAATGCATGGAAAAACTGGAATCCACACACCAAATGCAAATGAGACCAACAGTTAATTGCATTTGTTCACCCTCAGCCTGTATAACAGTTGGTGTCCTCAGTAACATGCAACTTCTGTTCAGCTTTACATTCTACAGCTCAGCCACCTCTCCCTGCTCAGTTAACAGTGAGGTATCTTAGTTGTGTCATCAAATCTGAAGCTGCTAGAATCTAATATCAACCACCAACTGGCTCTGTTAGGTACTGGCAGCACTTCCGTTATGTCAGCATCCAAGCAACTGGCTCTGAACAAGTCCAATCCTGGTTGTCAGAGGACAAGAAGCTGTGCATTGCCCTATTTCAGGCATCTAGTGTCCACTTCTTTTAAAAAATCTGGGAAGCCATCTAAACTATGTCAAATTTAACTGCCTAGTTTGATAAGCTGGAGAGATGCTTTTCAAAGGCTAGAATAAAACCTAGGGAGCTTCACAGTCAGAACAGTGGCAAAGCCGACAGTAAAGTTAACCAGGTGAGGTGCATCCAAGCAAATCCAAATCTCACTTTAAACAGTGCAGGCATACCTGCAGAGATTTCTAGAGCTCTGAAAACACTTCTGGGACATCAAAGAAGGGCACAAAATAACCAAAAGTAATCTTTCACCTGGCAGGCCTGCTGAGGTAGGAGGAAGGAAGAGTAGGCTTGTATAATGTGCCACATAAGTCTGGTAACCAAAACCTAAAAGGAAAGTACTCTCCCCAAGATGTCCAGAAATAACAAGCACTCCTTTGACATCAAGGAAAGAAGATAAATAAAAGGGACCCAGGGACAGACATTAAATGTGTTTGCTCTGCACATTTTCTCCACACTTTTGGAAGTCATTCCTCTTGAAAAGAAAAAGAGATGCAGGGGAGCATGCCAAAAGACAGAGAGAAGTCTACTATTGGGATAACATGTGGAAGTCTGTCTTCACAGTTAGTCATCCTAAATTTTTGGGTAGCTTGGAGCCTTTGCATGAAACTCTTATTGCCACTGAGGAGGAGGAAGGAAGAAGGCATCCACGACAGGGAAGAAAGATGGTACACAACTCTGAGTGTTCCTTTTATTGCTGTTCAAGATGAGCAATACCAGAACCAGGCTTCTGGCTGTCTTACCAGAAGCCACAACAACCACAGATATTGAGTCATAACACAGGATTACTGAAATCCTAGAGCAGTCTTTACTGTCCAGCATAACAGGCCACGGGATCTGGACCTCTAACAACCAGAGAGCAGTTGCTGTGAGAGGCAGGAAGCTGCCCTGGCAGTTGCTTCAACCACCAAACAAGGACTGTAGCCTTAACGCAGGAGAAGAACAATTGGATATTGCATGCTACTAGGTGTATTTACCTTGGTGAGGAAGGTTTCTTCTTATGCTTCCTTCCCGCTTTAAAATAAACACATTGTTGAAGGGGAAAGTTATCTCACTACACAGCAGAAACTTACTCCAAAGCAAGACAGTCAAACTCAGCAGTCCCAAGCCAGGCTATATGCAAACCTAAGGGATGCAAAATATATTTTGCACTTCCACTTAACGGCCCTTTGGAAGCTACAAGGGATAGTTTATATCAGTTTAGATCACCTCTAGATTCAGGATTATAAAACTTATTTCATATGTGAGCCCATCCCTACTTTATTTTAAATAAATGAAAACTTATTTGTGAAGGAGAAAAACCACAGCTGGTAGCCTCCAGCCAATGACGACCTCTCAGCTTTTCCACATCCTTTCGCAGCAGCTTGTAAGGACAGTAGCACTAAAGAGTTAGGGTGGATTAAGTAGAGATAGAGGTTTGAGTAAGTGATAGGAACGGTTTCAAAAGAAGTGAATTTGTGGCAGACAATAATTACACATTCAGTGCCAAACCATGTGCCTGTCACCCTAACATCCAGCTACTACACCTCCCTCTGGGGCTACAAAACATCTCTCACTACTGAAAAACCTACACCAGCTTTCCACAGTCAAGACAAGCAGTCATTTCTATGCAGTCCTTGTTTCCAGGACTAGATTAGCACTAAGGTACCCATTGACCTCGTCCTTTTTGACCACATAGTGTGAAGGTCAATTGCTTGAACTATTTTTCAGTAGAAAGGTTCATAATGAAAACTTCCAAGTTCTGCCAAAAGTTTATCAGTTCACCAATCTATACATTACTTGCATGTGTTCAGCAGATGCTTGGCCAGGGTTAGTTTGAGGTCTGCTTTCAAACCAGTTCCTGCACCATTCACCATGCATTACTGCTATGATCCATCAAATGATACTGTCTGTTTTCTCATTGACTGTATGAAGGATTTTTTCTGTTATAAATTATCTATGAATATCCTTAGTTCTCTGAATACTATCTATTAGTCTCTGCCCATTTAGTTAAGCATAAGTGTTCACAAGTAGATAAAAAACCTGAATACTAAGTAGTTTTAAATAAAAGTACAAGTGCTTTGTTCCTGTAGCCAGAGCACACTGCTTCTTGAAAGATGGTTTAAGTTCTCCCTTGCACAAATGTGATACTCAAACACATGATCAGTAACCTTAAAGCAAGGCTGAAGTACCTTTTCTTGCTCAGCCTTGAATTCAAACATGATCCTTTTAGAATGCCAGGAAGCAAGTAAATTCTCATAGTTTCAGGGGGATTTTTATATTATTACCTTATAGAGTGGCTATATGTTATATATAATCCATGAGCCACAAGTTCTTCCACCTCTATGTTAGGGATTAGGAAAACTATCAGTAGGCCAGGAAATAATTATAAATTTCTGTCAACCTGCACACTTCAGATATCAGAAGACAAGTTACACAAAACTCATCCACAGTCTTCAATTAAAAGAGATATATATATACATACCAGCTATTCTAACCATAGAGACCTCAACTTTAAACAAACTGTTCCTTTTACTCTGACCACAGATTACATGATTTTAGACATCTCACCACAGGTTTGGATCTAAGCTAAAGAAAGCTTTTTCACATCTTCCTAAAGGGTCGCAAGACTGACATTGGCAGTCAGAGCAGGCTTTCAATACCACTTCCACACACACAAAAAAAAACAATTTTACAATGCTACTTTAAACTTAAATAGAAGCAGTAATATATAAACGTTATTTCTATCCTCCTCCTCCTTCTTTTCTCACCCTTAAAACAAAACTAGTACTGACCCTAGTTCATCTTCACAGTAATACACACCCTTGACCTGATCCTGGGCAGCAAGTGCAAGTATAGCACTGTGTAAACTAGACAGAAAGGTATAGGATCTTAGACAAAGGATGACAGAATTTGCACAGAATTGACATTAAAGAGTCCTCTTTGCTCATGTTTTCTTCATGCTCAACCTTGTGACCTCAGGACACAGCACCTTTTTTTAGGTTAAAAAAAATAAAACACCCTACAGCTGTTTCATATCTGCAAGTAACAGCTCTGTGGAAATGCCAGAGAAGCTGCACCTAGACAGGTTCAAAACCCTCTGCTTAGAATTCACTAAGTAGGCATTACAACCCTGTAAGGTATCCATTCACATTTTGATATAGTATGAAAGTCACGGCTTTCAATGGCAAGGAGACAGAGATACCAGAACACCAAAGCAACATGGGTTCAGCTGCAGGTATTGTTTTATTTTGCCAGAGAGACCCCACAACAAACACACTGAAAATAAGTTTTGCTTTTCAAGTGTGTCCTAATGACAGCAATACAAAAATAATTTAGAACCAACCATGTAATTATGTGCATTTATTTCAACCTTCCATTACTGGAGATAACAAGATGAATAGTGAAATGTGAACTTTAACAATCCTGTAATTATAGTCACTGAACCGTATGTTATTGAAAGAATTGTGCAAAACCCAGATACAAAAGAATCAACAGGGTATGTAAATAGAAATGAAACTAAAATAATCAAGTGATGAAAAAGTAATGTGCAGTACTAAAGAGCTTCTCCGCAACTGTTGTTACAACGTTTAACAAACACTTTGAGCTTTTTTCCTGTTTGCCACCCTTTCTACTGCCTCACATTGTTCAGAGGTTATTGTTATAAGTGGCTTAGCAGAAAATACCCTGACAGCTGCTGGCGACAATTGCCTGTAAGCAGAATTACAGGAATACTGTGGGATCTTCTGGGGACTCAGTTTACACAGGTGAGAAAGGGTTAAAGATGTTACTACAGTTGACAAGAATTAGGACCAGTTCTTACCAGAAACCAGGAACTAGGCTGAGCCCCTGGGAAGCGGCAGTCTCCCAACTTCCAGGAGCAGAGCTGCAGCACTCACACCAGCCCAGAAGTCAGCCCACCCCTCAGGCAGACAGGCTCCAAGAGCCAAACTACAGGCGGCACCAAAGGCAGAAGACTGCTGTCCAGAGCCAAGTTATTTGTCACTGAATTTTCCATTCATATACAGCACAGCCACCTATTTTACTGAGATTAACCCATAATTCATTTTCTTTACAATGAGTAGAGATGAGGAGGAAAAGACAGGTTGTTCTCTTCTTCCCCAGAACAGCTATTTTGTGTCACATGAATACCTGTATTTCAAGCAGTCTATTTTAGTCTACAGAAGAGAAAACATCCAACCCAGATTTTAACATTCCTAATGCATCTTAGCCTCACATGAGCAGCCTCTACTCCATTTAACTTGTTACTTCACTTCTGGTTTTGACAGTAGGGAGAGTTGAAGGAATTCTTCAAACCCAAGAGTCTCTCCCTTCTCCACATACACTTACCTCAGGGAAGGAAAACAAGAAACTGCACTAGCACCTAACAGTGCAGCAAGAACCGTGTCCTAGCATTCAAGATGCAACCATTTAGTCAAGTTACCACAGATCAGCAAGGCAAATAGTCCTTTAGGGTGAGTGATATGCAAAGCTTAGAAATATATCATAGCCTTTCTACTCCAGGAAGCAAGAAGACAATGCCTTCCTCACTAGGTATTTGGGAGGAGAGGAAAAAATCCACTCTAGCCTAGACACTAGTCAGTGCCAACATCCCAGCATTAATTCCAGAACCTATTTCACAGGTTAGCCCTCTCAGCTTGCAGTGTATCGTAGAATCATAAAACAGTTTGGGTTGGAAGGGACCTTAAAGATCATCAAGTTCCAACCCCCTTGCTGAGGGACCCCTCCTGCAGAGGACTCAACCCTTGCACATATGTAACACAACCCCATTCCAAGCCATATCCCGCATCTAATCCCTCCAGTCCTCCCCAGTTAAGAGGGTGCCCACAGTACCTAGGAAACCCCTCTTTTCCACAACTCTACACCTGGAATGCTCTGCCTGTAGCAGCTCATGATATCAAGCTGCCATACAACATCCATTTTCCTACCCTTGCTCTCCAGGGAGAAGGGTATTTTATTCCACCATTCCCCTCTTAATGTTGCAACTGGCCAGGTTGAGCTTAATGGTCTTTTTATCTTTCATAGGACTTTCGCTAGGACTGCCCTTAACCAAGGTTTTAGTACAATATTACAGCCCAAACATAAGACAATTAGACAGCCCAACCTCAGATCTTCCAGATCTCAGAAAGTCCTATGCTATCAGTCACCACCATAATTTCTCCAGTTCTAAAAGACAGAAAAAAACCCCACTTCCCTTCTGTCCTTAAGTACCCTGCCTTAAATAACTAAACCTTCGCACTACTCACCAATATCCCAAGTATCTTTCCAGCTTTACAGTCCATTCCTTCACCTTGCTAAACAGGATCATGGTTTTCCCATCTGTCCAGGGTGTCCTCTTCTGCAACACCCAGATTCAGCTGGCCACTAAGTCCCAGCTGGGAGAAATAATGAAGCCTCTCTTTAACCTCTACCAGGCTGCAGCTGTGATGTTTTCCTCCCAAATACTGAACAACTTCAAGACATTTGTTGAGTGGAGCCAGAAAGTTTATATACACAAAGTACATAAAATGTTACACGAGCTGCATTTTACTTCATTATTGCCTGGTGGACTTTGCTGGGATATATCACTTATTTTCTTGCAGACAGTCACACAGTTCTATACGTGATGGATCATTACAGCGTACCACCAAGACTCTCAGAGCAAGCAGTGAACAGCACTGAGGACTTTGCAATTTGTTTCACCAGGTTTTGGTGAGACTTAACAAAAAACTTCACACATGTTTTAAGTGTGTTTTAAAAACTAGAAATGTGTCCTTGTTTTTCGAGTCTCAAAACTTTTGTTGATATTAAAAATACACGACCATCAGCGAGATACATGCACAGGAGATCTTTGCCAAAACAAAATTCCAGTGAAAAATAGAAGTAATTTTTATCCGCCCCTCTCCTGCACTTCCCACAGGTTAATTACGCATCATGTGTTAATTCAGCAGCATCTAACGAAAACATCCTTTGTGACCCCATCTAAGAATACCTTGCTGAAAGGTCAAAGACCAATTGTCATTTTCTTCCTATCTATGGCACCTTTATGCTTACTTACCCCAAATACCACTGAAGGAGCAATCTTGGCTCCTCAGGTGTTGACAGCAACTAAATTCCTTCCATCTCCCACTAAAAGGTTTGAACACATCTGTTTGATTAAAAATACCATTAATGCTGGCAGGAGAGAAACTCAGACCTGAGTAATTAAATTGAAAAGAACACAGGGAGCCCAACTATCCCCAGGTAGGTATAAGTATACAATGTTATACTCTGCTTGTAAACAGACCACAAACTCCAAACTCCTTAGACCTTTTTTCCCCAGGTTCAGTGAAACTAAAGGATAAATGCAAAGTCTCTGGGTAAGACTAAAAGATCAGAAACATAATGATTCTATGATAACTTCACTGCAACAGTCTGATTCTAAAATGTTACCTATAAATAGTAACTAATTCACAGACTGCCTCTGCCTTTAATCTTGGAGTGGATCCTGTATTGGTTACCTTTTTTATATAGTTTAATACATACTTTATCTAGAGTTGGTGCAATAAGGTAACATTTCTGGTATTTTCTTTCCCCAAACTCAGGAAGAGAGTTGATATTCCACAACATCCAAGAGATGAGAGCTGACCCTTTGTTATTTAGAAAGTGAAAGTAGATGCATTAAGTGAACAACATGGGAAGAGGCTCTCTCTGCATGGTCCTTCCTAACGCTTCTTCCACCTTCTTCAGCATGCAATTTTTACTTCCCCAGGAACAAAACTAACACAGAAGCAATAATCCCTTCCCCTGTCAGCCAGAGTTGACAAACATCTCACATCTTGGTGTCCCCATCTTATTTTACATGGGGGTAGCATTGATAGTCCCACCCAGGAGAGACTCACTTCCCTTCTGCACAACTTGTTCAGCAGTAAAGTAGGATACAAACAATTCTGGAGCTTAAATTTTGAAATGTGAAGTTATCATCAAATGACCCCTAAAGGATAAACTTAAGCCAATAAAGTCAGAGGAAGAAGACCAAGAAGGATTGAACAACCTTGATGCACATTAAGAAGCCAAAGTATTTCTAGTATTTTTTAGTCATTATCAAGTTCCAAAGACAATTTCCAAGTGCTCAAAAACTTAAGACAGTATCAAAAAAGTGTGTATGCTTCCTGACATCTTTTATGCTTCTATTGTGATCATAATAGCAGCAGGCCCCTTGTACAAATTGCTTTTTGTTAATAATTCTAGTAGCAAATATGATTTAATACTTTATTTGTCCTGCCCTGTAAAAATGCAATAGACATATGAACTACTGCATAGCTAGCTGCTTGCAAGCTAATTAACACTTATATGGTTGGACTAAGCTACAACAAGTTGCAAAGCACATACCCAAGAAGAAAGAAAAGGGGAAGAAAACACACCTACACATGGAGGTAGAAGAGAAAAAGATTAGAGTGGGGAGAATAGCACAGCAAGCATTTTACAAAACTCTGCTAAAATCATTGCTTAGTTGGCTGGGTGAGAGGAGGTTAAGAGAAAAGCAAAACCTGTTTCTGAGCTCCTGTTTACTTCAGCAAATAAACAAGTTTGGATTAAAGGGGGAAAAATTGAGATGTCAGCATGCTTCAAAAGCAGAGCATTTTACTCAGTACACTCTTGATTAGTTGGATTGCTTCTAGCTATCTCACTCTCTCCCTTGCTCTCTCTAATATTTTCCTCACAGATTTAGCTTACAATGGTGTCAGTGACGAAACTGAAGTTACTG
The DNA here is from genome assembly GCA_011057875.1 of Pterocles orientalis. Taxonomy (NCBI): domain Eukaryota; kingdom Metazoa; phylum Chordata; class Aves; order Pterocliformes; family Pteroclidae; genus Pterocles; species Pterocles orientalis. Next base: position 1,688,011 of record WKFP01015051.1, on the reverse strand, counting down.
ATAAAAGCATCATGGAATCAGTCTAATCCATGCAGCACAAACATGCTTTTCCCTCATTACACAGAGTATTACTACTGGGTAATTTTCTGCACAAAAACAGAAAAACAAAAAAAAAGCGTGCTTAATATCTTATTTTTTTCTTTTCTCCCTCCATGCATCTTCTTTCTAATCTGTCCTTACGTGTCAGGAGGAAAAATAAACTATAGAAATTAATTTGAGTTATGAGTTATTAATTTGAGTTATCATTAATTATGAATACCCCATATAGAAATTAATTTGAGTGGTCTGAATACCAGAAAGGAAAAAAACCCCATGGGTTAAATTTGGTATGTACAAAGCAAATCTGAGGCCACACTGCTTTTTGGTATAAAAAAGCTATTAAAGTGGACAAACTAAATAGGCCTAAACTCTCAAAGAATCTAAACACAATCTTTATGCTGTCTGAGAGCTGCTCATCTTTCTTTCTGTTTTTATTAACCCTCCTTTTTTTCCATATTTCCATTATAATAGTCTTCACTGATGCAAAGAAGGGAATAAGCCATTCTCCTCATCCAGGGTGGATAAGGCAAGAAATAACAGACTTGAGCTTCAGCAAAGGAGATCCAAGTTAGATATAGGGAAAGGCTTTCCATAATTAAAATACTGGAACCCTGGCATAGACTACCTGGAGAGGCTGTTGAGTCTCTCCCACTAGAAGTCCATCCAGAATGACACAGGTGTAGTTTATCTTGCCTTGAGGCAGGACAGATGAGATGGTTTCTTAAGGCTTCTTCTTATCCTGAGATTCTGTGACCTCACAAGTTAAAAAAGGTCTGGATTTGCTCTGGTAGGTATTTGGAAGACAGGTCACCTGAGAAATTAGCTGTGGAGTGATTTCTGAGAGTTCTCACCCCTCTAATCAATAATTATTCAATGTGCCTACTAGGCATTGCACCACCAAAAGTGTCAATAAGTCAGTAAAAAAGGTCTTTTTTTTATACTATTTCTTCACTGATGGCACAGGGATGATGGAATTGTCCCCTTCTGAATGAGACATAAAACAAAATTCTGATTACTTTAGTTTATTTTGGTTGTTTCCTAGATTCCAGCTCTAAGTTGAAGTCTCAACTATATCCCAATATTTAGACTGTCTGTCTGTGGTCTATCATCTTAGTAAATCCTTAGGTCCCAATTAGTTACAATGGGTGTTTCAAGAGGCATACATACTGGACAGTGACCTTAATCTAAATAAATGGTGCTTTGAAGTGCCCAAGAAATGGATAGTTGACCAGCAGTACTTGCTGAGGGTGCAGTCACAGCTGCAGCAAAACCAGGTAACTCAACAACACCAAATGGAAGTGAAAATAAGACAGACACAAATCTATTGGGAAGAAAGAAGATGGAGAGACATAATGGCTGCATTTGCTTGTTCGGTTTTGTCCTAGTTGACTGATTTGAATTTTAAAGTCATATAAAGCATAACCCTAGAAACTTTACCCAACCAGATAAATTCTGCATGCAGTAACTACTGATCAAAAAGCCCTAACAGAAGCTGAGCAAGACTAAATAACACAAAAAGTTTTTAAAAATAGGAAACTACTTTGGTTGCTTGGAGGCTATGTGTTTCTACTGCATTAAGAACACTCCAATTACATCTTGACGTATCTCCTGGAGCAGCCAAAAGAGGAGATTATGACCTCAGTGTGATCTTTCCCATATGCCTGGGTATGCTCACTTCATTTCTACACACAACCCTGACAGATAATGAAACAACAGAAATACTTCTCTTCAGGTTTGGAAGGCAGATCATCCTAACACCACAGAATAAAAATACCCCAAAACAAGCAGAACAAAGGCAGCATAGACAAGAAGTTCTACAGAAAAATCTCTATAAATAAGTTGAAAAAACATTTTAAGAATCTAGTATAGTCCTTTCTTCATTTACTGTCATGAAGCACAACCTAATTTTGCATAGTCAGATATGTACTAAGTATTCTAGAGAATATATGTAATTTAGGTTTTGCTGTGTTCTAGCTAAAAGATATCCAGCAAGAGAGAAAATAGAATTTCCTGTAGTCCTTAGCCACCTTCATTAAACACAAGTACAGCTCCTAACCAGGCACAGCTAACCAGAATATTACTGAGCGCTTTCTCTCTAACACCACATTTGTGACTACAGGACTGAGGCTGCTCTCCTGAGCTGTCCTGCTGTTAAACATATATATAATATTGTTCTTACCCCACATACTAGAATGCTAGGCACCACACAAAAAACAAAATAAAGGCATTAATTGGGTAGAAGCCTTTTTCTGCTTAGACCAGTGCCAGGAAAGATTATCTCCACTGCTTGCATGGGAGTTATACAGATGAAAAATCTGTACGAGAAGAGATTCAGAAGCAGTCCTGCATCAGAGAACTTCAGCCAATGGACTATTATCAGAGAAAGTCGGGCCCACTCATTGTCTCACTCGAATCAAGCCTTCCAGAGAGCTCAGGCAATATTAACAAAGCTGCAAGCTACTACAGCAGGATAGGGTCATGGGCAAGATCCATATAACTCCAGGAGCAGGCAGCATCAAGGAGCAAGAGAGGGAGACAGACGGAATAAAAATCACAAATACATGGTGTTTTCCCACTTACATTTACAAAAACTGCATGCTTGGCACATAGAAGAAGGAAGCGACTGCTGAAGAGAATGAAAGAATGAAGTCAGATGGGAGGAGAGCGCCCAACACAACCCTAGCAACTGTAGCAACTACAACTGTAGCAAATGTAAGGCACCAACTGGAGACACTAGAGAAAAGAAAGGTAGAAATTTTATATTGCTTTTGCTTTATAGAAGATCACACACTATTAAGATTCTTTCAAGTATTTTCTACAAAGCAGCAAAAAATAGCAACATGCAGATACTTGCTTCCACCAACAAAGAAGTTTTAGTGCCTAGGCCTGGACAAGCGCATTACTGGGTATCCAATATTGGTTGTGTCTTTACTGGTGCATTCATCAAGCTGAAGACCTATTCATCTCTCACTAGAAATCACTCTGGGTACATGGAGTACCTCATTCTTATTTACACCAAGGCTGCATTACTCATTCAATGTAAAGGACCCTTATTCTCTGCTGCCTCTGTATGTCTTCTACACCACCATCGCTTTGTGAAAAGGCCTTGGAATAAATGAGATTCATGTTCCTAGGTTATAATCATTTATTGTTCTATATTTTTTACCATGGATGTTATTTAATTTCATTACTGCCTTGTTTTCCAATGATGTCTATTGCCAATGACTGCAGTGAGAATATTACATTAATTTTATTTTCACCCTGGACTCATCAGAAGCCTCTTTCACTGACAAGATAAGACAAATTCAAAAGCCTAGCCACAGCAACTTCTCCTCCCCTTGTTTAAAGAACATAATTGTATGTCTATATAAGGTGCCCTTACACAGTCATGATGGGTATAACAGATAAACTCAGATGTATGGACTGTACACAGGATAGCAACGTACTAATTAACTAGCATTAGATGAATAAATTGCCAGGGTCTGCAAACAAAATCTACCAGTTAGAATAAAACAGCACACCTATTTGCATCTACTTTTAGTGTCTCTCAGGAAAGTACTAATCACCTCTTCAAATCCTTGCATTTCATCAGAAAAGACCATAAATAACCCTTCTTCCATCTCATACGTGGGAACACATATTTCAATATACTGTGACTATACCAATTCTAGATCTGAAGTCTACAGTTCCAGAATCTACTCTATGGCCCAGATAATAACATAGTGCAGGATTTAATTGACGTAATACCACTTTCAAGACACAGAGATACCACGTACAACAATTAATTTCTAGTACTACATGCAACTCCACACTTTCTCATCCATTTTTTTCCCCATTTCTACAAAAACTCTGCAAAACTTCATCCCACAGTGAATATTTCCAAATTCGCCTTTCCAAACTGTCTAAAGTGTGGAGTATATTTTTGCCCAGCTGGTCCACAATTATGGAGAAAAAGATGAGGAGAGGGAGAAGGAGAGGGAGAGGAAGAGGGAGAAAAAGGAAAAAAATGAGCATGTGTGAGAAGAAAAGGGAAAATGTCAAACATGGTGTGAGAAAAGTGAAAAATAGAGGAAAAAAGAAAACATGTCAAAGCAAGTCTGCAAGAAAAAATATTAAGAGGGGGAAGGAAGGAGAAAAGATAATACATGTTTACTACAAGATGAGATATAAGACATACGATCCCCATTAGAATCCCCCATTCTGACTGTTAACAATTCACTACAATACAGCACCTCAAGTATTCATTATTCTTTTCAATCTGCTAAAGAGTAGATGTTGAGATGAGAGACGCTGAAAGATGGTATCAACATTTCCCTACAGCCACAGAATCCCCTATCAGCACAGACAAACCAGTGCCAGGATAACTTCCTTATCAGAATATAGGCAACATACAGTTTAAAAGTCATGTTAGATTGAAAAGATCATCCTTGTTGCAGCTCTCTTAGAGCAATAAAAAAAGCAGCACAAACAGATTTTGGAATAAAAATACCTTCACCTTTTAAGAGTTGAGTATTAAATATGTTCTGGGAATCAGCCTTACAAGGATGATTTCTCCTTGCTTACCTATGCTTGCTAAGATGCTGAGCTACAGGTTTAAACACCAGCACTCTGGTCCAATCTTATTCCTTCTTGTACTCCAGGAATAGAGAGAAAGGTTTGTGCAAATTTTGGTAATCAAGCCTTCCAAGGCCTGCAAATTATATCTAATGAGAAGTGCCTTGTTGCTTGCTCCTAGGACAATAAAAACCTGCTGTATACAGCAAGAGATCTAATCTATGGCCAACATTTCCACACTGAAGGAAACATGGTTAATTATAGTTTTATTTGTTTGTGAAAAATTTTAGGGGAGCAATAAAAGGAAAATTAAGGATCATTAACAAAAAAACCTTCTTGATGTGTGTTCTATCTGGCTATGAAATTGCCTCTCAGAGGAAAACAGTAGGTGTCTTAGTCTATTGGTCATTTTAACTGGGATGGATAAAAATCCTGTAGAAAGTAATGGGACTCAATACAATTCACTAAGAGCCTCAGAAATTCCTCCTTAAGACTCCTCAAGAGCTACAGCCTTAGAGGCAGGGTTTCACCAATGGTCTTAAAAACCCTAGAGAAATATTATAATTCTGAATTCACCATAAACAATACACAGGACTTTTCCATATGGGAAGTACCATATGAAATCATCATTTACACCACATTTACTCACACATCACACTTTACCTGGCTTATTAGGTCTTTCTTATCTCTAATTTACACACAAATACTCATGTGGCCTTCCATTTTTATCTTTCAGGTTCATTATCTGAAATACAATTTATTGAGTTATGCCAGTGCTGAACAGTTATGAATTTAGGATAATTTTGAGAAATATCAGTATAGTTTTCTGCAAATGACCACTTTTACTTGCTAGTGAGTTCCATGCTCTGTAGCTAACACTATTCTTGTACTATATTTTTTTTTATGAAATGGTTTTAGATCTTTGTTAGTTCTTTGATTTTTTTTTCTCCCATGGTTAATGTAAGTAGTCCACTAAGAACCATGATATCTTTGCTCTCAACTTACTGTTTGTTTGCTGGGGCAAGTCCCATTATTTCCATGTGCAGTGCTTTCACCTACTTTCACAATGCTGGCTGATATATTCCAAAGAAATCTGATAGATTTATTTACTCTAAGGCTGACAGAACGGGTATACATACAACAAAATTCAGGAGCTTTTCTCTAATTGCAGATTAGAACCTTTTGAGTAGGTCCTCTATCTTTATCAGCTTAATTTTAATACATTAAATTTATTCCCATTCTAAACAAGATTATACTCCATTCTAAATACCATATTACTGGGTATGTGAAAAAAAAGCAGAGCAACAGATAGAGACAGACTGATGTCATGGGCAGGATTTCTTCAAGTATTGCTCCTTACAAGGTAGAGAATTCCTCTTTCTATACACCCAAACCTCAAGGGATTGTGCATAGCAAGGGCATCTCAGTTTCTTCATGCAATGTACTGTTTCTTCATGCAATGTCTTAGCATGACCTTCCCACTCACTCTTGTACCTTCAAATACATAAGACAATGTTAGTGGTGGAAAACTAGTGTAAATTATTATAGGTCAAATAAGCATTAATTTTGCATGAAGACTTTCTGGTTTATAATCCAATCTTTTCACAACTCAAAATACCATTTTCTTACTATCTTCTTCCACAATTCCTGGGAGAAATAGCAGAGCCCATAGTCTCACTACAATTATTTTGCCCATCTTTTAACTATTTTATGCTCTTTTGGTTATGAAAATCAGGACATTGTCATCACATTATGACTTGCTAGACACTAGCTGCCAGCAACATTGACGAGTGATGATTTAAAATTTAAGAGTGATGGACGGTCAGCATATGAGATGCAAGTATGCTTTTTGGCCTGTATCTTCAGAGATACTTTCCTTCTCTCATCAGTTGTAGAATCACACTTTATACTGTTATTTCAATTATAAATAATTAGTGCTTAATCAATGTTGTCATAAAAGGCCAAGCAAGTGTCACAGACTACATTCAATTTCACTGGATGATAGGTTTTATTGCATCTTCCTAGATGCATTGTAGCTAACAGCAATATTTCCTCATGATGCTTATTTGTCACATATGAACTCTCTGTAAAACATTTACCATTTGTTACAAATGAAACCAGATAAAATCCAAACAAGAACACGTGAAGGCTCTGAAGAGACAAGAGCGTTTTGTGCTCAGCAGGCAGTCAGCTGTGTTCTTGCACAGAAACATATACAGGTTCGTCTCTCTTGACTTGAAACAGAGACATTTACAAAACCACGTTGATTCTAAATAGAATATTAGATGCTCTCCATGACTCCTGTAAGGGTGGGACAACTTTCAGAGTCTGCTGGAATGGTTGTGTATATTGCTATCTTGCTAGTCAGTCCCTTTTATGCTCTGCAAGAATAACAACCCTTCTGGTTTCCCTGAAGGTGACTTTCACACACAGGAGGAAGGCCAAGATACTTAATTTCTATATATTCTGTCTTAGTAAGATTAGAATAAAAAAAGCGTGTGCAACAGAATAGCTGTGCCAGCATTGCATATGGGCAAAATACTCTGTAAATGAATGTGGGAACTTGCCATTTTCACTTATGGAAATTGATCGAAATATTACACAAGTTGCTGCACCTGGTTCTACCATTGAGGCTAATGTTTTTATATAAGAGTTATTCCTTAAACATACATAGTTATTTAACTTTCAGTAACAAATCAAGGCACCACATTAAATGTGAACTGGAATGCTATGAAATCCCTGGTTTTGTTTTCTTTTTCTTTTCATTTTCTTCCCCAACCAATCTCAAATATTAAGTAGTGATTTTTTTTTTTGTTTGTTTCCTGTGGGGACTTGGAGAAATGCCATTTCATTTCCCTGCATTGCTTCCTTTTTTCTAGTATGACTTATGGTTGAAAGAATATTTTTTACATGAGACCTCAAGTACCCTCATCTGATTAGGAAAAAAGAAGGGTCTAGTCCACACATGGAAGGAGAGAAGATTCAAATTTTAGGCTATTCATCTATTCTGTAAAAATAAGTATAGCTTCCATAATGCTACTGCACTAGTAAAAAGTGAAGGCTGACATTCCCAACAGCCCAGCTATTCTAGAAAACCTCTAAGGCTTTCAAATCCTTCCACCATCACCTCAGAAGAACCAAGACAAAATAGAGCTGGTGATGCTCTAGGAAACTTTCCCTCTTTTTCTTTTAACCTAGGCAAAACCTACAATGGTGTGTTGACAGAGAAAAAAACCTACCAAGGTCCAGTTCAATCTGTGCTATGACATAATCCAAAGTCCCCTGAAACACAAAGGTCTTGAATGAGGGTAGTGCGAGATGGAAAAGCTTTTCTAAACTGCATCATGGAACCCGCAGCAGAGTCTGCCATGACGGACTGTAGTTTGCTCATCAGGTGTGCACAGAGATGCGCTTCAGGTACGCCTGTGAGCAATAGAGGATAATCACCGGTGCTTGAAATTGTCTACCTTTTACTAATAAGCAGTACATCAAACTGCATATATTTCAAACACACATACTAGTGTTTTCTACAGAGAGAAAATGATCCTAGTAGAAGTCGTGTCCACCTTAGAATGATGCAACAGAGCTGAAGAAGATACAGAAAAGGACGAAATGAGGAAGGTTTATGTGCAAGGAGAAATTAAAATGGCTAAGATTCTTTGACTCAGAATACACAATTAGGAAGTTTTACAAGAGAAATACACAATACCATGAAAGGCACAAAGATGAATAGGGAATAATTAGTCACTACTTCACAATAAGGAAAAGACAACAGATTGACAAGCCAAAACTTTATGACAAATAAAAGGAAAGGTTTTCTTCCACATAATTCATAATTACAGTTGTGATACCCATTTTGCAGGATACCACAAGTGCAAATGGACTGAAAATGTCATTAGACCAGTTCACAGAAGAAAATTCCACTGATGATTTAAACTCAGAGGTATAAATAAAGCCTCTGACCTTGGAAGATTTTCTGGGACATGGGAATGTACTTCAGGAAAATTATAACTATATTTCTGCACTGGTTTTATACTTTTTTTCTTATAAAAATATTTTAATTTAACATCTGACCATTACTGGATATGAGCAGGAACATCCAGCTGTGTCTTAGAGCTAATTAACACTAACAAAGATTTTTCCTTTAGTTCATATGGCAGATGAACACGGTTTTTGGATTATAAATTCGTCCATTGTACCCTTAATGCTACTGGGGACTTTCAAGTGACCATCATGAGGTACACATTTCAGTACAATGCAGGATGTGAAATACTTAAGAGAACCACAGTTTTTCAAAGTCATACATAAAATACTATAAAAATCCCATTATGTCAATGTCAGACTACCTCAGAACTCTTAACTTTGTTCTGCACTTGCGGACTGACACAGTTCCACTCACTGTAGTTTTAGGTGTATCTAAGAGTTAAGAGTAAAGGACTACAGTGTGCCATAGAATAAGAGCACACATTTTCCACGCAAGGCCTTTGCTATAATGCTGACAGCATATTATGAATGCAAAATCAAAGTCATCTTCATAAATAGCTAAAAAGAAAATAGATTTGTGGCACAAAGCAGAAATGTCCTAGTCGTGGTCTGTAGAGCACAAAGGGTACATAAGACATTTCCTGGCTGTCTGGGAAGAACAGTTTCACCACAATGTTGTCTTTCTATCTCCTTATTTCTAATGACAGAATTGCATTAAAAAGAAAGATACAAATGTACACATCCCTAATCTTGGAAGCCATTGATATTGCTGCTGCCAGGATGTTGTTGATTGAGAATCAGTAAAGATATGTCCCAAAAGATAATGTATCTTTAAAATGTTTTGGACTCCCTGTCATAAATAATGTATATAACAGCACGTGAAACAATATGACTGAAACCTAAAAGGCACAGTTCAGGAGTTATCAGCTCAGCTGGATTCAAAGTTAAACCTTGAACAACAAAAGTTAGACCTGAACAACAAACGGAGCTCAGATCTGAACATAACTTCCTATATACAATTCAATGAATATAATTAATTTTTAACATAAGCACTTTCACTGTTGTGTGAAAATGACTATCTAGTACAAGGCATGTCCATCCCAAGATAAATACCGTAAATAATACGGCTTATGTCATCTTCTAAGAATCCTCCCAATAAGCACATCTTTTGAACACTTCTGCTATGCAACTCTTACATCCAGTGTTGCGTTTGTACACCAAGATAAATGAGCAGCTTTTGCAGAAACAAACAAGTTACGGATTAATAAATTTGTAGACCACTACTTATACGCATAATTGCCATACATTTGGTAAAGCTAAGCTTCATCCCACCCATTCAATGTGGAACATTCAGGGTATGTAATGCAAACCACATTTGTACAAGTCTATATGCCATTAAAAGAGCCTTTCAGTTTCACTACCTTACCCAGGTGTCCAAGTTAGGAATCTGACTCTGAGTCAAAATACCACAGTTGTACAAAAAAGGCATCGGGGAGTTCCACTCAAAGATATACTGATAGTTAACAATGAGTAGGTCAAAAAAATCAACATTTAATTGTGTTTTCTTTTGTTAGTGTCATTCACTCACCCAACATGCAGCTATCAGGGGCTGCTGAGTGCAATGCAGTTTGGCAGGGCTCTATGTGATCAGGACCTAACTCTCCATAATGGCCATACTGATAATGTCTCAGGCCAGCAGCCACAGCATATAACTCATAGATACCAGCATCCTTTCTCTCTGTTCCACAGTTTGTACAACTGCCTGCTTCTAAGAGTTGTTTACTGTCATGGCCAGCTGATTTTTCCAGGTGGGGATTAGCTGTGTTTATTATACTGTCGTGGGTTAAGCAGAGCAGAGTTAATTTTTTTTTTCCTTTTCCCTTCTATTCATAAATAGCTAGCAAGATTAGCTATGTTTTGGATTCCTGCTCAGGAGAGAATTGATAAGAGAAGAATGTTTATAGTTATTGCTAGGATGTTGCTATTTGTTCTCAAGGACATACATTCAGCCTTTTGGGGGGGAAGAGACAGTCCGGCTTCTAGCTTGGGATTTGCTTTTAGGTAAAGATTGAGAAGCAGACTGACCAATTATTCCATCCCATGCACGTCATACCCAGTATATAGGAGAAGACTCTTCTAGGAGTACTGGCTTTCACTTCCGCATTCGTTTCGCTTTGGGGAGCCTGCGTTCGCTCTCCCAAGGCCTTTCCCCCTCCCTCCCCCCACGGCCGCCGTTAGCTCTCAGCCCGGGACACTCGTTTATCTCCGTTCCGTGAGTTTTGGCATCCTCCCTCTCCAGGAGGATCGTTAGCTGGTTTTTTTTCCTGCTTCGGTCAGCTCTTGGGCTGGGACGCTTGGGCTGTTATCTCCGTTCCATGAGTGCCTCCGGGAGCGGTGCACCCCCTTTCCCCCCTTTTCCCCCACTTTCTGGGGGAATCGTCTGTGCGGTTTCTGGGGATTATTAGCTGGCAACAGGCCGAGCCTTTTCGGGGGGCAGTATCATTGTCAACAGGCCGAGCCTTTTTCGGGGGGCAGCATAATTGTGTATCACCTATTCTCTCCCTCCTTCGGGGCCATTGGCTGGGAGTGGGCTAGGCCTTTGGTCATCAGGTGGGGAGGGGCAGTATCACTGTGTATCACATTGCATCTTTGTAAATAGTATTATTTCCAATATTATTGTAGTTTAGTTATTAAATTGTCCTTATCTCAACCCACGAGTCCTCTTTGCCATTTACCTCTTTAATTCTCTCCCCTATCATTGGGTGGGGGCAGGGACTGTGTGAGCGGGTGTGTGTGGTTTGGTCCCCAGCCAAGGGCCAACCCGCCACATATACCCTTCAAAATATTCACTTGCAGGAACTGCAGAGATTTCAAAGAGACTTATTAATGCAAAGAGAACAAAGAACACACGTTCTCCTATAGCCTATTAAGGAGTGGTTCTGTGCATAAGCAAATAATGCATTCACATAAATATAATGGATTTCTTTTCTCCATCTATGATTCTTTCACTCCTGTAATTATCTCTGAGTGAAGTGAAATTGTAAATAGCTTTACTCACTACATGATCTTGAGAAAATTATTTCAGAAGTGCCACAGTGCAGCTTTGGGGCTCTTCCTGATGATTCAGTGCTCAGATGATTAGCTTGGAGCAAATTTTTGCAACTATGCTCACCAGGGCAAAAACACATTGTGAGGAATGACAAAAGCAGAACATAAGTCATATTTGATTTTCAGCAGCAAAAGGCACTGGACTAGGACTGCAGAGATGCTGAAGGCCACAACAGAAGTGCTTGCAAGAGTTGGGGTTGTGAACGGGAACAGTTAAACCTGCAGTTGTCCATAATGGACAACTAATGTACAAACTTCAGCTCAGGATAAAGATGCCAGGCTTGGACTATCTGGAAGCCAAGGAGAGTGGTGAGCACTGAATGTCAGAAATGAAGCACATTGGAAATACTGCCAAGCAAGCACAGGTTGGGACAGTACGGATGAGCGAACAGTCCTGGCAGAGCCATACAGTACCCCTGCATGGTGCCTGGATCTAGCTAGCAATGTTCAACCTTTCCACTCACAGAAAGACAACAGCAAATCCATCAGTTTTACAGCTTCCTCAGAGAGTCTCAAGGCCATTTATCTTTCCAAATAATGCATCAAGGAAATGGAGTGGTTAGCTACCTAGTTTGAATGAGTTCCTTCCAGAAAATGGTAGAGAGCAGAGAAGAGCCTTTGAAACACCTGTATAAAACACACTCCTGTGGCTAAGCTAATCTTCCACTCCATTACCAATGGTTCTCCATGGAAATGCAATAGTGAAACTGTTCTGGCAGAAGAAATGTGCTGCCTTGGTCAAAAAGTGATTCTTTTACCCAGTAGTCTTCAACCAGATCTACCAATCCCCCCACTTTCTGTGAGAAGCTTACACCTCAAAAGAACTTAGCAGCCACACAAAATTTGCTATGTAGTCAATATATTGACTGTTTTCACAACAAAGGGAATAATCTGCACAATACATCACTTTGAAGAAAAGTCACCATAAGCCATTTCACGGAAGGCAATATATGTTATTATTTATAATGCATTTCATTAAGATTTAACTCTATCTTTTCTTTAGATCAAGAAGCTGTTTTGATTTTCATAAGGGCCCAATCATTTCAGACTGGAAAGTACAACAGCTTCCACTTAGAAAAGGAAGCAGGTGCTTCCACAATAAAGCATACGAGCTGTAAAATATGTTGAAAACCACCTACAGGGACAATAAACTGTTTCTGAAAATGCATAACTATTATATGAGAAAGATCATGATCTGTGGTTGGAATGAAAGACCAGAGTGCTTGTGTTTGGGATGAATGACCTTCTTTGGCCACTTCAGCAGTGGCTTTCAGATCTCAAGAATTTTATCTCTTTACACTCTTGTGTATGTCAGCAGTGATGCCTCTATATCATACATACACCACAGCATTGCAAGATAGTCAGGAGAGGTTATTCACAAAGAGTACACATAACTTGGGTTCCATCAGGCTCCATATCACCTGAGAACAGAGTGCAAACATCCAAGGAAGAGGCAAAGTGTCCAAGGAAAGAGTTTAACCTTGATTTTCATCATCCTCAGGTCATTCAGCTTCACTCTGTTAACAGGACAGGATGTCTGGATGGCTACTGAAAGTGCTGTTAGGAAATGACTGGTGCCATTCTGCTCACTACATCTCTCCTTCAGCAAATACATCAATACCATCATACTGCAGTATGGTCTGTACCCATTATCTGATTTATCCAGTGTACAGAAATAGTTTGTTTAGGAGGTTCAATTACTGAGCTAAATCATCACCAATCAAAAATAGTTGATCATTAGAAAAAAAGGGAGCTACTGATGCGAGAGATTTTGGTCTTGTTCCTTTAACTGGATGTGGGCACAAGGTATACCATATATCTTTTGTACCTTACCAAATACAACCCACACTACACAACTCAGCAACTGCTGGCAGAAGATTGTTAGTTGAAGGTGAGGTTCACCCTTGCAGAGTTGGTGCAGCAGCCTCTCAAATGGACTTGGGCTGGTTCTAACTCAAGAGACCAGCAAGAGTCTGTTACAGTGGGCACTCAATTCCTGCAAGTTCTCTGTGACTGAAGAAAGATCCACACCTCTGTATGGCCTTAGGTATCATGATGGGAAGTAATAAATGTCATAAAACCATAGGTAGCCTTTCTCATCTCCTATTTCAATAGAAGAAATAGTGAGTGGTAAGATTCAGTAGACAGAGCGTTTCTGTAAGAAACATAGTATAAGTGCATGTGTTAAAATGGATTTTTAAATGTATGTTGGCCTGAGGGAAATAGCTTTGCTCACATCTTTGTATACAGCTATTCACTCTCTCCCTGCCTCTTGAAGTTGATGTTCATTGAACTGTGAGGGGGAAAAATACCTAAGTCCGGGATGTGTTAAAGATCTGCAGCCTCATCAGAAGGTTCAGGTACATCTTTCATCACTACGATGGGTACTACTCATTTCAGCTTACAGTAAATTAAAGCTGATCCCAGCAGCTAAGACCACACTATGTCAAAGAACTGGGTGTGCAATAGAGCAGAAGATACAATTGGAAAAGCCATTATCAACAACATTTCATCAGCTAACAAATGATTCCTCTGATCTCCATCTTCATTGCTAATTTATTCCAAAGCATCATCTACTGAGGAATATCATTATATGCCCTCTTGTCTTTGACATTTCATACCTGAAACTGAACTTTAATTTTTGATCAATGAAAGTGCTGTAGTGAGAGGGCCAAAACTACCACAGACTTATGAGGGAGTATCTCATCTGCTACAGTACTTTCCCCTGCAAACTAGTAATGAATCAATGACATGGAGTGACAGTAGGAACACTATTCATTCTCTTTTCACTGGTCTCTAATTAGCAGAAAACCAGAACAGTAGGTACACAACCATCTCCACATTAAAACAATACATTGTCATAGGCAAAGAGGGTGATGGTGTTTCAGGACACTAAAGACACCTCCCTAAAAATCTCCTGATGAGAAGAAAAAGAGGGAGAACCCACCACTTCTTTTGATATTTTTAGGTAAATGATCAATCATCCTCTCTATTAAAAACATGCCTGATTTTCTGTTTTAATATCTCTAGATTCATAGAATCATAAAAAAGATTAGGGCTAGAAAGGACCTTTGAGATTATCATCTGCTATGGGCAAGGACACCTTCCGCTAGACCAGGTTGCTCAAACCCTCATCCAGCCTGGCCTTGAACACCTCCAGGGATGGGGCACTGTTTTTTATTATATATTCCTCTGCTGATTAAAAATTCCATTAGTGCTTGTTATTTTCTCCCTGTGAACACACTTTTATACTGATACCAGACCAACACAACTTTCCTGTACTAAGGTATCTTTTAAAAGTGATGGAGCAGTGTTGCAGAAAATACACCTGGGGACACTTTCAGGAAGTCATTTTATTCTGTACCTATTTTTTTCTCTTTCCGATGCTGCAAGAGTTGCACATGCAGACTCTGTATGTGAATTAGGCAGAATTTGGCAAAAGTATGGACCTACAGATCTGCACCGCACTTTACAAATAGGTAAGGGTTGTACCTTATGTTTTCCTCAGATCCTAGTTCAGAAAACAGTATTCTTCCTCTCAAATTCTTCTTTTAGGTTTAACACAACACTCTGTTTTTGCTTTGTATCTTAGAATCATAGAATCATAGAATCATAGAATGATTAGGGTTGGAAGGGACCTTAAAGATCATCAAGTTCCAACCCCCCTGCCATGGGCAGGGACACCTCCCACTAGACCAGGTTGCCCAAAGCCACATCCAGCCTGGCCTTGAACACCTCCAGGGATGGGGCATCCACAACTTCCCTGGGCAACCTGCTCCAGTGTCTCACCACCCTCATAGTGAAAAATTTCTTCCTAATGTCTAACCTAAATTTACCCTCTTTTAGCTTATAC
>WKFP01015051.1:1512958-1672453 GCA_011057875.1 Pterocles orientalis | reverse complement strand
ATTGGACCTTCTGTTCCCCTCAAGAGGGAATCACCTATGACAATTACCCTCCTTTTTTTCTTAACTGAGGCAGTCACAATGCGTGGGGCCGACTGTCTCGGCTTAGGCGACTCCCTGGATGGACCTTCACCTTCCTCCTTATTTTCCTGGCTTTCGAGTTCCAGTGCCCCATATCTATTGTGCAAAGGCAGTTGGGAGGGTAAGGAAGGTTGGGAGGGGACTCGCCTGCCTCCCCGGGCTGGGACCTGTTTCCATTCTCCCCCTTCTTTTAGGTCCCTTCCTTCATCCTGCTGGCAAGAGGGGAGGGGATCCTCTTCTTCCTGTGGGGCCTCTGTCCCCTGCTTTTGGCTCAGGGACGGTAGAGTGCGGCTCCACCAATCTATCTTCTGTTCACACTCCCTAATACTCCTCAGTCTTGCCACTTCTTCCTGCAATTTGGCCACCTGTTCTAGGAGCTGGTCCACCTGGGCACACCTATTGCAGGTGTGTACTTTCTTGTGTACTTTCAATAGCTACAATATTGCACCCTAAAAGTGGCTGCATGTATCTGTAGTTTCAAAGGTACACCCTGAACACTGGGAGCTATTAGAGATCACTGGAACTTTTTTCAGAAAAAGGAAAGTGGTATTAAATTAATTAACGTTTAATACAAAGTAAATGTCTGCTAAGAAAAGCGCTGAAAATAAAAAGTTCAGGTTTTATTTTTGACCTTGAGATTACAATTTGCATGTTTTCCAGAGTCACTGTAGCAATCTGAAACCACACATGCTTTGCATTTAGCCATGCCAGCAACAATGAATCTGCCCATCAGAGAGAATATTTAAAACTGTCAGTTTGCGTTAAGGCTTTATTTGCCCTTCAAAACGCTGATGATAATAATGACTTTTCCAAACAGCCAGTAAGTCCTTAAAAAAAAAAATAAATCAAAAGTAGCAACAAGTCTGATCTTTATTTATCATAAAGTATCTTCCACTCTTCCTTCTCTGTTCAGGTGAAGGTAGTAGCACCATAGTTAGGAACTTATGACTTGAATGCATATGGAGCAAAACAATAGTCCCAGGGCAAAAATTTAGCAGAGTCAGAGAGTCATAAACAAGTACAATACTTCAGTGCAAGACCTTTAAGCACAGGGTTAAAGTTAGCACATACTTATGGATTGTGCTTAGTGGAGGAAAAAGATCTATTAGATACCATCACCATTTTCAGAGTAAAACTGTCGTCTTCAAACCACCCTAAACTTTCTCCCATCCAGTCTGTAAGGATGCAGTTATTGGGACTCCACAGGCTCCCCTCTTCCCCTTCCCAAACTATTCCACGTCATAATGCATCTTCCATTTTGGTTCCTCTCACAGAAGAAAAGGGAGTGGAGAAAAACAAAAGGATAGCTGCATAGGTGTTTTTACTTCATCTATAACTAAAGAATGAGAGTGAAATTTTGTTGAAAATGTTTGCAGCATTAAAGACTAGTAATTTAGCAAGAACTAAAATAATTTTCTGTACTTTGGAAACAACTATTTGCTTTAAGAATGTGTGGGTGGTGTGGAGATGCCTTGACTAGTGTGATTTGCAATACGACTTGATTAAATTCAGCGACATCAGTACTGGTAAAGAGTGCTAGACTGTCACCCCCAGAATATGAAGTCCACAGAATAGATACAACTGGGGTTATAAAGGAGATTCCTAGTGATTCCTGCAAATGCATTACATTGGGAGGGACATTTTCTAGAAAGGGGAATGATTTTCCTTCAATGTTTCAGCTGAAGCTGTCATTAAGCACGTCAGGAAACTATTTGGGGGCTTTTTGAAGTGGGCTAGCTGCCTGTCTACAGCCAAATTAAATTCTTTCCAGTAGAAGCCAGGAAAGTCAGTCAATGTCACACAAAATAAATGACCATTTGATAACTTTCTATCACTGTGGAAATGGACTGCAATCCACCTCCTTTCTTCTGCAATCTTCAGTACTCCTTGCTTGTGCTTTCAGCTGAACCTGCTGAACACACACTATATGGGCAAATAATGAATTGAGAGGATAATAATTATCTCCATGTGGAAACCTACAGCACCTATATACATCAGGTTACCAGGTTGAAAATTACATCTATTAAGACAAATAAATTACTTGTGTACTGTACTTGAGGTAATCCATAAAGTAATTTACTTCTTCTGCCTTTGTGCCAGTCTTTGCTAATTTAGATAAAGATAACTGATGATTTGCCACATCAAACGATTGAAATAAATCCATAAAGTTTTATCCTGTCAATTGGCACTTCTCAATTAAAGAACGAACAGCATTAATCACTGTGAGTCAACCTGCCCTAGGAGAGCTCCTCTACCTACCATTGAACGGATAAGAGGGATCAAAAGGTCACCATCTGAAATCTACCTGGAGCTCTCAACAGAGCTGTTATCACTAGTGCACCACCAACTGACCATAGTCTGTGGGGTTTCATTCTAGCCTGCACACTGCAAACATATCTCACTAGTACAATAATCTTGGCTTATTTCCATATGGTAATTGCCCTGTACTAAGTGATAAATTAAAAAGATTAACCAAAGTACTAACTACAATAAAAGCAGCTAATTTAAGAATTTCAGCTCTATATTATTTTCTCTTTATTGAAATTGAACTTAAAAATCCTCCCTCTGCTTCAAGTAATGATAAAATGTTAGATAAAGACAGGTTTCTTTATCCTCTATTGGTTGACAAATAACAATTTATCCTCTAATTATGCAGTTCAAATAGCATTTTCCTTGCATACGGATCTTAGCCTGCCCAAGTGCAGGACTGCACCCACAGCAGTAGCTGTCAGTCTCCTGCAGGTTAGAGGACAGAGAAGCTGTCAGAATGTCAACAAAGGCAGAAGAAATTCCTGGTGTCATACGGAAAGAGGAAGAACAGACCACCAAAGCCCCACAAACACTCTAGAGTCTATAGAGCTTTTTCCATTATCTGTAAGGCTTTCAAAGCATACTGAAAAGCTATAATTAAGCAATAATAAAAACTTCATCAGTTAACCAACAACTCATTAAATCTTCTTCAAGCAACCTGTCCCCTCTGCATTGCTCCCTAAATAAACATCATGTGTTTATAGGTCAGCAGATTCAGGCTCTTTTGGTCCTGGAAGGTGGAGAGAATTCCAAAACAGGGTTTGGAACTCAAACCTTGCACCACTAGCCACACACCCAGGCCCTTTTGCACCCCTATATCTCTCTAACTGTAGGATGCAAAGTCCTCCATTACAACTCAGAACACTGCAAAGACAGAAAGTGAAAGAAACATACAGCTATGCAGGATGCGTCAGTTGCATCTCTTTGAAATCCAAAACATGGATTCATAAGGTGCTATCTTGATAAACATTGCAATTAGTGTTCCCCACTACCATTCATGGAATCATAAACTGAAGATTAAGATAAATCCTCTCTTCCTGGGTTGGCACAGCCTAGGAATACTGGGAAAGGTTTTATGTTCATCCCAAGAAGCCATTAGTATCACACTGTAGTGTTCCCTCTTTGCAGTACAAAAGCACCACAAATGGTTCTTTGCCTGCATTGTGTTTCTTCTTTCAAACTCAGAGCATGTCTATAAAAAAAAAAGACATAACTATGTCTTACTCCTCTCTGTGCTCAAAGCTGGCTTAAAATGAACCAGCTGCAGATCCGCAGCTACATTACTGTGGTGCTGTGCCCAGGCTAACATGTCCTTCCACTCAACAGGTCTCATTATCTGGGTCGCAGTGCCAGGTTATCACAGCTCTATAACTTCTGCATTTGATCTTATTCATGTCTGAACAACTTCAAATTCAGCCAGAGTGATGTCATATCTTTCTCCATCTGTCCATTCGGTCCACACCAGCTCTGTCTGAAAAAGTATTTTCAAGCTTCGTCTTAAAAACAGTTTTTTGACTCTCTCCACCTGCCTGCCTCTCTTTAGAAACTGTTCAAAAAACCCCCTGAATCTTCCTCTCATCTCCAAACTCCACTTATCCATTGCAAATTTATACTTTTCTCTTTTTAGGTAAAAATCTGTCTTTCCAAGTTCAAAGAGCCCTTGTCCTCCTTGGTGCTTAACTGATTGATGCAGTTACAGGGAATAATCATTTCCCCTCCTAGTCTTTGCTCTGCTAGGCTAAATAAATCAAACTCTTTTACAATCATTTTCTGTGAAGGACTCTCCATTCCTCAACAACCTAGAAGCTCTTCTCTTTATCTGTTCCAGAAGAAATTCATCTTTCTTCAACAGGAGTGATCAAAACCAGACACACTTTCTAAAAGAATCCTCACCAGTGTTGCACACAATAGCACTAATACTTCCTTATTTCTGCTGGAAGTATGAGAGGTCTGCTGATATATCCATCACCTTCTCATGTTTGTGCAGAACTCTCTGTTTCACAAAGCTGCACTTTAAATCTCAGAGGAGTATGTTCATGCACAACACTTCTGCTCTTTTTTAATTCCAAGCAAAGAAAAACTTAATCAGAAAATGTTCAGATCTACATCTAGGCACAAATACCTTGGAATCTGAGAATGTTCAAACGTTGCTTTTAATTGGATCTATTTTTTCCTTTGGAGCAAACTAAAAAAAAAAAAAGTTCCTACTGGAGTTCTGACATTTCACTTTTGGTCTGATCTACATTGATGCAAAAGTTCAAAGCAACTGAATAGCACAACTGCACCAAAAGTTTTCCAAACCAGTTTCTAAACCCAGTTCTTTTCAGAAATAGCCAAACAGTCAAGAGCAGTAAAATCTTCTTTCTCGCTCTGGACTGGTTTACCCATTCATCCCTCTGATGCTCTGAGCAAATCAAATACAAGAGCATTTTGTTCTCAGAACCCTCTTCATGCTTTTTGCAATCCTGCTGCAATGCATAAGACACTGCAAAACCAATGTGGTTTGTCAGCCAGCATCTGACACCATCCTCAGCCCCTCTTCTCTCTAGTGGCTCTTGAAATTCAACAAGAAGATGACTCAAGTGCTGCTGGAGAGAGAGAGGGTATAGCAATGCCATACAAACCACATTCCAGATAACTGCTGAAGAGCCCACAGCAAATTACACCAAATAATCTCTTCACTACAAGCTTTAACCAGCTCCGCTCTGGAACATTATTAAATTCAATCTCTATTAAAAAGACCCTGCTAGGTATTTTATTTTAGTTTTCATTTTTTTTTTCCTCTGGATGTCTTAAGACATTTCCTCTGCTGTGGAAACAAATTTGATTTGTGGGAATAAAGAACTGCTGGTTAGCAAAAATGTAAACTGACCTTCAGGTTAGAGAATGATTGTGGACAAGTGAAGCAGCACTGCAGAAAACCCTACTGCAAGTGTGAGAAGCACACTTTCAAAACACACAAAGTGGAAAACACACAAAGTGGAAAACAGACAAAACCTGAAGGTCAGCAGAATGTAAAAACAAAACTGAGATGATGTAATCCTGGGTAATAAATTGGGAGCTGGCATACAGGACAGTAGCATTTGCTCTCAGCAGTGCTCCCCCTTCAGCAAACCAGAGTGTGTTTGGTGTGTTTCAGTGCACCGTGTCCACCCCGGCAGGCTGGAGATCTGCACTTTATATTAATTATTTTTGTATTTTGGGTCAAATCCAGGACACCAGCAGTTAACTATGTAAGTTAATTCAAGCACTGAATTGGTTGCATTTGGAAAAACTAAAGGAAAAATGTATATATTAAAAACCACACAAGGCCTGGTTAAAAATTCTCAGCTACTACATGCCAAGATTTCATTTTAAAATTCAATTTTCAAATTCAGCAGCATTTAAACCTTTTTCTCCTCAAAGAGAACTGGAAAAGTGTTAGGGAATAAAAGTCCTGCTTTGTCAGATCAAGATGGGCCAAGTGATGCATATGTAGTTAGGGACATGGTGTAACCTGCTGAACAAAAATTTAGGGAAGCCAACTCCTATTTTCAGTTCCATCAATGACATGCTTCATAACTCTGAATAAATTCCTTTATTTCTTGTGCATCAATTTACCTGTCTACAAAACAACAATAATGATTCAGACGTCACATGGCACTTTGAAATTCAGAAAAAATGCAATCTAAACGCTAAGTATTAACATGTGATTTTTTCACGTAAAATGTAGAACAGTTCTTAAAGACTGTAAAACAAATTGGTTTTGTTTTTTGCTTTTTTTTTCAGAATGATTCTCCAGGTTCTGTATATTAACAAATGGCCTTTGAACCAATCCAATATAATTTCAGCTGTATTAATTCAATCTACTTGTTATTCTTGAAACAGGTTTTGACTTTGCAGAAACCTGTGCTTGCATCTACTGTAACAAGTATTGTAAATTGCCCTTAAGCGTTTAAAAATTAGTTCCAGACTGTATCTGGCATCCATTTTTCACATAGAGGTAGCAAGTATAAGGCTTTTATCAACAACATCCAACATGTGTATCTGGAAACCAGTGAAAAACTGCCAAATGGTGAAAAATTTTGTTTGAATCTAACCTAAGGAAGAATTGGAATAGAAGAAACTGTGGTTGTGTAACACCTGTGCCCCCCCACCCCGAGTCGCTCGGTGCTATTCTTCCCCGCCTGGGTCATACACCAACCTAGGGTGAGTCAGGAATAAACTGTTAAAGTCATGAACTTGAGTGTCAAGGTGCCTCCTTGGTGTACCTAGCTCCTGCTTTCCATGATGGGGGTGAATCTGAGTGTTGAGGCACCCCCTCCATGTGCCTTGCTTCTGCTTTAAACAGTCAATCACCTCTTGACAACTTCATACAACTGTACCTGGGTTGGAACCTGAAGGCGGATGATACACCTTGGTAACTAGTGAAACACACCAGAATATTACATCAGCCAAGGTGGGCTGAAACAGAAAAGTACCTGACAGAAGTCAGTTATCTCAGACCCTATAAATAGTGACCATCTGAGCTCTCTTGGGTCGCAGCAGGCTGCATCCAGCATCTCCCCTGAGTTGGGATGCCTCTCAGGTAAAAAAGTCTATCTTCTCAAGGCTTAATTATTGACCACTGAAGAATCCTGGATGCACTGTGAGCATTAGTCAAAACTCGAGAAGGAAGAGGAAACTGTTAACTATAGGCTTGTTTCCTCTGTCTACCTCTCTATCTATATAGAGAACGAAGAGAGAACTTTTAACTACAGGCTAGTTTCCCTACTTACATATTTCACTGGATCCAAGCATTTCCAGAGTGTTTGTATGTTTGTTTGTGTTTATACATATATACTTAGGATACCTTGTAGTAAATTAGTGTGAATCTTGTCATTCTTGAATCTGTAATTAAGTTGCTATTTTAATCATAACCTATTCTACTATATCACCTTATTAATCATTAAATTGGTTAATGATTGAGTGCTGCAAAATTTAACTTTTGATTTACCTCACACCATTAATAAATCTTAAATTGCTGCTAAATTGTAACCATGTGAGATATTTAATCTGTGAAAAAAAGTGAAAAATGTTGTAGCCAGTTAACACTCTAACAAGCTAGACAGTTCCCTTCACAAGTATGGCAAGGCACATCTCCTATAAACTGATCTATAATTTTCTACAATTTGGAGTATGTGTGTCACACTTGGATGATAAGCCTCGAGATTTTATCAAATTAGTTTACAGCAAATTACAATCCCATCATGTTAAGGTCAGACCAGAGTTTTTGTACAATGCAATGAACTAGCTAGACACATGCCTGTGTTGTGTGTATGCAGGCCTGAAGTCTGAACCCCTGAGCCCTTTAACTGGGCAAACTTCATACTCTTTCTACCCTGCCATGACTTCAATAATCCCTATGACAGTTGAGAAATGCATGGGAAAGCCTCATAGTTCTTTTTTAAGGGTCTACACCAAGGTCTTTTCCTGTAGATTAGAATGACAATGTTTTCTATAGATGGTTCTCACTCTCACCATCTGTCTCCTGAATTCAGCTTGTTCCTTATTCTTGGTTCTCACTAACTTTCTTCAAAGAACATTAGGACAGAATTTGATCTCCACCTTTCCCATGCAAAATAATTTAGAGATACGAGGTATCTCTAAATTTTAGAGATACAGGTATACACTGTTTGCCTTTTAGAGGATTACCTTTCATAAAAAGGCACTGAAAAACCTTTGAAAGAAAGAGATGTTTTCCTTCACCTTAAATTTGACATGGCAAGTAAAGATCTCCATTTGTGGATAGGCAAAGCAGGAGGTAAGACTTTCTGGTTCATTAAACAATCTTCAAGTAATCACATCAGAAGCAGAATTAACCAGGAACGGTTCTTTAGACAAACCCCTTGAAACTAAGCAATTATTTGAAAAACTGGCCCAAACCTTCTTGCATTTATGCCAGTTTCACTGTGATGCAAATTCACTAACTTCTGCAGCACTACTTTCAGGTCACAGACATAGTGAGAAAAGAACCAAACCCAATCTTCTTATTCCCAGCTCATAAGCAACATGAATTCAGCCTGGGTTTTACGAAATCACTTCCGTGCCACATATCCCTCTGTTCTTCCTCTGCCTCATTTGCTGAATAAATGAAAAAAATCACTTTCCGTGAAAAAGCAGCAGTAATGAAATTATAGCTGTGAAGGTAACCTTAGCCCACTCCAACTTCAGTACACAGCAGTCTGCTAGATGCTGTCCCAGAGAGCTGCACTCTGCAGTGGACCAGTACCAACCTCATTAACTTTGGCTTCCTACAGGAGGAGGACACCATTCTCTCACACCTGGGCCTTCCTTGCATGTGTCTGGAGCTGCTTTTCTCTTTCCTATTGGGTATTAAACTGATCATGACATTGTATTCAATGATTATACGAGGTCATATGCATTTTTAGCTTTATAATTAATCTACCTTTTTTAATAAAAATGAAAGATGTTAAAAAAAAGAAAAAAAAAGGAAAATTCTCCCTCAATATTTCCAGGACAATTTTTAACCAAGCAATTGACAGTATAAGTGTTATACACTGTATGGAATAATGTTGTCTCCTACATACTTCAAGAATAAAGCTGGAAGAAGAGTAGCAAGAACAAGGAATCAAGACGCTTGGCTCAATCAGGGTTTCAGGCTCCTGTCGCCAGTTCCAAAAGAATGCGCTGACTAATTAGTACAACACAAGAAGACAAGGACTGGGGATCAGGAATCCCTGCTTCTTTGTCATGTTACAGCCAAAAGGCTGCACCTCATTTCCTGCACCCTTTCTCCCTCCACCTCCCATGTGCACTGGAGCACAAACATGGCCAGCTCTAAACCCTATTCTTTCCTTAAAACTGAGGGAATGCAGGTAAGGGTCCTTGACAGGTCCTGTTTATACAGGTTTCAGCCTATTTGGATGAACTACTGGAGACAGGCTCTGGGAACCATTCCTCATCTCTCCAAGGACATAGACAGAAGGATGTGCTAGGCACAGCATAGAGAATGTAAACATGTATTACAATCAAAGACAGGGTCAAGCTCGAGTCAAATCCTACTCTAGATTTCAGGCTTCCACTAGAGTCCAGAGAGACTGTCTTTCAGCACTGAGAACCAGCTCTGAGAGGGGAGAAATAACAGCAGTGGTATTGGGAGCAGGGAGCTGAGGTGACCATTTTCTCAGGACCTGGAGGCAAAAGAATTAAACATGAATGAAGAATTCTACCAGAGAGGAGAGAGGACAATGTAAGAAGTAAACACTCATCTGTTACAAAATGACCAGAGAGGCAAGACAGAAGAAAATTCCTACAGAAAGATATGACACTGTCAGCAAGAAAAGGCTGCAGCAGAGGGTATCAGCAAACAGCCTTATTCTTAAGGCCCAGGGATTTTAAATTTTAGAGAGATTAAGCAGACATATGATACTTGTGAAGGAGTAGAGTTTCACATCCAGTTCACAGTAAACACATGTGAGTGTTAATACTGCTTTCATTGTCTTGATACTATTTCTGACAGGAGCTCTGTAAGAAAGATATCCAATATGTATGGCATACATATGGTCCCCATCCTAAAGACAAAATAGGACAGGCTTCTTTCTGCTCAGGGGTGGCATTCCCCTCTAAGAGCAGCCTGTTTTAGAGATCTGGCATACCACAATATCACATTGTCACTCCTGCGCCGTTTGACCCCGCAGTCATTATTAGAAAAGCAGCAATGCGCAGTAAATGAAGAAGGGCTAAGGGGCTAAATGTTCCTCAGTGCTTTCAGGCAATTACTGGGGTACTACGTACCCAGCTTCCCTACTTCAAATGTCTCTGCCTATCTTTGGGAGCCCGATAAATCACATCATACCCTACGGATGTTTAACGTCCTTTGCATGCTGCCTCTTTTTGCTAAGCCAGCCAAATGTGAGGTTGGCCTGCTTTCAGCATGTGACAGTCCAAATTTGGACATAACTGGCCAAGTTCAAGCAAGGTATAGGACATGCTGTGCAAAGAAGAATATTATTAGAATTTAAGGAAACGTTGAGTCATCTTAAATCAAGGAAATGGGGCAATGAAGTAAAAAAGGAAAAAAATATTATTTTGAGCGTATCTTCGAAAAAGTCTGGGAAACATTAATGATGGCATGATATTCCTCACGGGTGTTTTCTTAAAGCATATGCTGACTGGCGCTAGCCACAAAGCAGCAGGCTGAGAAGGACTGAGGGAGGGAGCAATGGAAATTTGGGACAAGAAAGGAGGATGGTCTAAAGCAGTCATGTGCTAGGAAGGCTAAAAATAAATCAGCTCACAAAACTAGCATAGGTTGTTATTCAACAGTGCATGAGACACACAAGCTCCCTCGGATCTGGTCATCAGTATTAGCAGTAAAGGCACGAAAGAACCTTTTGGCATCAGATGCGGCATCCATTATAAAACTGCTTTCTGCATGTTACCTTAGGCGGAGTTTGAAAATACGAATGTGTCTCATTTATTTATTTATTTCAAGTTGTATAAAGGCAACTATCTGTAAAGGAATGAAGTGCAATTTCACTACTCTTGAGCGTAACTACTTAACTTCCTTGAGCTGTTCCAAATGTTGTCAAAGCGACTCCAATCTCTTTTCTAGCTATTGGCTGACACACTGTACTGCAACTGTACTACTGTTTTCAAAAGTATGGTAGGATTTGGTCTTAAAATGTATCTACTTAGACTCAGTGTCTCCTACAACCAGCAAGCTACCCTCATGGCAAAGTATGGCTCTGTGATGTGCTTCATTGACTCTCTTGTTCTCCCCACAAAACATCTCCTCAGTCACACTGAGAACCTCTTCGGCCACATATACTTCTGCTCCACAAAAAATCCATCCACATCCTTAATGTGTTTCTTTCCCTGAAATATTTTTGTTTTGCATAACATGTTAGGCTCCTCCGTCTCCAGCTGTCATTCAGAATTCAGAAAGCTGCTGAGACTGAGACAGGAATGCATAAACTTATTTCACCTAAGTTTAGATCCAAAACTGGCACAAAGGGGACAAGAAGAGGCCAGATAGTGTTTCACTGCTAGGCTACTGGCCTTCTACTGATCCAAGGCAGGAGTAAATTAAAATGAATCATGTCTGCTGGTGGTTCAGGATCCTTCTGAGATGAGTTTTGTGGATACAGGTCTGAATTTCAGGGTCAGGATTAATGCAGCAAAAACAACAAACACATACCATTATTCTACAAGCACCCTAAAAGCAAGGAGAAATATAGTCTTTCGGGAAATACTCTAACAGCAAATACAAGGAGTGACTGCATAGAAGATTCCCTTTCAGGCCACATAGGTGACCTCTCCAAGTCAGCGTAAACGTATGCAGAGAGCTTAAACTACCATCAGTGTATACATATGCTGTAAATACAAAGAGGAAGCTGGCAGACAGGCTGTCATTTTAGCTTTGTACCCATATTCAAGCAATGAAATTAAATAACAATTCAGCACTTTACCCAAGTACACCAACACACTACATATATCCAACTAACATGCCCATATGAAAATTTCTCTAAAGGCTCTAGCTAAAGGGCTAGTTTCCCTTTAGCTGGAATCAAAGGTATGACAAGAAAATGTACAGGCTTTTTATTACCAATTATGAGAGGGTATTCATGCATCACTGCTTAAATATTATCTTCTAAAACTGATACAGGGCAATGTAAGGGGGAGGTTGTCAGAGAGCAGGAGACCAGACAATTAAAGCTCTTAATTACAAGGCAATACCCAAGAACTTCAAGATCACACCCAGACTAAACTCTGTCCTTTATACCAATATTCATCACCGTAACACACATCCCATAAAAAAGAAGTCCACACATCATAATTCTCTATCATGGTTTTAAAGAATTCTAAGAACATTTCATGCACCAGTTAGTTCAAAGATACTCTGATACATTAGAAGTTCAAAGCTACAGCTTCTCTCTTTACATTTATATATCATTTTAAGAAGAAAAAGTTAAGAGAGGGAAAAGTTGCATGCAATTTAATATGTCTCTTCTCTCAAGGTTTGTCCTTGTTGCTCTTACCCCAGGATTGTTGTAGAAACTCCTTTAGCACAGAAGAGGAAAAACAGTATATACTGTACCGATGGTAGCAAAACATAGACAAATCACATGTTTGAAAGAATATGGGAAAATACAACACAAACCAAGAACACTATGTCCTCAGAGGAGCACAAGTCAAATACCCCCAGCCATCTGCAGCTGCTCCCAGTTAGCTACCATCATATATCTAGACAGCATCATAGTGGGTGTACAACCATTGCCAAGAGAGAACATGAGCAGGTGGTGTAGTACTACCTCTAATTCATCATCTTAACCAGTGACATATAAAAAGCAGTGAAACATAAAGTGCTATTAGACCTGAAATGCTGCCATAATTGCAATAGCGTTGCTAACTAACCATTCAGCCCCCATGTTCTGAGTAATTAGGGCAATGGTTTATGACCAGCACTTGGTAGCATTAGCAAAACGTAACAGGAGATTGAGCATGACATGTGGGTTGGTAAAGAGGAGGAGCTGTAAATCATAGTTTCAAGAAATCACTTGTTAAAAACCATGTGTCCTTCTTTATCAAAAAGGAAAAAGTACCCCATATCCAATGGGCAAGGAGAAGGGATTCAAGACAGTGGCAAGATGATGGTCTTTTGCAAGAATGTTTTTGTCTTTTTTTTTCATCTCACGTATGGATTACATGATTTTGCTCTACCAAGTCACCAAGAGGAAAGAAAAGAAAAAAAAGTCTAGCAGACAGGCTTTTGCAAGATAAATTCTGTGTGCTTAATGATTTGAGAAACACGTTAGCTTATTTCCTGTTAGAATTAAAAAGCTGATGTTGTAAGTCACCTATTATGCAGCTCTGTACACAGCGGGAGGAGGCTGGGGGAGTTTAGCTGATGCAAAGAAGGAAATACCATGAAGGCAGTAGAAGCCTTTGCTTCATGCCCTCAAATGCTAGGCTTACAGCGGTGAAGATTCTGCAGAAGATACAAGAGATGGATATGAATCTTTTTTTCACAGACATGAAGAAATCTACTCTGAACTCCAGCACAACTCAAGCTAAATTCCTTGTTTTAATTCCTACTTGAAGTCCAATAGCTGTGTCTGAACTAAAGCATTTGTGGGTTTTTTTTTTTTTATTCTTTCAGTGGGGGCAAGAGAGGGGATTTTTGACTGAAAAATGCCAGCAGTGATAACTTTCCCACACTGTAGAAAATCGTTCTATTATTATTTAATCCTTAGTATTTAAAATGTGCAGACCATTTCTAGTCTGCGTTTGGCTAGCTTAAACTTCCAGCCACACAATAATATCACACTTCCGTTTTTGAAATTTCAAAAGCTCTCTATTATTAAATCACTGTTTACCATTGTAGGTAACTGTAGATTGTGATTGTCACCCCTCCACCTTCTCTTTTTCAGGTGGATACCTTATCATCTCTCACTAAAGGGCAAATTTTCCAATCCTTTTAAGAATTATCATATTTAAGAACAAATCCACTCTAAGGTAATAGCAGCTGTAAGCACAAGAAATGGATCTCAGTCACGCTCATGCCAAACCCAGAAATAGTTATTCCTACTCAATACTCTATATATCCAGGGAGTAATTTAGTCCTTTGGCCACAATATTACCCTGAGAGCTCATTTTCATCTGACTAACAGTCATGACCCCAAAGCCTTTTGCAAAAATCACTGGATCCTAACATACTCTATAAGAATGCCCTACATTCTTTGTTTTAAAATTCATGCATTTCAAAACAGACATTTTAAAATGCATCTTGCTCGGCTGCCCTCAATTTACAATACAATTCAGTCTAGTCCTCTCTGAATGTTTGGACTATCCTCTGTTCAATGCCAGGTGGTCTGCAAGGAGGACTTGCAAGGCACCACTTCCCCACATACAGGTGTTTTTCTTCTTCAAATAGCTGCTAAAGTCACAACTGTACACCCTTATTCTTTCAGAGGATGTTGCAATACAGGTAGCACTGTGAAGAGGAGAGAAAGTAAGTCAGCTCTGCTGGATAAGGCATTAAGAAAGGGTCATGCTGGGACACTGGCTCAGCAGAAGGGAGTTGGCACATATGACATAGGAGGGAAGCAGGAATGACGCTTCTCCACATTTCACACAACCCACCAGTATGGCTCTCTACATCTGAAACAGCAAGCTTTGAGACTGTCATTGCTGTCCCAGGGTCTGCATAGAGGGTACACGGCAGGGGGTTGTTAATGGGGAGAAATACATCTGACTGCCATGGAGGGAGACGCAATGGGTCTGAACAGTTTATGTTTTCCTGATAAGAATTTGACTTTTCATGGAGAAAAATCTAAATTAACAATCCTTTCAACCTTTTTTTTTTTTTTTTTTTTTTTGGCAACAAGGTCAGCAAATTCTGCAAAGGAAAAGCAGAGACATTTTCCTGCTGAAGAAAATATCCTGTTCTAATGGGGAACAGAAGATTCTATAGCCTCATCCCACCTGCCACACAGTGGTTCATGCCACATAACAGCATTCCTGGGGAGGCTGGCAAAGGTAATGACACTTCCGCTGAACCCTTTAACGTGGATAAAGAGAAAGGGCACTCAGTCCTTCCCCCGTTCTCTTTGAGCTGTCACAGCACTGTGCTGCACCCATAAAACAAGGCAGGGGCTGCTGAGGAATTCACAGCTTGGAGGGAGCTCATTTCCATCTTCCAAGAGCCAGAGGCCTACAGGAAATATTGTGGTGAGCACAATGGCAAGACTAGGAAGCGAAAAAGTGTGTTTCTGGATTTACAGTTATTTATTCTGAGGCAACCACCAGAATCCCAAGTGGGAGGGTGAGGAACATAGGGTGCAAAATTAGTCTGTATTTAAATAAAAGACATGTGGTTTTGGATACCGCCCCCCCCTCCTTGGTCTGTTTAAACAGCCCAGTGCTGCCTGCAAACAAAGCCTGAGAAGATTATGTTCTGTGAGGATAATCTCAGCTTTCTAGTGCTATCTTGGCTTCAGAAAAACAGCATTCCAGTTTTCTCCCAGGGTCATTTCAATTCCTTTCCCATCAGCTCCTATATGCTTCTCCAGCTACTCCCTGATTTCTGGGGTGAAATGTTTTAAATGTTATAATTATCAAGGCTCCTCGGATTTTCCTGCCATTCAGGCTTGAGAGGGATGGATTCCTCACCTGAAGGTAACAGGATTAGGTGGCAAGCAACTTTCTCAGCAATCTAGGTACCCCTCGGAGAGCAGTGGAGCAGCGTTCCCTGTGTGCGTGGGGAGCCAGCAGCCTGGAGTGCCTCACTGCCCACCCAAACATATTATCCCATCTGAGCATTAAATTATGCAGAAAATATTCCAGCAGCTCAAATATTGAGCAAATGGTAATGATGTTGTCACTTTGGCAGAACACATAAATATCTGCGCAGATGGATAGCATTTGCGAAGACGATGAGCAAGATGAGAGAGGACCCCTTTTATCTGCCCTGTGCAGCTCCCATGCTGGCAGGGGGGCTTGCTGCTGTCTGCCAGTCAGGGCACAGACGCTCCCGTCCTGGCACACCGTTTCCCACTCACAGGCAGACTCCCTTTGACTTTCCTGCTGCAAGAACGAAGGGCAGTGCAGAGTGGCTGGCCCGACAGGCACCGTGCACCAAGTTCAAACACGCTGAAGCCTGAAGAGCAGCATCTGTTTATGCTGGGCTTGAATTTGGCTCCTCGCCTGCCAGAAGACTGGAAAACATGCCATGTAGGATTTGACCTGCTTTATGCAGGCTGGATCTATAGGTAAATGAATGTCAGGGATATTTTACACATTGGAATACACTATGCATAATAAGCCCTGGCTGCAGATATTGCAGCTATATTTTGGGGTACATGTTGCCTTATTTATATTTACTGGTTCTATATAGAACATAAGCACAACTATTAAGAGAACTAATAAATATATAGAAGGAACGACTGAGAAAGAAAGCAACACACAAACCAAGAGCAGAAAAACTGATAAGAGTTGCAGCCCTCTCCTAAGGCAGGGTCTGGGGTACCTGGGAGCCCATTGCACAGGACAGGTGCAAATCTCTTGACTTCCCTGTGCCAAGACTACAGGATGGATCTTTCCAACTCCTGCACGTCATAACCATATTAAATAGCCTGTAATGCACCTTCTTCTTCCTCTTGTCTAATGTATGTTAGTCTACATTGTACTTGGTCTTACTGTGCTACCTTTAATCTTTTGTTTGTGCTGTGAACATGGAAATTTGGCACTGACATAAAAGCAACATGCCAAATGACCAACATCATATAAATAACCCAAATAGCTGTAATTGTTCTTTGTGGCACCAAGTCCCATGGTGTTGACATCAAACAAATTCCTTTGACTTCTATGGATGTTTGGCCTGAATATGGACTAACTAAATCAGCCTGCATACCACAGGCTACAAAAGAAGTAGAGTGATAGAAGAACAAAATAAACATGAACTAATGTCAAGTTCACCCTCAGGCTCAAGAAAGATTGAAAACAGCCAGTATGGTGCCTCACTCCATCTTACCCCCATTGATTTGGAGGTGCTGCATTAATATTTCCCAGGGTCTTTCACATTAGAGATTGAGGTGGGAAATTCCAATTTCCAGAAAGGCCAAACAAATGCCAAAAGTAATTTAAAAACCAAATGCTGCAATAAACTCCTTTATTCTAATATAATTTCTTTCCCATTGACATGCTGCAAAGCACAGCCAACAGCACACCTCCTATAGGAACACTTCAAGGGCATTTTGTGAGATGTCCCTCATTCCCAACAAAAATGGCCAAGAAATTATCTAGGTATTAGAGAGTATCATTTCTTAAAACACGTTAGAAAGCTCTGATAGATGCAATACAGTCTCTATTGTCAAGAACTTTCAATTTAAAGTACTCCATCACGATACACACACACAGCACCACTGATCACAGCCTTCCTGAGGTGGCTGGTAGTAGCTACGCATGTTACAAAGGAGTGAAAAAAGTGAAAAAAAGATGAAATATTGACATGCTTCTGAAACTCTGCTAGAATACTTAATGCCCTTCCGGATCACATAGTCACCCTGGGTGTTAGGACACAGACACAGTAAAACCCCCCAAGGCCCAGCTCCTGCTGGAAAATCAGCATGCCAGGCAAGGAGCCAGCCAAACCACTCCTGTCTCTAAATGCCCTGAGGTTTCCTGATGCACAAGCTTCCAGTGGCTGGATGCCTCTGCCACGGATCACCTCCTCCCTGTGAGCCTTTCATTCTCTTCCCACAGCAATCAGGCTCTAAAGCCTCAGGCTAGATATTAGAAAAAGGAACAACAATGTGAAGTCTGACATCACTTGGCTATATATGGCATGAGCATGCCTGTATGTCTATGTGATTCTGCTTGTGTGTATACATGTAAACTCACACCCTCAGCAGCCTGTGTTTGCTGAGAATTGTGACCCTCCAAGCCCCACAGCCACACCATCAAAGGCACTGCCCCAGACAAGCAATAAAAGAGGTACTAAAATGACAGCTATTATGCATTTTTTATGAGGTGTGTCTCCTATGTGTCTCTATACCTCTGCAAAACCCTCTCATCGCTTCTTCAAAGTCCATCTTGTTTCTCTCAGCTGATAAGGAAATTTCATTCTCGGCTGTCTCCCCTCCTCCCATCCTGTCCCTGTGCCCTTGGCGTCAGTGTGTCCCGACAGCAGAGTCTCTATGGTGATCTCCTATTATACTCTCTTTCCAAACACCTCTGCCACCACTAACTTCTTCATGCTGTCAGTCACCCACAACTACTTCTGCTCCTGCATCATCCACTCCAGGCAGACAGGAAAGTCAAGTTTTGTCAGGCTCACTGTTCCCCCCTCCCACCCAAGAGGAAGGAGCATGTGCTAGGCCCTGGGGAGCTTCCATGCTCCCAAGTCCATGCTTGTACCCTAACTCTGTTCCAAATACAAACTAGGACAAAAACTGGGTACATGTCAACTCTCCCACTTAACACCCTAGTTTTCATGAATGGAAAACCTGGAAAAATTATCTCATCCTGATAAAAGATCTAGATGACTGGGAGATAAGACTTCACGGGGCAATACAGTATATGTGCAGAGTAAATTTAGCTATGGCTTGACAGTCTTGCTTTCCTTCTTGTAAGCAGAGATAATCACACTTCCCTAATTCATCATGAGTGTTGAGAATAAACATAAAAAGTCTTGAGGCACATCTTAGCATAAGAACAAAATTCACAGAGGCACAAAAGATCTACAGAGGCCATGGCAAAGTTTTGTTAAGCTTACAAAGGACATGTTCATGGAAGGCTGATTGCTTCCCAAATGGAACAAAACCATCTTAAAGCAATAAAACCTCTGGACTACATCAAACACTACTGGACAACCCCTCCTCTTCCTTTCACAAGCTCTTTTGACCTCTGTTTTTTTCCTCTACCAGTCATCCTAACAGAACCCAACAGCTGAGCTTGAGAAAATAGTATTGTATACTTTACTAATGCCATTTCAATAAAACCATCATTTCACTAGACTTCCTCAAGGCATGCATAGCTCAGCCTCTTCCTTTTATGCAAGAATCCAAGGTTAAGATGACCGTCTGTGGCTAGACAAGGTGAAAGCCCTGGTATACATCAAATAGTATAGGAGTAGAATAAGTATCAGGAACTAAAAACAACTGACCTCTTTTTAGTCTATGAGCTTGGCCCCTTTGTTTTGCAAGCCTTTGATGGACACGTAAATCACTCTTCACTCCAATCACACTGAGAGTGGAAGATTCCTATGCCAAACTCTTAATTCAAAGAAAACTATCCAGGGGGTCAAAAAAAGAAACATTGATAAAGGTAATATTGGAATTTTATTTAGGTTCTCTTTGTAAAGGATTGCTAATGCTGTAGCAAATGATGGCTTCTAATCTATGCAGAACTGCAGCCTCAGAGCAAAGGCAAAGTCTTAGTGAGCAAGTTGAATCCTTCTGACAGGCTTATTCACTCATAAGAAATTCCTTTCATTATCTAGTACAAATAAAGATATACCATCGTGAAAGGCTTCTGCTGCTTATGCTGCTCACATTCATATTTGATAGCTGAACAGAGAGCTAGAGCCCTTTGTCTGTTCCACATCAGAGTACAAGCGAGGTTCTCTTGTGAAACCACTGATTTTTCAGAACAACATTGATTTTTCATGCTGAATTGGACTGATGGTCCATCAAATCTTGCCTTCTGCTTCTGAACTCCACCAAGGGAGTGAAAAGAGCTTGCAGCATGCTTGGCTCATACAGTGAAGCCAGGCACCACCGGGAGAGACTTCTTCCTGACCTCTACAGTGATTAGATAATGACTTGAAGCATGCGATTTGATTATCCCTCTGTTAAAGACCAAATGTGCCTCTGTCTATGAGGGCAGGGAGTGAAATGGGACTGTAAACAGGATTTCTGATTCTACTTTAATTCTACCTAAGATTAAGAGGGAAGAAGTAGAGACCCTATATACACCCTCCCTCTGCCCACACCTGCTCTCCTCTTACAACAGCACCAGCCTGCCACCATGCTCAAAACCCCCAAAAGATTTGGAGCTGGACTTTGAGAAAGACAGGCGAGTTATTGCACCTCTCCTCCTGGTCTATGAAGAAGGCTGCACACAATTCAGGGTCTTACAGCACAAACTTGTCACTGTTTTGAGTTAATATACTAACTGGGTCCTGACGCCCAGTGGCAACAGATGGTACAAAGATGTAGCTTTTGTTCACAGTGCACAAGGATACTTCTTTTCACATCCCCAGTCTATGTTACTGGCTGGTCCTTTGGTCCCATATTATTGAAAACTGTGAGAATTAGATGCTGATCATTTGTTGTCTGATCCTTCACAGTCCTTGTGCTAACAGTTAAGTAGATTTCTCTAACTCATCTGTCCTCAAATCTAAACAATCCTTCATCACAGTATCTCCCCCTCTAATAAACTGCAACAGTCTGCATCTTTTTTCCCCAGATTTGGCAATGCTAGGAAAACCCGAAGCAGGAGTGTGTGCTCTGATTATGTCCAAGCCAGAAACTGCAAGTGCAGAATTTGCTAGGGGACATCACTGCAAAACAAACAGATACATAAGATATTCAACATTTTGCAAGCCTATAAAAGCTGGGCTGGAACAGAGTGGGCAGGAACTAAAGGGCCGAGTGCCAATCAGGAAAGCTGAGGGGTCTGTTAATTTATCCCACAAAGATTTCCTCCTCCCTTATGCTGTAACTAATAACACAAACTCCTATCTAATGCCACTAATGCTATTACGCTGGAAAGCCCAAACCTGAGCAGGGAAAAGGGAGTGTGTGGAAGCAGATGCCAGCAATCAGCAAAGATCAGAAGCAGAACATGTCTCCTGGCTATACGCATGAGATAAATGTTGACTTCATTTCCATCTGCATCCCCCACACTCTGCTCCCCGGAACCCTCCCAGTGCCTCCTCTTCCAAAATTCTGTTCTGTTCATGTTGAAATGATAATTGTTAATTTATTCTGCTTTTCTGGTTGCTGTGCTAACCCGGGGCTTGTGCTGCTTGGTGTTTAAGCAGCTTGTCCTGGGGATATGGTTAAACCTGCCTTTGATCAGCATTTAATCCTTCAAGGTGCTCAGGGGGCTGCAGTTTAGTTTCTATGTTAAAGCAATTAGAAAAGATGGAAAAGAAGGAACAGGACTCCCACTCTTCTTCTTCTTCCTCCAGCTTTCCCTCCCTCCAGAAAAAAACATTTATCACAGACTGGGGTGGTTGTTACAGTGGGAGGAGAAGCTGCTCCACGGGCCTGGCCAAGATCTGATGAATGTGAGAAGTGGGAACCCTGGCCATCAGGAGCCTAATCTGTCTGTCTCCACAGGTAGCCCAGAGATCTGGGTTATTTTGTTCCTCAGATAAATAAAAGTTGCTTGTTAGGAAGAGAAACTTATCCTTCCCTCTTTTCCCTCAAGATTCTGTCAGGGAGGAGTAGAGGTAGCATTTTTAACAGACGGAAGCCAAGTTGTTCAAGGGAGTCTTTCAAAGTAAATAAATAAAAAGTAACTTGTAGTTCCTACACACAGCTAAATATGTATGTCTAGATAAAGCCCTAACTGTGGGGTACAGCCATCTTCAAGGACGCAGAAGGTGCAGATGGAAAACAAGGGGAGAAGTTGGGGAAAAATTTGAGAAGCCAAGACTAGACTGGATGAAGAAAGGCAACTGATGCTAAACTTCCCAGAGAAAGCTACTTAGAACAGGATGCTGTTAATGCCCTGGGACACTCAATACCCAAAATCACTTAAAACTCAGTGGTGTGAGGTCCACATCAATGTACTGCCACTGCACAGGACTTCCCCTAATGGGGAAAATGCACTATCCATTTTAGTAGTTTACAAGAACTTGGCACTTCCAAATAAAAGAACAGCATAATACCCACTTGTCTCACATATTTTTGGTCTCAGACTCACGACATAGGGGCCACAGAATGGTACTTCTTGACCTCTCTGTGCATGGAACTTGTTCATTGCAATTATTTGGCACACACTGTTTTATTATTAGCTAGATCCTGTCAGCCAAGCTCTTGGTGTCACAGAAATTAGATACTATACAGCTTCTCTATCTAGCTAAGGTACTTCTAGAGTGCCGGTCAATGTAGTTATCTAGGACAGGTATCATCAGGATATTAAATTTGGTTATTGTTCCCAAGTGCTGTGGTGGGTTACCCAATTTGAGATTAAAGGTATAAATCTAAAAATAGATGGAACCTTAACAGGAGGACTTTGCCACTGCTACCACTTACATATGGCTCAGTCTAGTAAATCTGGGATGCTCTATAGCTCCTGGATTCCATTCTGCAACAGAATTGTTTTGTGCACCTGGATGAGATGCTTCTTTTCTCTAGGTGTCAGTAATCTTATGATACTTAGTTTCCTTATGAAACTCAATTTTCAATTAAATGGAATTAATGACATTGTCTTATTTTGGTAGAATCATTTTAGCTAGCTCTAGACATGCAAACAGAAATGAAATTGGAAGTCCTAATGTACCTCATTGGCACTTGCTTACGGTTAGACTTGTAATTCTTTGTATGGTCTTAAGTATTTCTGCTCTGTAACTGGAGACAGGAATTAGGATTTTAACCTACCATTTATCACATAATAAAGTACAAGTTACTCACCTCTTGTATGTAGAAAAAATTTTAGCAACCATATGTAATTTTTTAGTACCAAATAGACTTCACTGCTTGACCTGTCTCACAAATCTTCACTCCATCACACCATACTAAAGGACTGCGACTGAATGAGTAGCAAATAAATGAAAATCCCTTAGCAGTTAAATATGTGACTTGTTAAAATACCACATAGGAGAAGCATTTTTTTATCAGGTATGGAAAATAAATTAGAAATGTCATTTAGACATATGTTAAACTCTGTGAAACACACCTTTCAATCATATTTAAAACACATAGGAGATACTGATGAGACAGGCTTACACTGTCCTCCGGCAGAATTAAAATGAATTCCAGGGGTGACCCTTTGGACAGGAGCTCCCTGCCATCCCCCGTGCCCTGCTCCACAGCTCAGAGCTGCCTCAGGGTAGGCAAGGAGCAGCCCTTTCCTTCCTTCTTCTGCTGCTCCAGGCCCTGCAGCTTTACAAGGACTCTTGCTTTCTCATCTCTTGTGCTCTGCAGCCCTGAAACACTGCCTGTGCTCTGCCTCCCCTATAAATACACAAAGCATTAGCTTCGCTACAGAAAAAAAATCACTGCTACCCTAGGCGTGCCAGCAGAAAAGTAACTGAGAGGTACTTGAGAGAGAGTTAAATCAATTACCAATACATGTCCCAACCCCCCTTATCTGAACTTCAGCTTTCCTCACCCATTTTCTTCCTTCTCAGTCTTTTTCAATACTGAAAAAATTGTGTTAAAAAAAAAGCCATCTAGCACAGCAGGAGTTACATGATGATTAGGAAAGTTTTGCTTTGGGGGGTGCAGGTTTGGGGACGGGAGGAAATGAAGCAAATAAACAGTATTAATCCTTTAAACCTGAGAGTGTTAGCTACTGCATTAAAAAGTTGGCAGTTGTATCTTCTAATCCCAAAGCCCAAGTGCAGCACATTAGCCAGCAGACTGCATTCCCACATTTGACACCTCCCTAAAAGCTTTCCCACACGTGTGCCAGTTTTATCAGCTACCTGGAGGACTAAAAGAGAACTAGCTCACTAATTCCCAACCTTAGAGCAATCCTGCTCTGTTCTTTGAATGGCAGTGTGAATAGGGCACTATCTTTAGAAAGCCTTTTCTTGTTCAGTTATACCACCTTGCTTCACTATTAGCCATGAGCCCAAACCATACTACTTAGTAGAAGCATCAAAACCATTCAGTGGTGGTCTAATTCTGCTCTCCCTGCCTTGCCCTGAGGTGTGACTGCCTCTGCTGTGGACCCTGAAAGCTGATGAGCAGTTCGCAAAAGCATGATGAAACAGGGCAGGCCAAGATGTGAAGAAAAAGTCAGTATACAAGTATGCCTGCAGGAAGAATTTAAAGAGACAGGATAAAAACAGAATTAGGACATAGCCAGAAATGAGGATTTACACTAGGCAACATCAGTGACGATGAGTGATGAGGATTCCCAGTTGCATGTGTAATACCAAAAATATCTTCACAAGTAACAACCTGCCCCCTAGCCCCAAGAAGAGTGAGCTCAGTGCTGAAAAGCCAGAACTGCCATTTCAGATGAAATCTAGGTTCACGTAGTCCAGGATGTGCCTATGACAGTAGCCAGTGTCACACCCTGCGGTGAATGGACATCAAACACAGCTGCAAGAGAGAATTGATGTAGTCTAGTAGAATACCTGACATGGCAGGAATAAACAGGCAAGTGTCCAGACACAAAATCTTTTTCAGGTTAAAAAACTAGACTGTTGTCCAGTTTTGAGTTGATTTACTAATGTTGCTTCATTTATACACTAATACTATTATAGCCACAACAGCACTATTAACCACAATCTGTACTACTAAGTTTTGGGAGGACGTGCTCCTGCACCTCCCAGGTCTCATTCTCATTTCTAGGGATAAGCCTTGAAATGGCAGGTTTCTTACTAGCAGTGAAAGACTTATCACACTGCCTCGTCAACGGGCCCTGTGCGTCACAGCCTCCCCAACACCATGCTGAACCATTATCTTGGTCCTACGTCAGAGAGGTAAGGAAACACTACCCAGTTAAAAGTAGAATTTGACAGATTTAGTATAATTCATACTGATGTTTAATGATTCTAGATCCCCTGCTCCTTTGCGAGTTCATCCATAAATGCAATATTTCTCCAGCTCTACAAGGAACTTGATACCTGTCCTTTGATCTTTTCCTCTTCTGAGTTACAAAATAAGATTTCATATTGAGCTTTGGGGGGAGGGACAAAATGCTTGGAGTTTTGGTGTAGCATTACAATGTCATGAATATATTATTTTTCCAAATCACAGCTTCCCTTGGATTTTGTCACAGAAAGGCTGACACACCGGATAGATCAGGGAAGAAATTAGATCATATGCAATCTGTTACTCTCTCTCTTTCTTCCTTTTTTTTTTTTTTTTTTTTTTTAAAGACACCTGAAGCAGATAAAAATCAGAGAGGGTGTTAGATCCCCACTGGGTATAAACTGGCATGGTACTGCTACAGTCACTGAATAGAATGAGTCAATGTATTGGTAACTTCTCAGAAGTTATCCTGTGTATCTTAAAATACTAACACCAGAATCAACATGAAGTAAGATGGAAAGGTGCTTTCACCTCAACTGTTCAGATCTCCAGCCTAATGATTGTACAACTTCCCTAACACATACACCTGCTAAAATGAGCCTGGCTGAGTAAGAGAAGCACTGCTGCACCCATCTGCCCCTGCCGATCACCCTCCTCCTCCCAGACACCTACCTTCCACCCCAGAATATGCCTTGCTCTGCTGCCACACTCCCATGTTGGGAAAAAAGTCCCCTGTGCAAGAAGAAGAAATAAAAATAATAGCCTAATCAGGCTTCTAAAAATCAATTATCTACCTGCATTTTTTTTATTTACAAATAAAATGGTCCACATTCAATGTAAACCTGGAAGATTGCTGTTAAAGACAGCAGAACAGAACTAGGATCAGAACCAGTACTCTCCTGCTGTATCTGAACTTAGAGCATATTTTGGCAGTACGTAATGTGTGGTCTCGCTTTTTCTTGTGCACATTGTACTAGATCGTAAAGACATTATTTAACCTTGGGAAACATCATCACTTTTCTTCATTAACTATTTTATCAGCATCATTCTCTGTGAGGCCAATCCATAGCTCCTTGCCAAGACAGAAGTGTCCAAAAATCTGATTCAGAGGAAACCACAGTGAAGTGGT
The DNA here is from genome assembly GCA_011057875.1 of Pterocles orientalis. Lineage (NCBI taxonomy): Eukaryota > Metazoa > Chordata > Aves > Pterocliformes > Pteroclidae > Pterocles > Pterocles orientalis. The sequence goes on along the minus strand of WKFP01015051.1, from coordinate 1,646,731 downwards.
GCTTTGCCTGGCTGTTAGAAGATGAGAAAATTCCTGTGGTATTTACCTTAACTACAGGAGCCAATTAAAAAGACAATTTCTATGTTCTGAAAGGCTGGGGTTTGCAGCCTGGAACGCAGGATGAACAGCAGCAGCACTGTCCTACTTGGATCCCAACACAAATCGTACAGCACAGGCAGGACCTATGCATTGCTCTCCACTGTGGAGTACAGCTTTCCAAAACTGGTCCTTTAGATGCAGTATTTGGCCTCAAAATCTCTCTCTAGCACTGGCAGGCACTTATGAACCAGACTGGAGAAACTTTGGGAATTCTCAGCTGTGTCATACAGCAAGAGAAATAACCCAAAGGATCGGACTCCACTGAAAATCTCTGTCATGGATGTGGTTATTTCTAAAAACAGACTGGACTGTGTCCAACAGCCTTTGGGGATTTCTGCTGGGTTGGGAAAGTTTAATAAGCAGATGTGCTGGGGAAAGAATTAAAATGCTTCTGTATTACAACATCAGGAGTAAACACAACGCAATTCAACTCATTCCACTTAATGCCTTCTTGCTTCTTTCACACCTATAAATGCTACCGACCATCACCTAGAGATATGCTTCTCTAGGGTAAGCATTTTTCCTATCCAACGGAGGCTCCTGACGGTTAGATTTGAAGAACTACGCTGTCCCCCCTCCCCTCCCAGCCTCTGCTTCCTTTGGCAGCGTTCTGGTGCAGATTTTCTTAGATAATACAGTTGATTTAATGTTGTCAAACTAAAGATTCCTTAAATTGAAAAATGGTCTTTTAAAAGCTGAAACATTTTACTTTTCAAGATTTTTCATTTTTGCAATATTTTAAATGCTAATTCTTTTATCAAAGATATTATTGGAACTGTTATCAAAATGGTTATATCGGTGGTAAAACCACTTAGAACATGAAAAACAAAACCATTTTGAACCCTGTGAAACAGAATAAGCATCAAAACCTCTGTATTCAAAGGCGAAGTTGAAAAATATTTTCCAACCCAGCTCTTTAGAAAAGCAGGGAGTTAACCCACTGCTTGCTGCACTCCTTTCCTCTCCTCTCTTCTCTGCAAATGCAAGCACTGAAATGAGGATGGCATTTATTCTCTTTCAACATGGACACAACAGAGACTGAATTTTCCACAGCCTACCAGCCTTGCTACCTACAAACCTACGAACCAGTTTTTCTAGGGGGCTAGCTATTCACATGCCCACAATTTCACGTACAAATTATGAATTACAGCTTAAGGATGCTCTCAATGGACTGCTTTGCTGGGGCACATTTTGCAGGAAGAGACACAGAATGCTAAGTGGTCCGGATCACAGGCATACAGCCTCTGCTGCTACACGTTCACATGAGTGGTAACTGCTCACATTTCTCCCCAGAGGTATTTAAGCTGTAGGAAGTAAGCACAATGAATAAGAATTGGGATCCTACTTGCCTTTTATCTCTAAAATGTCTGTGCTAGTGAACACCTGCAAGGCAAATCAGCAACAACAATAAAAAGGGAGAAAGTAAAACCTTTCTTGAGACACGACTTAAGATTTATTTTTTTCTTATGTGTAATGTAATGGTGTTACAGCTGCCACAAAAGCCACTGCACTCCAGTTCTTCCTCTCCCTCTTGTTTAAATGCTCTCTGGGAGCACAGCCTTGAGAGGTTGAGTGTAACAACTAAGAGAGTTGTCATGTTCAATGGAGCCAATGATGGCTAAATCTCAATCCCCAGTTAATAATTTTCTCTTGCCAGCATGGTAAAGCAGAGCATCCCAAATCTCCAGGACAGTCATATTAATAGAATAAGCAAAAAAGTCAAGTGAGATGCTATCTGAGCCTGCCTGATGAGATTGCAGTTTGCAGACCACCCTGGTTTATCTTAGGTGGTGAATGGTCGGGGCTAAACAGAATGCATCAAGTTTGTTTCTCTAAGATCTTGACTTGATAGTGGTAGGGGAATATGAATAACATCTAGGCAGCTCAATATAGATTAAATGAGGAACTGGGTAAGATCATGGTGTTAATGAATATACACTTTAAAAATATCCCCAAATTCCTTGTCCAATAACCATGCAATACAAAGGATTAAGGTTCTGATATACATTATTTCAGGAAAGATAAGATAAGGGTAAAATCAAGGACTCCATTCAAAAGATAATGTGTATATGTAGACATACATCATTCTTTCTATATGTACACCTACAATAACACTTGACTTTTATATAATCAAAAACTATTATGTATCTCAAAATGCTTTACAAAGCTGGGTCACTATCGTCATTCCCATACATAGAAAGAAACTGCAGTAAGTAGTTTGTCTAATCTGGATAAGATTATAAAACCTGGAAATGAAACATCGAGAAACAGATTCTCGAGCTCTTCCCTCTTCCAGATACACAAACACACAGCAGTGCATCAATGATATTAGCAAGGAACTGTTTGGGAAGAAAGACATAGAGAGAAGTCTTGCAAAATTAAAACTAAATGTTGTCCCACACGTCTGTGATCTCATCAAAATTATGTATTCCATTTGACAACTACCACTGACATAGAATTTTAAAACATCTAGTTTTGGTATGCAAATCTATAACATGTAGAGACACGCAAGGATTATTCATTTATGCAAATGTGACTGTATTATATCTGCCTGAACAAGCTATTGTAATGTATTGCATTAACATATATTGTTTATCCTAAAAAATGTACTGCCTAAACAGTGAATTGTTTGGGCTTTAAATTTATCCAGCTTTAGACACCGAAAAACATGCTATGGCACCTATCAGTGAAGGTGGGATTGAGCCACAGTTCAGGCTTGCTCCAGTAGCAAGTTACAGAGTAGAATTTCTGGTGCAGAATTAGTGCACAAGTTCACAATGAAATATCTTTATAACAGAATCAACAACACTTTAAGGACTCCACAACCACAGCCTGTTTTGGAAAAAACTACAGGACTCAGTTTGTTCCACAGTGGCAGTTAAAAGAATACCATAACCTTATTACTGTTGCATGACACTGCCCCATCATCTTTGGATGTTTTTTCTCACTGATACCAATTTAAATTTTAAAATTTCTCTTCAATTAAAGTCCCAACTACAGAGTCATATTACAACAAACATCCAGTTTTAGTGCTAAAAACTGGGGAAGATAGCAAGGTTTAGAATATTTGCTTCCAGAGCCCCAATCACCTACAGCTAAGATCCAGAAACATTTCTTATTCCTCCTGGTGTTCAAGCCACACTGTATCAAACAAGGGAGAAATAACAGCAACTATTTTGGGAGCCTTCTAAATGGATTAATGCTCATGTAACCCAGGCTTTCAGAATGGTTCTAATGGAATAGATGTGTATTTTTGTTTGCATTTGTGTCCAAATCTTTTTATGACTAGCATTGGCTGACAATTTTTTACTGAAGGGTAACTAATCAGAAGTAAACCATTAACAGGAATTCATCTATATTCAGTTTTAAACAAGTTTAGGCATTTAACAATAAGTCTGCAAGTTTCAATAAAAACAGGTTTTGTTTAGAAAGCTTAATAAATACTTAATGAAGTTAAAAATTGTCAAAGGTGAAAACTCTTGTAATGATGTTGTTACACCCATTATGATCAAAGGATATAAATGAGCAAGATTTGCCTTTAGTAGACCAAGCATAACAGAAGGATAAAATGTAAAACATAAGGAACATAAACCCTATTCAGATCTAAAAGTGCAACAGCCGCTTTCAAAGCTACATGCGGGTTTATAAACTATTAGCTCTGAACTTAACATTGTTATCTAGTAAATTAGTCAATTTGAGGGAACAGGTTACGGCTACCTGTAGATCCGTTGGGAGTGATACTAGTAAAACAAGAGGTAATATGCTCTCTCTGTCAGTGGGACAGAGAGAGAACTAACTATTGCCTATAGGACGTGAAGGAGTTCACAGGGAGCAGGATGTAAGAAGAAATCTAACATACTATAAATCAATATTGCTATACTGAGCCCTTGATTTAACAGTCTAACAGTTACAAATTTTAGTTTCTAAGATCTTCCTTTGAAATGGTTATGAAGGACTCGCTTGAGGATCAGGGCTGATAGGTTAGAATGGTTATTTGTGAAAAATGTTCTCCCACTGTTAACTGGATGTCTCTATTTACTGAGTGTCTGTGTGAGTTTGCCATGGAACGCAGCAGGTTTCTGGTCTCACCAGCTTTGGTTCTATGAGAGCCTTTGCAGCACTAGATGACTTTGCAGTATTGGTCCATATTCTGGACCAGGCACGTGTTAAATCCAAGGCTTTGGATGGTTTTATTGTGAGTGACTTTTTACTATGGTGACTATAGAAATCAGGCCACCTGTGGCTTGGCTTCATTGAATGAATTTTGTTTCTGGTGATGAATCTGGAAAGGTCATTGCAGAAGTAGTCTGAGGGCTACAGGCATTTTAGGGAAGGGATGAGTTCTGGGAAAACATACTTTAATTATGTTAGTTTTTCCTCTAAAAGTGTAATGGTTTTCTGTTTAAGTTCCTGTACATGGTGTTAAGTTGTATGCAAGTGTATACAATAGGTATGTCTGTGCACAAATAAAGGGTTGCATTATTTTTGTTTTGCATGAGGTGCTTTAAGTTTCACATAAAGTTATGATCTATCTCCCCTTAAGAAATAGCTGTTGACAAAAGATACTTAGGCTCAATTCCTTGGAATAGCCAGCTCAACATTTTCAACATTTTGGGGTTTTGTTCTATATCATAGACGGGAAAAAAGAAATCTTGAATAAACTAGACGGGACAGCTCTTCATTTTCTGTACCCTACTCTACTCACATCATAGGTTACAACAGGGGGAAGTCCTTTCCGCCCCAGTCATAAGTTCCCCGACATCCCTTTTCTGCTGCTGAGTCTGCCAACTGCTAGACAAATACAAGGGATCAATAAAGATTTTCACCCAGGGTTGGCACAACATACATGAATGCTCTGCACACTACCACAGCTGAGGCTGAAACTGGGATCCACAGGTCAGAGCTACTTCTTTAGATATGCAGGTGCAGACTGTGCCAGCAAGGGAATTGACATGACCTCAGGCCAGCTGGGAGCGTGGTGTCAGCACACCAGACTTTGTCTTGACCCCAAATGTCTTCTGGCTTGTAAGGGTGAAAGTAAGATCAGGCTGGTTATGCCTCCCAAATCTCTAGGAAATAAGCAAGTATTTCAACTCCCCATTAGCACCTGGGAGTTTAGAGCCTGCAGAGGTGAAGCTCTGATTTGTCTAGAGCTATGGCAGAATGCAGGGTGAACACAGGACCCATATTTGGAAAGTTGTTGCTTCTAATATTCCTTGCTTAGAGACCACTCTGCCTCTTTCCCCATGCAATATTCTTATCTGAAAGCTGCTCTTTTAGAGGCTTACATTAGTTTAGATGAAAACCCTGAAAATAAAGGACTTACCTCTATGCACCATAGACTGTAACTGAAACACTGTGAGTACATGGCAGCCGCTGTTTGAAAGTGGGCACAACAGGCTTAATGTCTATGCAGTTTGGAGGCAGAAGAGAAAAGATTTCTGGCAGCATTTAGCATGGCTGACGTTGTTTTTACTACACACAAATGCACACAAATCCATTTTTTTCTGCAAAGCAATTCACAGTCTCTCACACAGGGACACGCATCATATTTGCAGTCCTCAGAAGTCACTCATACAGGTAACTGTTAGGAAGAGAAAGATGTATGTCTGCCATATGCATGTATTTCCCCAAATATAACTTATTCTTCTACTTGGAAATTCTATCTGAGGTCAATGCTATAATGCATGTGCAGTGAGCCAAATATTCCAGGAAGACCCAAGACACATGCACCCACAATCTGCCCACAACAGTAAATCATAAGTATTTGAAACACATCAGACTTGAGGTACATGAATGGATTAATCATGATGGTCAATGCTTCTTGGTAGTGTCAGACTAACTATGCATGTGCCTTGTCTCCCATGCACATATTTCTGTGAGGAAATCCTAGACAGAAACATAGCCATGCCACAAAGCAAAAGCAATGTGAAAGGTGCAGTGGACCAGACGTCACCAGTGTCAAGTTGTACTGTCCGGTTTGACTTTGTGCACAGCTGCATTCAAATAGCTTATACTACATTAACCTCTGAAGCCTATTAATTAGGCACCCTAACGGACTGGAGTGAAGCAACAGAAAGCAGCAAACCTAGGGACTTTGGCAGAACTTCGGCTGTTTAAATGTGGTGACAGTTTCTGACTCAGCAAATTGCTTTCCCTCTCCATGTTCCATTTTCTCATCTTAGAACAAGAAATACAAAAACTGGTTGCTTACCTTCTACCAGTGGCTGTGATGCTCTAAGAAGCTATCTACAATTATTTGAGATAGCAATGGAAAAATAGCTACGCAAAAAGTTATCATAAGAAACAGATGTTATCGCTGGATAAGGAACTGGCTAGATGGCCACACTCAGAGTTGTGGTCAATGGCTCAATGTCCAAGTGGAGACCGGTGACAAGTGGTGTTCCACAGGGGTCAGTACTGGGACCAGTGTTGTTTAACATCTTTGTTGGAGACATGGACAGTGGGATGGAGTGCACCCTCAGCAAGTTTGCTGATGACACCAAGCTGTGCGGTGTGATGGACACGCTGGAGGGAAGGGATGCCATCCAGAGGGACCTTGACAGGCTGGAGAGGTGGGCCCATGAAAACCTCATGAAATTTAACAAGGCCAAGTGCAAGGTCCTGCACGTGGGTCGAGGCAATCCCAAGCACAAATGCAGGCTGGGCGGAGAATGGATAAAGAGCAGCTCTGAGGAGAAGGACTTGGGGGTATTCGTGGATGAGAAGCTCAACATGAGCCGGCAGTGTGCGCTTGCAGCCCAGAAAGCCAACCATGTCCTGGGCTGCATCAAAAGAAGCATTAGCAGCAGGTCAAAGGAGGTTGATTCTCCCCCTCTACTGTGCTCTCGTGAGACCCCACCTGGAGTACTGTGTTCAGATGTGGGGCCCCCAACATAAAAAAGACATGGACCTGTTGGAGAGAGTCCAGAGGAGAGCCACAAAATTAATCAGAGGGCTGGAGAACCTCCCCTATGAGGACAGGCTGAGAGAGTCGGGGTTGTTCAGCCTGGAGAAGAGAAGGCTCCGAGGGGACTTAATAGCAGCCTTCCAGTACCTGAAGGGGGCCTACAGGAGAGATGGGGAGGCACTCTTTAACAGGGATTGCAGTGATAGGACAAGGGGTAACAGGTATAAGCTAAAAGAGGGTAAATTTAGACTAGACATTAGGAAGAAATTTTTCACTATGACGGTGGTGAGACACTGGAGCAGGTTGCCCAGGGAGGCTGTGGATGCCCCATCCCTGGAGGTGTTCAAGGCCAGGCTGGATGAGGCTTTGAGCAACCTGGTCTAGTGGAGGGTGTCCCTGCCCATGGCAGGGGGGTTGGAACTTGATGATCTTTAAGGTCCTTTCCAACCCAAACCATTCTATGATTCTGTAAGAATGGCATGTGAAATTATTATAAGTAGGATAAAACTGCAATGAGTCTCCTCCTCAGTTCTTTACAGCACAAGGTGACCACCATTTGTGAGGTCACGGAAAAAAAACCACAGCCCTCCCTTGGGATATTACAATTAAACATATCAGAGAGGTTATTTGCATCCATATGTAGCATCTGGCACTGGCCACGGCCAGAGACAGAACACCAGACCAGACGGACCAATGCGTATGGGAATTCTTATCAATTTCTGTGATTAATTTCTTCCTTCAGGTTGGATATGTCTCTTCTAATTGTGTATCAACATCTAACCAAAATTGGTGCTGACATATCACTGATTGTACTGTAAGTTTATCTGCAGCTCAGAACCCTGGGACATCTTAGTCCCTTGCTTACCTCAACTCCAATGCAGGAATTCTTTGTCAGTGAATTTCTACATTCACTCATACATTTTCCAAGCCTCGTCCTCAGAGATTATTGACAGAATCCATGAGTTAACTGTAATTTGAACCAAAAATCTTTTTTAGTTCCTGAACCTTTGCTACTGTGAAACTGTAGCCTACAAAACTGTAGACCAAAAGACTCCAAATGATTTTCTTATAGCTACAGTCTTGTCCATGAAATGTATAGAGCCTAGGTTTCCATGGCAGGATCCTAAAACCTTCCCACAAATTATTTTGGAATTACTACACTGTTTTTCTGTGTTTTATTCTGAGACATGCAGAGAAAGGATGATGTAAATAGCAAAGATAACAAAAATCTCGTCCTTTACAAGAGCCATCCACTGCACTTTTTTTTTGTATGAGGATCATACAAATAATAATAATTATTTAAGTTTATAATTATTCTACTTATAAATAATTTATTTTGTAAATAATTAGAAACCATTAGCACTGCACCATAAAATTATAACATTGCATTGTCATATCACATCAGGGACTCTGTTGCCATATTTTAAACTTCTTGACTAACTAGGATCTCTGTAAACACAGTCAGGTTCAGCTACATGAAGGCCAGGGACTGAATTAGCCTCTCTAGAAGGTGCCCTTGAATCCAAGGAAACCAGAAAGGTTATAGAAAAGGGTTGCTGTAGGATGGTTGCCCAGGCTGTGAAATGGGATAAAATAAGAAACAAAGAGCTCCTGCAGATATATGTCTGCTTTGTCTTTACTTAGTATTCAGCAGGAAATAGTCTCCACACACAGCCCCTAGCCCTTTCTTGAATCTGAACTCAGCTTCCCTATGGACATGAATTACGCATAATCCTAAACCTCAGCAGAAACGTAAAAACTAGATACTGCTTCTGAAGAGAAGCAAGCTTCCCTGAGGAGAAATACTAAACATATCCCTGTGTACACATGCAGGGGTGCCCCGACAAAAATGCCCGCTATTCAGACACTGCATTTGAACAAACTGATCCTCTATGTCTCCTGCTGTTTAACAGGAGCACGGGCAGGGCAAGCGCATGCCCCGAGGCACCACTATTGGCTGTGGTAAAGCCCAGCCTTTACCTGGGCCTGTCCCAGTGACCTTCTTAGTAATACAAATAAAGCATTGCATAGCTCTTCCCATGCGAAGCAGCAGCAGCATCCACCCTTTCTCCCTCCATAGAAAATATATTTTTTTAAAGTGCCTTGACTCTTTAGGCCTAACAAGCTAAGTGTGTTAATGTCTTGTTCTGGATATTGGCAATAAGACTTTCAAGAACACAGGCCATTGTAAAAAAAGAAAAAAAAAGCTAAATGGGTGTTTCAAGTCATTACAGTAACTGGATTTGTCAAAACATATGGAATACTTTGAAGTCTAGGTCACACGTCAATGCATCAAGGAATGCACAAAAGGCTCAGGTTTTCACCAACCGAACATCAGCAGCATGGGGCTCTAGTGGGCAAGTTGTAGACCGCACAGCCTTCTGCAGAGTACCCTGAACCTTCTCAGTTCAGACCAAGAGGAGTTTCTTTAGCGTATTTTTTCCTTCAGCTTCAAATTGTTCATGTCTTTTGTTGAGAGCTACTTGGATCTTTAATGGTTCTTCTGATAATCCTTGCCTCCTTTACTTCTGATTAAAGAGAAAGAAAGAATGGAAATTGTACCCTTGAGTGATTTACACTTCAGCTTAATTTCCATCTTCCTCCTCTTCTCTTCCCCTCAGGCCCCTCTTCTTTCCCTCTCTATCTGAAATCACCTTGATAATTTCATTCACAATTTTGGGTAAAATGAATTGATTGAACAGTTGCAGACAAGATCTAACTTATGACAGAAGCACAAAACAGTGAACAGGGACATGGAAAACAGAGGCTTGGGTGATGTGGTCAGCTCTTTAGATCACTGGTGTGAAAAAATCCCCCCAGATTTCTGGAACTAGTAAAGAGAAGCACATGCCCATAATGCTTCTTGAAGCAGTAAATGAAACCTTCACCAGAATCAGAGAATCACTCACTCTCAGAAAAAAAATGACTGAAATAAAAAACTGCATTTAACCACACAGCCCAGGAATTCCCCATTTTTCTGACACTGTATTCCTGGGATGTGGACCAATATTTCTGTGCAGAACTGGCTGCATAAAAGGCAACAATCCTTTACAGGGCATTTCAGGGAAGAATTCCCATTACATCATTCAAACGCAGTACCAGGAGCCACAGCACTGTGATAGTCCCTGAATTCAAAGGACCAAATATTCTGGCTGAACTTCGAAAATATCTTTCCAGTATATTGGGAAAGAAAAATAACAATATAGTGCTTTTCCTTTCAGATTGGTTATGACAGGATCTAAAGAGATTTTAAATACTTATCACATTTCTGCATTACGAAACTGAAACACCTGGCAATGTATGATGTGCCCCTAATATTCACCATCCAGTATGTCAAGGTAAGACAGTGGCAGAGCTAGGGAAAAAGTTTGGGGGTTCTTGTCCTCAGTTCTGCTCAGTGCTGCTGCTGAGAAAAAAACCTCTTCAGCATTGCCCATTGCCAGGTGGGATATGGCTTCACTGACATCAATGGCAGAAGTTCTCACCAAGGAAGGCCCAATGGCTCAGGTTTTCACCATTTCTGTAAATCAAGTACTAATTAGTCCAGTAGGGGAGGCTGCTCGTTTTGGCAGTGTATATTTTCCTAATGACTGGGCCAGGAAAGTGGCCTAAGTCTATGGCTTGTTAAGTAGAAACCAACTTGTCTGGAATAACAATTACCTGAAACTAAATAAGCTTAGATATACACTACTGGCATTCCTCTGAGAAGAATTTTCCACCCTGATCTTTGGTTACAAGACATATGTTGTTTTTCCTAAGCCAGTACAATTCAGGACAACAAGCACCCCCATCACCTTGCTCTGTTCCAGGCTACTGCAAGCCTGACATGCTCATAGTGCCTAGTGCCAGAAAAGCAAGTCACCAGGTAAAGGGACGCTTGCAGTGCACAGACTTTTTTTTTCCCTCCAGATTCTCCATAGAAAAAGAAAGTTTGAAAAGAAGATAGTAAGAATTCTCCGCTCTATTTCTCTTCTTCAAGCATGTATAAGGTGCTGAATACATTTCTCAAGGAAAATTAATTTCTTTGCCTTTTCCTTGCCTCTAATGAACTGCCTCTGAATGCATGAGGGCACAGGAAGGAGAGCAGCCTCTGTGGTGAGATAATAAAAAGCAAAAAGGCATTCAAAGCCATCAGTATCTTGCAAACCTACACTGACGGAAATATGCTGGACTGCAGACAGGAGAGCAAGATCAGGGAAAGCTGGAATAGCTTTGACGTTCATTACTTAACTGCAAAGAAAAGACGGTACTGGGGGAGCAGGGGGTCCTCCTGCAATCCTCCAGACATGTTATGGAAGCAGATGACTAGATGAAGGCCACATAAACTTAAGATTTCTCTAGGTCCTGTCCAGGCCACCAGAGTTCCTAAACACTGCACTCAGTGGACATCAATGAAAGACAAAGTCTTCTGTGAAAGCCCAGGACGTCATCATTATCAGTAGCATAATCAGCTGATTGGCTACTTACCATTAGACAAATAAATCAAGAACAAAGGAAAGAGGAAAATGTCAAGTTTTTAACTGCTGTTTCCACTTTCACCTCACCAGATGCTAAAAGACCCACTGTGCTCATATGTCAGAAAATGCGTCTATATAACTATAAGCTCTAACAGCCTTTGGAGTGAAGCCATCTCAGATGATCACCATAATGCAGGGAAGTTGCAAAAGATGAAGCACAAGAAAGTCAGAGGTTTTAATCCAATAAACGCAGGGATTCCTGAGTGTTCAACCAGACAGTGAGAATCTTTCCAGAGTAGACAGCCAAGTGGAGATCTTGGCAGAACCCGTTTTCTATGCAGTCCAGGCAGCATAATAACCAAATCAAAATGAATGAGGCCTTTTTAAAAATTATTATTTTCTTTGAAAACACTTGCATGTCTTCAACAATTTCAGGTCAATTCTTGTTTTAGTCAAACACATTCATTTGTCCTGCAGAAGGCAGGCAGATCTCAAACCATCTTGCAACATTTGCTAGGACACATAGATGTTTAAGAAGCAAGTTTCCTTCACAAAATGAACTGTGCTGAAAGTTTTCAATTTTAATAAAACACTGGCAGATTTAACATAAAGCCATGTTTATGTATCCTCTGCAGATGAGATAAAACACTGCCATTGACCAGTGTGCTTGATACACAGTTGTCTACTACGTGTCATCTCCCTTAACCAACACACAACCACCTTCCCAACACTATCTGGGAAATTTTCATACTCTGCAGCTTTGCCCTCATGCTGTGGTTTGAAGCCTTCACCAGCGGTAGAGGACATCTGCACACTGAAACATCTGGCAGCTGAAACAGCAAACCTGCAGAACCAGTTAGACAGAAATGTTTTCAGACATCATCCCTGTAACTTCTCCACTGGCTGGGGTTATTAAGCAAAGCAGCTGGAGCAGGAGGAGCAGGCTGCTGTAACTGCAGGACCCAGCCACAACAGGGAGACCCTGAAAACCCCAGCTGGGCAGTGCAGCAGAGGAGCAAGAAACCAACGGGTTCACCAAACACAGACAGTTGATGTAATCCAGAATGATATTAAAGATCAAACTGTCTTAAGGAAAAAAACTTCACCTCCACTCCACTCCCAATAATTTGATCTGCTTAATGTAGATACGCTGAATTTGTTGTATAGTCAAAACCATGTTCCAAGGATAGCATGGAGATGGATTTACTCTGCAGCTATTAAATGGAGCCTGGCCTGTTGACTAAACAGGCAAGTCAGCCTGATGGTACTCTTTTCCTGAGCACTCTAGAAAACAAAGTCTTCCCTAATCCTTTACCATGTGGTATTCAGAGAATAAGTGAAGGGTCTTTTTTTAGCAACATCTTGTGTCTTTCTGATTCATTCAGCCTGTCCCTTCAGCTTCTGCAGACACAAGGCCCTCTATAGACTGTGAAATGCTTTCCACTCTCCTGTTCTCTATCATCAAGAATGCAAAGAGATGAAAGGTGCAAAACTAAGAGATGATAAAGTAAACCTTAGCACTGAATCAATTTAGTAATGTCCTTTATCAGCCTGCTATTCATGCTTAGCAACCACTGTAGCTCACACCAAATTCATTTTCATTTTAATACACCATACAGAAAAGCAGCCTAAATATACATCCCAGATCTAAAGCGTATAATCTGTAAACTACAGGAACAGGCAGATCATTTCCATTAGTTTCTTATGTAGCAAAAACCACAATTTACACCCAAAGCATATAATTATATTCAAATTCTAAAAGACAGTGTCGGAAGTACTTTAAATTCATAGTTTGAGGGAAAGTCACTCAGGGGTATAAGCAGTTATGTTTTAATGTGCAAAAACAACACACACACACACAGAGCAAGAGAAGTAATTTGCAAGAGTGGAGAGGGAGCCGTGGTGAATCATGGGCCCCTGGCTCTGACAGCTGCCTGGAATCTGGCACAGCCAGCACTCCAGCCGCAATGCTCTCCTGCTCCTTTGAAAACCCCAGTGCAGGCATTTGTGCCAGCCTGTCCAGGCTTTAAAGATACAAGGGAAAATGCTACTGGGATCTATGTCCACTATTTGAAAGTGTCTTGCTTGTCTCCTTCAAGGAGAGACTGAAGCAGGGCTGCTTTTTTAAGTTGCTCTGACATCTAAAGCCCAAGAGGACCATTGGGATTTCATACACTTCTGTGGCTCCCTGCCAGGGATCTCAAAGCACACAGGTACACCAGGACTTTTCACCTCACCTAGGAGACAAGTTTTCTCTCTATTCCACTGATGAAGAAAACAAATCAGAAAGACAGGTAATGTTTCACCAAGGTTACAGAACTTGGAGCCACTGGTCAACAGAGCGTTATCTTGTGTGCAGTTTACACAGAAGACATGAAAACTATATTTTTCTCTCTAGTGCAAGTGACCTTTCATAGTTATAAAAGCCCATTTGAACAACAGAAATGCAAAACCAAAGCGTGTCTGCCAAACAGCACAGGACTGTCTTCCTGGGCAACCTCATACAGAGCCGGTCTTCTTAAGGCACAGCACATGCAAACGAAGGAAACAGAAGAATGGTCACCCTGTGCACTTCCCAGAGAGAACTTCTGTTCCTTGCACTTAGAAGCTCCAGCTCTTTATTCAGTTACCTTCTGTATGGCAAACGACGGAACCTCCCCACTGCCAGCTGGAGACGATCCTGTTCTTGTCAGTATTCCCACCTTAGATGACCTAGCTACTTTTTCCTGCTTCTAGTGAGACCTATGTAAGGAATGTGGAGCTTCCAACAGCACAGTATGTAATAACCCAGTGACTATCATAACATTGTTCAAGCATGTATTTTAATGCCATTGCAAAAGAAGAGAAAGAAAAAAAGAAAACAACGCAAAAAGGAAAACCAGCCAGCATTTCTAAGACAAATTTCTTCCTTTTTTAAAATGTAGAAATATTATAAAAAGTACCATTCTCATTCTACAGCATTCCGACTGTGTAGCTTGTGTCATATAACCCAATAATCTTTACAACTTCAATGCCTATACAAAGCATATAGCAGGATCCTTCATATGTCTTTGAAATGCAGTCACCTCTGCAGCAGAAAGTGACAGTTGCTTGATAAGTCAGGGCTATATTACCCAAAAGCAGAAATGATAAAAAGAAAACGAAACCTCTCTCCAGTGCAAATTGCAAAAGAAATGTAAGGAGGAAGAAAGTCCTGATCTAATTCTGACTCAGGACTAGCATTCCCACTTTTGTAAAATGTGCTATGAGATACTGAGCAAGCACAAAATAACTATCAGAAGAGGGTTTTTTTAACGCCTCTTAAGAGACTGTACCTTCAGCAGCAGAGGTCTGAGCAACGTTTCAAAGGACACAGAGACATATATTAAGACAGAATGACAGAGTTCAACAGTAACATTAGGTTTCTCATGTTCCAGATCTCATAAGATCACTGAGATCTCCCAGGATCAAGTACCAGGTGAATAGACTTAAGCTTCAAATTCGCAGATCAACGCAAGCTGTTCCCAGTTGGGAACAGTTAATACTGTGCACTCCATAGGGCAGCACAAAGAGAATACGTAAGCAGAAACTTTCACATAAAGCATGCAAAGAGTAAGTTGAAGAGTAACCTCATTTTGAGGAAACAGTGTGTCATGGTTTGACCCAGCTAGCAGCAGCAAATACCATGCTCACCCTCCTCTGCTCCAGGGAAGGCACAGAGAATTAAAGGGGTAAAGCGAAAAGAGACTTGTGGGTTAAGAACAGTTTAATAACTAAACTACAACAAAACTGAAAATAATAATAATAATAATAGTAATAAAAATATACAAATAAGAGAGACACAGTGCAACTGCTCACCACCTGATGACCAAGGCCCGGCCTGGTCCTGGCTAACGATCCCAGAGCAGAGAAAGTCCCAAAACTGCAATCCCAGAAAAGAGAAGAGCCTGAGAGTCTCAGAGCCAAGAGAGAGAGAGAACTTCCAGACAGATCCTCACCTATATTCTAGGCATGGCATGCACGATGCCGAATATATATAAATATATATAAATTTGGGTCAAATCCTAAACCAGCAACTGGGCCATGCTCCCTTCCAGCTTCTCCTGCACCTGCAGATACTGGCAAAACATGAGAAGCTGAAAAGTCTTTGACTGTCCTGGCAGCAACTGTAAACACCTGTACATTATCAGACACCTTCTCAGCACAAATTCAAAACACAGCCTCACACTAGCTACGATGAAGAAAGTTAACTCTGTCCCAGACAAAACCAGGACACTGCCTCTGCATATACCAGAATCTTCCTATGTTCTATTACCGAATGCTGTGTTTTCTCAGAAGAGCTACAGAGACTGTGCAGGGGGTCAAAGCTCAGTTATGATCACTTGAACAAGACTACAAGGTACTAGTGAGTTTGGATGCTTAGATTTCTGGATAGCCAGCTTGAGACAATTTAAGCAGCCTTCACTTTTCTTTAAAAATATTAGTCACTGTCTCTGAGAAAGGAAATATGAACATTCAGGCATACAGAATGACTAATCTTTTTGCAAAAAAAATAGGGTTCATTGTTGATAGAAACTGGAGGTGAGCCACAGAGAGTAGAGTCTTCTAGCTTTTCACCTTTACAGAACTTAACTGCAACCCTAATTTCAGCTCTGAACGAAGTTAATTTTACTGGATCACTGACTGCTCTGTATAGAATGATTTTTTCCCTTTTGTTAAAGCTACCAATCTTTGCTCAAAGTAATCTCCCGATGATGGGGGAACAGGGAAGGTCCTGTTTGGTACTGGGGAACAAGCAGTGCCAAGGACTGAGAATTAGTTTTTTATTTTATAGAAAAGGCAGGATTGCAATAACAAAGACACTTAAGATCAGGAGGAACAGCAAGGTGTAGGACGTATGCCTTACAATACGCTATCATAGCTCTGTGTGGCAAACTTTGATACTGGTTTGTAGAATACCTGCCTTTTTTATGGAAACACTCTCTTGACTTGTCCAGGCATTTGTTCTTAATTGCTAATTCTAAAAAAAATGAGAGATGGAAATGCTTCATATAAATAACAGAATTTTCAAGAACTGACTAAGGCCTGAGAGTTACACCTAGGAGATCTGGTGACTGCTCCCTGCCAGCCCTCCTGACAAGCCTTCACTTTTTGCTGTGACTTGTTGCAACAGCCTGAGCAAACCTAGTCCTCACAAACTGAAAGCCAAAAGAAAAACACCCCCATGCCCACCACTGGTCCCATAGCTGCCCCTGCACAGCAGTACTCTGAAGTCTGGGGGAACCTGCACAAGGCATCACACGCCACCTCTGTGCACCCCTGCTCCCCCATCCATTAAGGAGGGCCACAGAAAAAAACAGTTGGAGGAGAAAAGGAGAAACCAAATTAATTAATTCATCACTAAGACAAAACATGCACAAATCTCTTCATTTTATCTGTCAACCAGAGGCATGCATTATTCATAAGCTGAGGTGATGAGGACATGGAAAGAGGGACTGTGAAGCCACTGCTTCAGGCTCTGGTAAAGCAGCTGACCCAGCAGAGTGCTAAATACTTTCAGGAAGACAGCAGGATTCAGCATGTGGACGTTCAATAAACACAGCCCTAACTTTGTTCCACAGTTGGATTTGCTTCCTCCCTCTGTCCCACTAGCCCTTAGTGAAACAAAGAGGAATCATGGCTTTCCCTTCCTACTGTTCTGAGGAAAGATTCTGCCAGTCTAGGAAAGTCCTCATCTGGAAAAAAAAGATTTCTTCTGACTTGCTGAAGTCCTCTGCCTGGACAGTCTTACTCCCTTGCTGACAGTGAGATAAACCTCTTGCAAAGACTTTCTCCTTGAGATGTGCTGTGCCAAGTTTGACATTCGCAGGTTGAGGCTCAACTACTGGAAAGCACCAGCTCAATGATTTCAGAATTAACTCTCTTAACACCAGCGCAGTAGCAACTGCCAGATCTGGGCTCGGTCCTGTTCAAGTTAGGCAACAAGAAGGTTTTCCAGTGATTTTAAAGAAGAGCTAAACACAGACTCCAAACAAGTGTTCACTGCTAGCAAGACATTTACCTCTGTGATAGGTACTAATCTGCTTCTTCAAGCAGATTGAAATCCACTGGGACATAGAAGAAAAAAGGAAAATACAGTTAAACACAAGACTGAGCCCCAGTGGTCAGCACTGTGGGACAGGGAAGCAACACAGCAGGGTGGCCAGGATCCTGACCTGATTGCTTCCGAATCCAGCATTAATGTATCCACCAAGCAGGGCAGGAGTCAGAATGATTGGGTTTTTTTATTTCTCTCTAGCAAAGAGAAAAATCAAATCCCAGGAAACACTAGTAGTGCATAGCCTCCTTGGGATCTGACTCCTCAACACTGTCACGGATCCAAATTCCAAGGGCCTCTGTTGTGCAACAGTGTAAGAAAACACAAAAATAACCCATGTGTGCTTACAAGCCCAGCTGTCTTTGTGGTCCCTTTTTGCTCTCTTGCTCCCCGCCCCCTTTATTCACAGCCAAAGGGGGTTTCCATGCCAGCTTGACTACATGGCATGATTAGATATAGAAAAAAAAACCAACACAAAACCAACAAAAAACAGCAAAACACCCATCTGGCTTATGTGCCAGCCTGAGCTCCCCAAACTCTCTGTTACCCTTGATTCCTTCCTGCAATGAGGACACAGAAAAAAATGCCTGTCTCTCACTGAAGTTGATAACAGCTTTTGCTCAGGGCTCTTAAATGAGGCTTTGCTGGGCTTTCAGGGCAGATGGAAAAGTCATCAAGAAGAAAAGAACTATCCTTTCTTGACCAGGAAACGGACTGTGGACTCCCCCGCAGACTACTGCCTGCCTTTTACATCAAGGCTAACCACTATCACATTTTGCGACATCCTTCTCTCCTTTCCTCACAAGCAACCTATGAGCAAGACTTTGCTATCCCATCATAGGAGCAACTCAGCTACAGAAGTATGTCTGTCCAGGAGCAGAAGAAGAAGAACCATTGTCACAAATGAGGGAGAGGACTGGCTGGAAGGAGAGAGGAAGGGAGGGGAAAGCCCTGGGACAGCTGGTTGAAATGCCGCATAACATGGCTGCAGTAGGCAGCAGGAGGATGTGCTGGCAGGGCTGTATCAGGGTTACAGGGATATCGAAACCTGGAGTGTCATGGATAAGCACTTGGATGACCAGCAGAGCAGTGTGAGGAGTTCAAATGGCACCACAATGAATGGACCTCCAATTAAGATTATAGTTATGCTGGCAGCATTGTAGAAGGAGCTCAGTATTGCAGGTCTGAGCCAAGGTGCACTGGAGAGGGAACAGGCTCAGGAACACAGCCAGGGGGCAGATGCTGCAGGTCACAACTGAGCACCAGCAGAGCAGGGCTGCACTAGCGAGAGGTGCTTTGGCAGAGCTGCTGGACAGCATGGGAAGAGGGTGGCCAGAAGCACCACAGGGCAGGTTGCTGGTCCTTTGGCAGTGTGGGAGGGGGGAGCCCAGTGCACCACAGAACAGCACCACGCTGCAGACATGAGGACTTAGGACTGAAACGGTGCTGGGTGAAATGGGATGAGTTAGAGGTGTGCAGCCAGTTCTGCAGACACAAGTGGCAGCATCCTGCCAGCCTATCAACCTCCCCCTTCTACCCCAAAAAGCAAGAGAAACACAGGCCCCACACGGGAAGGGAACCAGTGCCATGCCAGACATCAAGACCATCTGTTAAGAACCACCCATGTGAAACATAGTTATGGGTTATTAATCATTAGCAGCAGGAGCCCTGTTATTTGCAGCAATACTCAAGGATCACGTGCGAGAGTCCCTATTGTACTAAAGTGAGGGATAGGACCTATCAGCCAGTCCCTGCCCCAAAGAGTCTCCAATGGGAATAGCTAAAGGAAAAGCAAGCTAGAAGAACAACAGAGCTAGGTACAATGGCAGACACTTTAGTCACCTTTCCAGAATATCACTACCTTTGCCTAAAAGGTGGCAGAGCATAGCTGCTGCGGAATTCATACTTTGGCCAGATCTGACCCTGACCTGCAGGCCTGCAGGGAAAGGGCCAGGCCCTGGCCTGCCTGCCTCTCCTGGCTGATGTGGCTGAAGGCAGAAGCCAAGGGACACAGGACAGAGGAATGAGGAAGGTGGAGATGAGGGGGAGCCACCACATCAGCCAGGCCTGGGCCAACTTCTCCCAGGCTGGGCAGACTGCAGCGAGCTGGGCAAGAAGCAGTGCTGGTCCAGCTGCTCAGCACTGCTCAGCATTTCAGCAGCAAGATATTGGTGGGTGTCCACCCCCCCCCCCACCCCCCTATTTCCCTTCTCCCTTGCTACTGGAGTGGAAACCCACTCCCTGTTATTTCTTGGCCCTGGGTTTCCCAGGAAGCCACTGCCAGGCACCAAGCAGGGAGCCACGAGCAGGGGTAAGGAGGCCTCACGTTCCCTTCGTACGCCCCGAGCCACCCAACAACTTCAGCCTCCCCCCCCCCGAACCCCGGCCGGCCGTCCCGCGGCGGGGCCCCGGGAACATGGCGGGGCAGGCAGGGGCGATGCGCTGCTGCAAGGACCGTGTCAGCCTCTACGGCTCCGCTGGGGCCGGGAACCAGGAGTTGGTGATCCCCTCCCGGACGACTCCCACCCGAGCGGAGCGGGAGCGGGCCCCCCTCCACCTGCCCCCGGGGCGTTCGGCGCTGCCGCCCGGCATGGAGCGGCATGGAGCGGCCCGAGCCCGCCCCGGCCCCTGCCGCCGTCCTGCTGGACCACGCCGGCCGGGAAGTTGTCTCTGGAAGCGGCCCGTCCTCAGCCCTGGGCTCTGCTCAGGGAGGAGGCAGGGGAGACAAGGAGGGTTAACGGGAAGAGGAGCTAGCGGCAGAAATATTAGGGGCTAGGAGAACCCCCCTCCCTCGGAGTCACAGCCATCGTTCCCCTCTGCTGCTCCAGCTGCTCTGCAAAAAGGTTAGAAAGAAACAAGAGTGGGAACCCACCGTGTCCTCCTCGGAGGGAGACAGGGGAGCGGTAGATAGAGATAGGCACAGAGTGGTGCTTGCTGCCGTGGAAGTGATGCTCATACTGAGCCTGAGATACAGACGAGGAAGAAGAGGCAGAAGAAGCCACGTTAGAGGAACTCCACACAGAGCTGACGATACATCCCCAAAAGAGGGAGCACATCCACAGGGTCCAGGCGGGGCGGCGTCCGGGGCAAATGCTGGGGTCTATTCTCAGGTGCATGGTCAAGACACAGGACACCCGCAGCCGGGCAGTCTGAATTCCAGCCAGGGAGAGAGGATAAGGTTCATGATGCCAGGGGACCCATACTAGCAGAAAGGAGAGTCGCTTCCGAGGCTCTAGGGTGCGCGTGTGTGTTCAAGAGGCAAAGAGATAGTATGTGGCTGTGCGAGAGAGCGAGTGCTAGGAGGGAAGGGGAAGGAAGGGGGAAGGTTAGTAACCACACACAGAAGAATAAGACGCGCCGTTTCCCAGGGCTGGATCTACTGCACCAGGAGCCCCGCGGCCGTACCGAGCCTCCAGGAGGGCGCAGAAAAGCCGCACATGCCAGCGCGAGGGTCCTGAAGCTTGCACTTGTCAGATTCCTCCAGGATCACCGAGTCCTTGAGGACTTTTCCCTGCCTGTGATCCCTGTCTCTCACTCTGCTGAGAGGGACTACTGAAAACGAAAAAGAAGAAATAAGCCAGAGACCCCAGGTATATTTTTGATTATTTTTATCCCAATTCCAGGGGATTTCTGTTGCTTCTCCACTAGGAAGTGTTGCAATGCAGAACTGCTAGGCACACGCGCGGAAACACACACACACACACAGAGATCTGGATTGTTAGCCTCCTTCCACCGGATCCAGGCGACCGAGGGCTCACGTCGATTAACCCTGCGCACCCAGGGAGGGCAATGCCAAGTCTTCCCAGGCAGGCAGGCAGGCAGGCAGGCAGGCAGGCAGGCGCGGCGAAGGGACCGGAGGCCGGGCGGCGCGGCGGGGCGCGGAGCAGAGCAGAGCGGAGCGGAGCGGAGCAGAGCCGGGGGCGGGATGCGGGCGGCCGGCGCGCCAAGTGCGGACAACTCGGCGGCGCAGGTGAAGCGCAGCCGGGGCGGCCGGGGAAGCAGCTCCACGAATAGGCGAGCCGTATGCAAATGTACCGGCTCCAGCGAGCCAATGAGGGCTGCGGTAGCTCTCCGCAGAGGGACTGGCTGGCTCCGGGGGAAGGCGGGGCCGGGGGACGGCACCGCCCACGCCATTCACGGGCCGGTTCCTTACACACGCGCCAGCCGCCCCCGGGACTGCCGGGCTGAGGGGTACAGGCCCCGGCGCGGTCCCCGGAGGGAGGAGGGAGCGGGGCGGTGGGCGCCACCGGCGGCGGCAGCGTCTGCAGCAAGAAGCATCCAGGACGACCAAAACTGTTCGCACAGGAGTTGCCAGCGCTTCTCGGGCGGAGGGGAGCGCTCCGTTCCCCCGCCGAACCTGTGCCCATCTTCTGCCCCCGCCCGGCCGCGCCCCCGGGCAGAGTCCACGCCGCGGCGGCCGGCCGCCCCGAGCACCCCTGCGGAAACGTGCCCACCCCCGCCGTGCGGGGACGGGATGCAGCCGCTGCCCACGGGCCCCTCCTCTCCCGCCGCGGCCCCGCTCTGCCGTGCAGGGGCGGCCCCGCGGGGCAGGAGTGCGGCGGGACGCGTGGAGCTGAGGGCGGGAGCGGGCGGCGCAGCCGGTGCCCGGCGCTCGGCCCTCTGTGGGGCCGCACGGACGCGCTTCATTAACTCCATCCCCCACCGGCGCCCCGTCCGAGCGCTCGTCCTGCGGCCGCAGCCGCACAGGAGCAAAGCGAAAGCAGGAGGGACTGCGCTCCTTGAAACTCCATACTGCCTTTTTTTTGTTTTGTTTTTGTTGCAGCAACAATAGGCTGAGTCCAAACCGGTATATTTGCACTTAATCCTGGGAGAGTGAGGACCGCAGCCAGAGTGTGCAGTCCATAAATTAATAAATAAATGTTATCTAGTAATTTATTGCCTATCAATTTGCATGGCAAAAAGCCCCAGCCTTACTTGGGAAGCCAGTCACCAAAGGTGAAGTGACTTAGGTAAGATCACTCAGCGAGTCCATAAGGAGCTTTGGAAAAGAAGCCGGCCAGCCCCAGGACTCGTCTTGGACTGCACTGCCTCCCTCTTCTTAATTTATTAATTCAAACCAGAATAAATTGTTTATGACTGTAACTTTCCTTGTTTCCCGCTCTAGATCCATGTTTGTAGGTGTGCACAGGCATGCCTCAGAAACCTGCTTCAGTAATTTCATAAATATTTCCCTAACACAGAGATGCAATGTTTTCCATCATTGATCTCTCTTTGGTACAGCATGTCAGTTAACTTGTAATGGTCAGCCCAAGTTGCACACCCAGAACTTCTAGCTAAGCCTGTTACGCTTGTAATTTGTTTTTCAGTAACTTACGTTATGGTTTAAGGGATCTAAATCAGGCCTAAAGCAGTCACAAAGACTTCAGGGTTTTGCTGGTTTTAATCAGTGATTTGTGGATGGTAAAGCTGGGAAGCAAGAATATGACTTCCAAATTTATCCAACATCTGCCACCCAAGAATCTCAGAGTACTTTAAAATCTTTTGTTAATGAAGCCATTCAACGGCTTTAGGCTTTACTTTGCTGTTCTGCAGACAAGGAAACAGAGGCTCAGAGACACTGAGCCAGTGAATGACTGATAGACATGGGAACCAAGCAGAACAGACACTGAGATTCTCCATCCTAACAAGTACGTGCTGTTAGTAGAAAGATTTGACTGATTTGGTGGCCATTTGCTAGCCTTAAAGTAGCCTAAATAGCAGCCTTCCTCACAGCAGGGGACACAGCTGGAGACAGGGGTGAGTAACGTATGGTGCAGTTGCCTGCTGGCTCGCAGATTTACAGTGCCACGCACAGGGCACAGAGCAGTTTTATCTCTGAAAGCCAACAGTTAATGGCCCTGAGTTTTGCTGAGAAAACTGGAGTTTCTGCCATATATGTGGCAGGATAGCCAGAAGGATCCTGTCTTTGAGAGGAATTCTCTGCATGCTCTTAATTGTACTTGGGAGAGGAAGCACAATATAACCTGGCATATCACTCTGCCAACCCATGAGGATGCTGCTGCCATCCACCTTGAATCCCCTTGCTACAGACGTCCTGACTTTCACCCAGTCAACAAAGTACTCTGAAATATTTGTTGAGTAGTTAAACTATAGGGTCCTTGTTTTAGGGGAAAGGGAGAAGGATGTGTATTAAATACACATCACTGAATAGTTTGTAAAATACAGGAAATCTGTTCTGAATAAATTTCAGATGCAACTAGTTATCAAGCATGCAACAAAGATCTGCCTCCTGTCATTTTACTTTATTTTTCTCTGGCTACAGCATTACAAAAAGGACAGAACATATCACGCATTACAGAATCAATCACTTCAAGTGGGACTCCAGATCTAAACATTGAGGACTCAGTGCTGCTTCTTGAGAAGGCAGTGGTGGAAAACTCATTCATTTGTATGGAACATGGATGTGTTTTAGGAAGCACAATTCTAGAGGGAAGAGCCAGGGAACTGCACAGATACACCCACTTTCCTGAAACTATTTGCCCTGTTGCTGAAAGAGGAAAAACAGAAGAGGGACCTTTGTTTACTAAATGCTGGTAGCATCCTTGGGGTCTTACTTGCCCTTTAACAGTCTGAAAGATCACATCCTCTGCTCCTCTCTGTACCTGAGCCCCTGTTCATGCTGGCTACCTCTTGGGCTACTGCAGGAGGTAGAGCCCTCAAATGGACAATAAATTACCCAGCTCCCAAACAAATCACTGATCCCTTCCTCAGCTCACCTCACTCTGCCACCAACCCCCCTCCACCAAACACATACAGAGGTGCCAGCTTAGCTGCACAGGACGTGCAAAGGAGATGAGCATCACTTCAAACTGCCCTGGCCATAGACAGAAAATGCCTTGTAGCCCCTGAACAGAAGAAACAGAGAGCTGCTGTATGTTGTCCCTGTGCTGAGGAGTGGTCCTGTCCAAGTTCTGCCTACCAGCCTTCCTTAGCTACAAACCATTGGGTAAACCACCTTAGGCAAAAAGCAGAAAGGCCAAGAAAGCCAATCTGTATGAGTACAACATAAAAAAGATAATAAATTTAAAAAAGGAAAAAGCTGGGAAGCTGTCTATAAATATATCATAGGGTTCTGGTGACACCATAAAGTACCAGAACTTCACTCAGCCTTGCTTTATTAGGTGTCGGTGGATGTATTTACTGCCCTGTAATTCACAGGTGACTTTTATTTAGCAGCACCACTGCAGGAAGAGGGCAGATTTCAATTGCAGTTTCCCCTCTTGGGTGACAAGGGGAAGTTTACAGTCAGAAGTGAAGTTTCAACATTATTCCCACCAGATTTACTTCAAAAGAGGCATTGTTATTTTCCTATTAGTTCAGTTTGTCTGAGTAAACACATCATCTTTCCAAACGCCCTTGCATCTTCAGAACTGAGATGGGTGCCTTAAGGGATAATTGTTTGCATCATAAGTTGCTCCCTACAGATATGAGAAAAGGAGTCTTATGTCTTACATAGCTGTTACTTTTACTACAAGAGCAGAGGGCCACCATATTCTGCAGAAATGAGAAATAATAAAACAATTGTTTCTGAGTTTTAGAATCCCAGAAAGAGAGCCAGTTGGCTTCAAGCCCAGGAAAAGTTTATACTCTACCTTATTTGCATCATCAAGTACAAATCTCTCTATATTTCCTATTAAATCTTAGCTATTAATTACTTTGCTGCGCTGAGAACTGAAAAAGTCAGCTGTGTTCTAAAATCACAGATCTCTAAAACTGGATCAAAAGGAGAATCTCCATTCGCTTTTAGATTACAGGGTGACTGCCAGAGAGATGACAGCTCTGGCTCCACCCAGCAGAGGCTAACAAGGTACAGTATTAGCCAGAGTATTGCTATATGATAAGGTTAAGAGAATAAGCTCAGCTGGAACAGCCTGTCACTGAAAAGACTTTCCTGAACTGAACTGTTTTTATCAAGTTTCAAAACAGTCCCATTCTTTTTTTTTTTTTTTTAAAGCATACTTTTCCAGAAACAAGGAGGGCAAGAACAGACTCCACTTACGATCTTAAAGCAGAGGCTTAAATAAAATAAAATAAACCAGAAGGGATTGCATGCTGTAGAGAGTTTAGGACTGACATATAGACACCTTTGTCTTTAGCAAGCCACTTCAAATACTGCTGAGGACAGCAGTGACCAGAATGCTGGTAGTTCCTCAGCACTGCGGGCAGAATTAACTGCTCTGAGACTAGTCCCTGGTGCCCCACTGTCCTTATCATCAGTGCCTCTCTGCAGGCAGCCTCAAGAGACAGGTAAGACCCAGCAGCATCAAAGAATTACTAGTGTCTGCTCATCCAGAGGGAAAGGGAACGGTTGCTCCAGGACAGGGTTAAAGACCATGCACACAGCTGCTGCCATGCAGTAATTTTTCTGCATATAACCAACTCGCTGCAGTCTCTGTAGTTTCAGTTTTATTCTGTACCTTTGAAAAAAAGAGCAATCTACTCTCAGGGCTGCTGTGCTTTCCTTTAGCATCCAGTAAGTCCAGTTACCTACAAAAGTTGAGGCATATGCCTTGCATGTTACCAGTGACACAAGGCAGGTCTAATTATCTTTTCAGCTCAGCTCCAAGGGACAACAATTTGCCACAAGCTTTGGAGCTGAGCTTTGTTCTCATTTATTTCAGGGTGACTAAATTCAACAGAGCCAGTGAATTGACATCAGTGAAGGGAGATCTGGCCCTTGATGTTCATTTGTGAGAAGAGAAATGCAAGCTGATTAACAACTAGTTAGCCTGGGCTAGCAGTAAGCTAGCTGAAAGCAACAGTAACTGCAGGGAGCTTTGACAGAAGATAAGGGACACAAATTCAGTTCTGTCAAGTGTCCAATTTAAGGGCCAGAAATCTTGCAAAGTTCAGACTTTTTATTTTCTGAAATTTCACACCTACTGTTAGTGGAAACAATCAAGAGCAAGTGTGTGGGGACACACAAATACAGCAATATATCTCATTTTGATAAGCATTAATCAATTATAGTTGGGAAAGAGGCAAAATGACTTTGCTAATACAAACTGACAATAACATGTTAGAATTGGCCCTGTTTACTAGAGAATGAATAAAGGACAATCCAGTGTACTCAGCACTATGTAAACTAACAGAAGCAGTGAGTCCTTTCCCCTGAGAGCTTACAGACTTGCTGGAAAGGCATAAGCCAATATATGTCGGGCCAGCTTTATGAGCTACCTGCACAGGACACCAGCAAGCATCCTCTCTCCTAAAGCTGCCTCAGAAATCAGAACAAAATCCCTCTCACACTCTGGACCCTTTACCAGATCAGTAATTATGAACGTGCTTTGTGTTAAATGAAGGATACCTAGGTTTGGTTTACTTCAGCCATCATGAGAAGCTCCTGTTACTCAAGTACGCACCATCTCCACTTTTGTCTCAAAAACACTTTAATCCCTGCCCCTGGGGTACTTTATGGAATCAGGCTAAGCAGTGTGCTGACAGCATGAGAAAACTGACCCTGGGTAGCTGTAGAGCTTTATCCTCTGGGAAGGCTGGAACTACATCTATCCCCTCTGCTCTCAGCTGAATGGGCTCAACGGCAGCTGCTCAAATATTTTCAGGCAGAGAAACAGAACCTGTTTGTACTTTTTGTATCTTTTCAGGCAACGTGACTTTTTATCAAAGGTTTGGTCAGGCTCAGAAGGATTACAGAAACCTGAAGACTGTCTAAGTTTGAAGAAATCAGGGTTGCCCACTGCTCGACCTTAGACAGTTATTCCATCACCAATAAAGGAAAGGAGCCCAATGGTTTAATTTTCTGGCATTTCAGTCACCAAATTCACACTTTGGTACCTCTACTACCTATTTTTCTTTTAAGATACCAGAATAAAATGGCAGTGACCTGCAGCATGTGCTGAGAACTGATTTCCATCATTCAAAACAGTCCCCTCTTACAGGTAAATGACTTGGTAACCAACTCTGTGATTAGCCTGATTTTGTGTTAAGCCAAATTCATCTCTAGGATAACTGCTAGCAACTGATACTATGGATGAAAGTAGCTACTGTGTTTATGGAAACAAAAATATATGTGTACCTTGCTCTCCCTATGGTTGGAATCAGTGTTGGCAAGTCTAAGATAAAGGCAAACAGCCCATTCCCAGCCTAGGTGTGAGCCTCGCCTGGGATAACATGCTGCTGCAATCCATTGCCTTTAATGACTCTCACAGCAGCAAGAGGTTAGACACATCAGCAGATCACTGAGGAGGATGTGTGACCTACTGTCATCTTGGCTGTATTTATTCTGTAGATCTATATTTAGATCTCCAAGATCTGCCAGTCCAGCACCTTACACACTAGTGGTAAATATTAGCACTGCAGAACTAACGTTTATGTCATGAATTCTTAGTGTGGAAGAGAAGAGCTGTGAAAGTATTTTTGAAGAGCTCTGAGTTCTAAAATTGAAATAGTACCTGAAAGGCTGAAGTAGAAAGAGACAGGGAACAGATGGAGTTAAATAATCTGCTGCGATAAATAGGGAACTATTTTGACTTTTACCTATGAGAGCAGAAAGGAGACTTATTTTCCTTTTGCACTCAAAGAAATCTTATCTGACACAGAAAGAAAAAGCTGGAAAAACTGTTGCTTTTGCTCCTTTAAACTGGTTTCTGTGCTAATGAAAAGCAAGTTCTAACAGACACTGTGCACTCTGCTTCTCTTCTCTCTTCCACCTATCATCTTGGCTGGCTTTTGCCTGTAATCACCTGTTCATCTCACAGCAATAACTGACAGGTGACTGGTGCTTGTTGTAGTCTCCTGACCACCAAAAAAAGAATTAAAAGAAAAGAAAGAAATATGTAGGGGGGAAAACTTTCAATGACACAAGTGTCTCACCATCAGTCAGACAAAGAGGGAAGCGTCTCCTGCAGCCAAGACTGCTCGTGTGGGAGCTGCTGGTAGGTGTAATTTCCTAAGATGTATACCTTGTCAGTGTGCAGAAGATGAAGAGAAAAAGAAGGTCAGAGCAGCCAAAGCTAAAAAATTGGAAGGACAAAAGAAGACACTGTGGGGAACAATTCTTCTGCATTTAACCCTGAAAGAGCCCATTCTGCACAGTCTGTGGCAAACCAACTTACTGGCTAAGGCATAACAAACAATAAAACATGAAATGGCTTTCTCCTCACCCAAAGGAAAGAGGGATCTTTACATGTGGTGCCCGTGCTACACAGCCTGCACAGGGTGCTACACAGTATACATTCCAGCTGCTCTCAGCTACAGAAGAAATGAATTTTTTCACTCCAAGTAACTAGGCGCATAATAGACAAGACAGCCAGGAACTTCAAGAGACTATCTAGTCCATCTCTCTGCTCCAAGGAAGATAAACTTTACCTACAACATTCTTGATCACATTGTCTGTCTTGCAATGATAAAGAATCATTGCCTCTAGAAGCAATATATACCAGTGCTCAACTTTATCGAGACAAGTACTTTTTCCTTTTCACAAATCTGCTGTAGTCAAAGAAGTGGCTTGTGACACCTATAAATTACAAATGCATAAATCAGGATATAATTAATATTAGCTTTCCTTGTGCCCAGATACAAACATACTAAAATATTGTTAACTAACAGAAGTATACAATAAATTGCAACACTGTGATTGTATATATAAGTATTTCACTAAGTATGGGAGCAACATGACCACCAATCAGGCAAACAAGACGTGGTTAGTTGTTCATAGTAGGTATCCAAGTAAGCAGTTGCAACAAAGAACAAGATAAGCATAAGGGATGCAAACAGGCAGGACATCCTGCTGAATATACATGAAGCATGTCTGGGGAAAAAAGAACAAAAGAAGCAGTACTGTTAGCAGTTGAAGATCCCACTTTTGGGAGAGTGCAAGTAGCATTAAAACAGCAGGTATTGAAAGGGAAATTGGATACAGAAGATGATAAGCCAGGATCACTTCCAACTTCTCTCATCCTTTTCTTCTTCTCCCCTCTTCTGCAGCTAAGACCATCAAGGGCAGTAGCTGTCAGTGCTAACTATAGAGGATCAGCTCCATGGTACTGCATAGTCACAGTTGATTTAGAGCATACATGTTAAAGGCTTACGGTTTTGTATATAAAGTAAGAATTAATGATAATGACTGATAATTAACCATTAGCATAAAGTGTGTTGCTAATTAACAAGTTCAAGAAAGTTTCATTTTAAAGTTTAAAACTGGCGTGATCTATCAGTCTTCTAAACATTCTATTCCTAGCAATCTGTAATTCTCTAACATACATATACATACACACACACTTTTTCAGTTGCAATATTGCAGTCTGTTATTTCTTACCTTATCACAGAAGAAAGATTATTACCTTCCTCTTCACAGATATCTTTTACATATTTGAATATTTCTGCTATGTCCTTCCTCCCTAGACAAGGATGTTTGCTTTATTGTTCCTTAGAGATCCATGGGTTTTAGACTGTGCACATTATTGCTGATTTCCTAGAGACTTTTTTCAAATATCTACACTTTTCTTTTAAGTGCAATGCCCCAGACTGGATGCAGTCCTCCAGATGAAGTCTCATGAGCACTGCATACAAAAGAACAATTATTTCATGTATCTCATTGTTGATACTCCTGTTTACATCACTTGTAAGACATTTGTCCCTCTTGCGTAGAAGAAGGACTCATATTAGCACCCTAATAGGTACTTCCAGTTTTATATTCTATAACATGGAAAAATATGCTTTAAGCCCTGGTCTACAAGTCCCTAGGCCTTTTTCACTGAGATTTTGAATAGATTTTGCAACTTTCAGAAAATGCAGCTTATGTCACTGTAGCATTACGCTGGGATGGGTAGTAGCACCAGTACATCAACTACCTGTTCCCTGCTGAGGAAAGGCCCTGGCTTCAAGGCACACAGCACACTTGCACAAACAAAGCAAAGAGACGGAAGCAAGATACACTCCACATCCATTTGCAGCAACTGATCAGAGGACTTACTGGGACACTTGGTCTCCAGCAGAGAAGCTCAACAAAAGCATAATAGTGAGAATAAACGTGAGGAGCATGAACTGCTTTAAAAACACCTCTCTCCCTGTGAAGTACCTCACTCTCCTGTCATTCCCCAGGGTCTCAAACTCCACTCCACCCACACAAGCTCTTCCAGTGCTGCAGCTCTCCTGAGACAACAGCAGTTTCCCTGTCTTGTCAAATCCTCCATCCTGCCTGTGATACCAAGAGTGCTTGTGCTAGTCACACGGATACAAAAAGCCTGCTTTCCCAAGCTGAACACTTCTCTTTACCCAGCGCCCTTGTCTCTGAGCAAAATGGAAGGGAATTTGTGTAGGGGGAGGCACCCAGAAGCAATAAAACCCCACTGGAGCTTCAAAGGCTGACACCAGAGCAAGTGCGGACATCAGGAGTACACAGCCTTTAAGCATCAGGCAGCTGTGAAAATCAGGAAGTGGAAACAAAGCAGGGGAAGGAGCAACACACTCCCTCAATGATAGGCTGCATACAACAGATAAGGCATAAACTGCTCCCAACACGGATGTGCTATTTATTGGACAGGACAGACAAAAAAATCCAGCTACTCATTGTACATTGCCCCAGGAAAAGCTAATGATAGGGGTGCAGAGATTACATTTAAAGTCAGATGCATACAAACAGGTGTATACACACATACACACACTCATATTTCTGCTTGTCTGTAACCTCTGTCTCCTTAGACTGTCAGCCAGGGACAACTACAAAAAAACCCCCCAAAACCCAAGATAAAACAAACAAACAAACCCCCCCCCCAAAAAAAAAAAAAAAAAAAAAAAACAGAAAGGGGAAAACATGGAAATACCTGGGTAAACCATAGAATGAGCTTACTTGAAGAATCACACTTTTTTTTTTCTTTTTTTAATTCCTTCTAAACTTCTGCTTGGTCATACAATAGCTGCCTGCACCCTCGACCAATTCATCCCTTAAGTCACCCCTTAAGTTATAATTAGGTCTGCATAATTTTAACTAAATGCCATGTTTCATCACCCCCCTCCCCTTTTGATCAGTCACCAAACATGAGCACTGAGGATGGCAAAACACAGTCTGTCATTGACTCCTCCAGGGTACTAGCAGAAGTATGGTGGGTACTGTGAGAATGAAAGAAAACTGAGTGGTCTTCAGGATGACTAACTCTGAATCATTTTGTTACTGTCTTCATCTCTGCATTCTGATCTCCTCCTGCACAGAAATCAGAAGGCAACTATTCTGTGATAGCCCAAGCTACCAAAAATCCCCCCAAAAAAGACAGAAAGCAATATGTGATCAACAGAATAAACAGATATGCAGGTGCTCTGTATAACACCTTCTCTTGCACTGTAATTCTTCTTACCCACTACCAGCCCCTACACTAGATGTAATCCTCAGAAATGTAGCAGCAAGCAGATAAAAAGAGGGCATGTGATATTCCTGGCTACCTGGAAACACGTTGTTCTACAAGGAGCAGAACTACAGAAATAAATGAGTAGGAAACAAGGCTTCATGGTTCCCATTTGTCACCCCCTCATTCACCATAATAATGTCACCACATCACCATCAGTTCCCCCTGTGTTCTTTCACACTGCCTTCCTTTGATGTGCTCAGATTTTTCTTGTTATTTCCTTACCCCCCTGTAAAACCTTTAATTTCCCTCCCTCCTCATGTCTTGCTTTGGCTAAAGAAGAAGAAGCCTCTTTGTGGCAGGCTCAGAGCTGCAAGCCTACCAACTGGTGGACGAGCCCCTTATGCCTCAGCAGGGGCAAGGAACAAGTTCTGTAGGAATTCAGAAACTTTAGGGCTTCAATGCTCCTGTCAAATGTGGTGGTTGCTGGCCAGGTGACCAAAGGGGTGATCTCCAGAGAGCACGATTGCAGAAGCATAGTTTCCTTAAAAAAACCAGACTATTATACTATATTTCCACACTAGTACAGTATGGCCTCAAATGGTGTGACAGTTGAGGTTGCTGGATGTCAGCTTCTCACTATGGGCTTACTACAAGAAAAACTGTGTAAAAGGAGTAGAGAGCCAAAGACTACAGTATGAGATGGATAATTCAGCATCTTAGATTATGTACAATATATATATATGGTAATGAAGCATTCTTTAGTTAAATGATGACAGCAATAGCAGCACCAAAAAGAAACTCTCAAAGGTGAGTAATTCTGTGCCACTTTGATTAAGCATTACTCTCCACTGGAAATGGGAGACTTCATCTAGTGCTGGCAACAGGACCTAGACCGGCTAGAATACAAATGCAGGGAGACTGCCTCTCTTCTCAACCCGCACATATCACTTTGGTGTCAGAGCCAACCACTGAACAGAAATTGCACAGGAAAGAGAAATAAATTATCTAATGCATTTCAAGGTAGCAGGAAAACACTATGCAAAAGTAAATTTCAAAACTAGTATGACAGCATGTTTCCAATTTCTGTTGGAGAAGCAGGTGGCATCTGAGGAGAACCTGCAAACCATCTGGATTTTTGTGGGTTCTGTGAGACCCTTTGATTTGTCCCCAGAAATACTGCTGAGCTTTAAAGAACTTACTAACAAAATTTTCAACTAAAGAAATACATCCCTGAAAAGCTTCTGCTTTCAACAGAGGACAGTCTAATCATTTTGTTTTGCTTTGTCCCAGCGAGGTGTATTTGCAACAAATTGCTCTCATTATTGGGTTTTCTTAGGTCACTAGTTACAGGCTGAAAATAATACATACCCAGTATACAGAGGCTAATGTAGCTTAGGTAACATAAGTAAGTGTAAAAAATTTTAAAGGGTTAAAGTCAGGCTAGACAAAGCACTGAGACTACCCCAAGCAACAATCCCACACTGTCCAAGTAAGACAGCTGGCATTTAGCAGGTATTTTTACCTCCATCCATCTTCATTTTTCTCCTTCTCTATCTCCCATTTCTGTAATTGCCCATCCCATCCTGCACAGGAACATACATAGGCTCACCCACTCACTCCCATTTCTTCTCTTGCCAAGAAGAGCATTCTGCGTGGGATTCAGTCATTTGTTGTCCACAGAACTTCTGGTGTGTGTCTCTCTAAATAGCTGACATCTGGAGGAGCTAGATGCTACTTATACCCTCCTTAACACGATCAGATGCTGCTAAAGAACATGAACAAAATTCCTCATTTTAAAAATACATTCTGTAACCCCTTTTGGTTCTTTTTAACAGGGCTTTTTGGGGATTCAGAGTCTACTACATACAGTAATCAGCTTTCAAAGCCATTGTTCTCAAGGATGCAAAGAGACAAATATAAAAGTATACACTGATAACAATCCATGACTTCTGCTGTCCAGCACTCAGTTCTATAACGTACTCATGGGTTTTTAGGAAGAATGTAGGACCCTACTGCAGAAATAGGAACACAGCTCGGGTACCCATGGTGCATTCAACTTCTTTAATTACTAGACCCTCTCCCCCCTTTTCATTATTGAACAGCCACCTTAATTTTTATAGCGACTGAAACAGGGGTTTCACAGAATACAGATTTTTTAACTGTACAAACATGTTTCATTTAATGATTGTTTCTGCCTCACAAACAAATCAGGAGTCCACAATAACATGATCCTGTAATTAAAGACCGAAGTGAATGCAGAAAGGTGAAGGTGTTACATTTACTTCCAGCATGCCTCAATTTTGGATGCTTGATTTTGCAACAAAAACCAAAATCCTTCAGAGCAGGGCTGTTGGTGGCTTTTTTAATGTTCTTTCTCTCACACATATCTATTCACATGCATGTGTAATCTTTATTTCAATGGAGTATGCCTTCATTTAAAAAATACAGCTAGGATATACAGGCCTCAAGTCACCCAGGCAAAAGAAATACAAACAGCCAGCAAAGTGACAGGTAGCACAGGTGCACCTAAATTGATTAAATTGCTGCTGCAAGAACATGCACACTAGAATCTCTTTCCCTTTTGGTTTATTCAAGGTACCCTGTCATTCTTCTCCAATCCTCTCCAAAGTGCTCTTGTTAGCAGGTTGAGAGAATTAAGTTAAGTTGGCTCACCAATATTAATTGGTCTCTCTAATTCAATAGCAGCCAGTTCAGAGAACGCCACCTGCCTTCTCTTTAAGCAAAAGATACTGAAACACAGCCAACTCTTTGCCCAGCTGTTTCAAAAGCTAAAATTAGACACACCTGTTTTAATAGTTGTTTCAGCAGCTGGACACTGGAATGTGGATCAATAAGATTTACTCACAGCTTTCTCCCCTCAGAACCAATAGTGTGACTTCAGTGTCTCATCCTGTGTTTAGAGAAATGTGTGTTGCAAGGGATAGTGTGCATGAATCAAAAAAGGTCAGGGTGTTTCTCTTCCCCATTGCTTGACCTTGCAACATTGCAAAAAAACCTGCCTATTCAGTGGACTAATGTGATCAACACTGGTCTTGTATGAGGACAAGATCTTGAACCATACATAAACCCATGTAGGTATACTAAAATCGCAGGCTTGCAGGCTTGTGAGGTCTCTACCCTTCCATTCACTGCAAAGAGTTGTCGATGCTGATAGCTAAAGCCAGCAACCAAGTCCTGGCAACTTTTGCATTACTGATCTTGGAGCAGTCCAGCTAACATGGAAAACCCAGTTCCCCAGCACTGTCCCACCAGTTGTCTTCACATTTGATGTACACATCCACTGCAGAAACCTATGGCATGTTGGAAACAGATAAAACTGAGATGTTATAAAAGAACTGACTGTGAAGTAAAAGACAAAATAAATTAAACCTTACTGAAATTACACTTTAAGCATTAGCTGGAGCTGTTTCCAAGCTTCTGTATCTGACCAAGTTGCTTGAGAATCCCCATACCTTGTCATGAAAGGAACATACGAGTTCCTAAAGTTACTTTATTTCACGATCCAATTCTGTTTGCCTTTTTCCCTGGGGCAAAATCAGTTTATACAGTACTATCCGGGGCCACTTATTCCCAACCCAGTGGCAACCCCTCTGGTGTGAATGTGGAACCAAGTTGTAAACAGGATCAATGAGATAATTTGTGTTATGAAGTGTGCAGAAACAGGAGCTCCATGAATTTATGTTGCAACTAAGAAAAAGACACAAGACAATTCATAAAGTTACAGTTGGCCCTGTAGTCTTAGAACTCCCGTACAACCAGAAGCCACAAATTTGTAGACATGAATGCACTCAGGTACATAAAAGTAAACATCTCCCAGAGCACATGCACATCTGTACAGTCCCCTCGGATGTACACCTGCCTGTTTTCGAAGAAAAGACACACATTCATCCATATGAACCCAGCTAGGTAGCATGCGCATCTATGGAGGTCATTTATAATATACAAAAGCATATGCAACCGTGTAACTGTGCCCACACAGCTCTACAGCCAAGGGAGTGGATGCCTCAGAGCATACTGTATATCATGAAATTCCCATCAAACACACCTCAGATTTTCCCTTTCAAACAGAAAAGGGGTGGGGGCGGGGGGAGACTACTGGGTTGTCAAATCCAGTATTAAATGCTTGCCAAGAACATTTCTGAAGGAATCTAGAGGTGCTTGGAGACGTGGGGCCACCATGGTCAAACTGCACAAGTTGAACTCAAGAGCAGTGAAGACAGAGAGAGACGGTGACACAGAGACTTTTCTCCTTTGGTCTTTCTGGGAAATAATGAACAAATCCTTCAGAGTGATTACTCACACCTGCTGGCCCTGCTCTCAAATCTGTACTAGACAGAAGATGCTCCTATCTTCCTTGAGATTACATGTGCCTAGTAAAAAGCAATCAGAGATTGGCACGATAATTATCTTTCCTCATTAGAAAGCAAGCCCTGGACCTGACTGAATATGACTCCTCTCTCAAGGCCCTTTGTGGGCTGTAATAGTGCTC
Organism: Pterocles orientalis; assembly: GCA_011057875.1. Lineage (NCBI taxonomy): Eukaryota > Metazoa > Chordata > Aves > Pterocliformes > Pteroclidae > Pterocles > Pterocles orientalis. Next base: position 1,610,355 of record WKFP01015051.1, on the reverse strand, counting down.
AGCCAACATCAACGGGCACAACACTTCATGTGAACAAAACAAAGCAACATATCAAGTAATCTGGTCTTTTTATTTGCTTTTTCTCTTCTAAGCCTGCTGAGTGAGGTGGGAAGGTGCCAAATTCCTTTTTAAATTGTATAAATGCATCTAAATGTCACAGAAGAGCCTTGTTAAGTGAAAAGCTTTCCAAATGTTTTTCTCTCCTATATCTAAAATGGATTGCTCTCTTTTTTTTTTTTTAATTAAAAAGGGCACACTCTCTCAGACCACTGTCCTTCATCATCACTGGGGCCAGCTGACTGCAGTGACCCACAGCAGAGCTCCAGGTGTTCTTCTGTAGCAGCATTCACCGTAGTGCAGGATATAGCTTTGCCCAAGGGAGTCAGAAGGAAAGGTAAACACATAGGTAAAAGACAAGGCTGAAAACAGCTCCACCTAGGGCATGAGCAGACCAAAGGGTGACAGAATAGATGAGCTGCCTCATTTTTTTAAAATATGCATTTGAAGCATATTCATTGCTTTGGTTCTTTTCTGTTAGCATGACCTTGAAGACAGTGACTAATCCTCAAGAGCTGTGACCCCAGAGACTGCAGCACTGCCACAGAAAAGGCAGTGCTGAGGCCCCTGCAAAACGCCAGCCCTGCTGCACACAATGCAGCCAGGACAACTTCATTTAAAAAAGGGTGAGTGGGAACAGGTCTTCCACAATGGTGCTCATATAGATATGACTCTTGTTGATACACTATGCTGAGAAAGATGTGTGGTGTAGTAAATTGTTACAGGAGCTGTGTGATAACAGATGAGGGCAGACAGCACTGGCTGCTCTACAGACTGGAGAATTAGGGACAACTGCAGAGTCCAGCTGTGCTTCGCAGCCTCAGTGAATCAGGTCCTTCCCTTTCAGTACAATGTACCATGGTCCATGGTCCTCTCATCATCCCAAAGGTCACTCCTATCTGCATGGTCTGGCTCATTCCTCAGTTTTCTCCATTTAAGGAAAAAAAAAACTTCTGGACTATAGATTACACTTCTGATCTTACCAGAAAGACATCAGGAGAAGCATTTTGTTCTGCAACCAACTACAGGGCTCAAAGAAATCATCACAGCCTATGGTCTCTTCAACAAAACATGCTGCAAAGTGGTGTTACTATGCAGCAGTAAGAGCAGAACTCTGTTAATGCATTACAGTATCCTGCACCACTGTCAAATGTGTGGTCCCCAAATGAGATGGCATTTAATTAGACAAAACTTATTGAGTCATCATCAAGATGATCAGAGGGTTGCAACACTTCCCATATGATGACAGGCTGAGAGAATTGGGGTTGTTTAGCACAGAGAAGGGAAGGCTCCAGAAAGACCTTATAGCAGCCTTCCAGTACTTAAAGGGGACCTACAGGAGAGATGAGGAGGCACTCTTGATCAGGGAGTGTAGCAAAAGGATGAGGAGTAACAGCTTTAAGCTGAAAGAGCGTAGATTTAGGTTCGATATTAGAAGGAAGTTTTTCACTGTGAGGGTGGTGAGGCACTGGAACAGGGTGCCCAGAGAATCTGAGGATGCCCCATCCCTGGAGGTGTTCAAGGCCAGGCTGGATGAGGCTTTGAGCAACCTGGTCTAGTGGAGGGTGTCCTTGTCCATGGCAGGGGGGTTGGAGCTTGATGATCTCTAAGGTCCCTTCCAACCCAAACCATTCTATAATTCTATGATCATATAATCTATGAGAACACAGGCTACCACGTACTCTGCAACTTAACCCATAAAAGCAGAGTCAGCCACTGAATTTAGGAGACCTGACATTGCAAAATGGGACCCTTGGGTTCACTGCAAAGGAACCCTCTGCAAGCAACTCCTGCGCATGATCCCACTACGCCATCCTTGGGCCCTTTCCAACAACCAAATCAAGAGAGACCTTCTACACTGGAAAAATGAAGTCTCACAAAGGTAATTTTCCTTTTTTAACATTTGCCACAGTCTGCCCATTCCCAAGCAGAAATGTGAGCTTTTCCATTCCAGGCTGCAATCCAGAAGCTCAGACTAGTGAAACTACCAGCCTCTCAAGTCCAAATCTGTGAGCTGGCCCCTCCAGGCAAAAAGAAAGATTTTTTTTTTTAAACAGTAATTTTTTTTTAATTTGCCTTTTACTTTTGGATTTGAGGAAGGGGAGAGGGAAACTGAGGATGTGTTTTCATGCTTTCGTCTGTAATAGCTAGAAAATGTCTTTTCAGAAAAATTAAATGAGCAGATACAATGACATGCCATGTGCCTGCAGATTTTAAGATACGCATCAGACACCAGTGGCCTCAAAATTATGCACTAGCAATAAAGACATCTCACATTCAAAAACCAACAAGAATTCTTGTTCAGTGAGCATTTCAAAATCTCTTTTCTGCAGAGGTGCATCCAGGTGTTTGCTAGGCAGATGTAACAGAATACTACTTCACTGGAGCAGTGTTTAACTGCTGTGATTATTTAAATATGCATTTATTTGCCCTTTGAGTGAGAAAATTAAACACTAAAGTGGAGTTGTTTTGGGACCTCATTGCTAGTTACTATCCTTCTCATGTAGGTAAAACTTGGGCACGCAACAGTGCTCTTCCTTGCCCTGCTTTAGCTTTCCTAAAACTAATCTCCCCCTAGGAATCTGTTTTTTTTCCTGTCTTCCCTCTCCTGTGACCACCTGCCTCTTCCCCCTTTTTTTTTTTCTTCCTTGACTCCCTGTTTTATGGGCAACAACGGGACAAGGGTCAAGAGTAGGACACTCATAACCCCATCTCTTTACCTTGTTGCTTGGAGCATTTCTTCAATCCCAGGAAATAGTCCCTTTTCACTATTGCCAGCTGGCACCTTATTTGCATAAGGATGAACTATGTACCCGTGTTACCCACCCTATTCTGCAACACCACAGTCTGCTGATGAGCCCAAGTAGTTTTAAACAGGGTTATGCTTTCTCTCATGCCCTCTTGCAAGCTTGGTGCTCTGCCAGGCAGCTGCAGAATGGATGCACAGAATGCTGAATATTCCCTGTGTGGCAGGCTGAGTAGCTCCGAGGGGGAGGCACATCCCAGCTCCTGCAGCTAAAGCCTGGCAAAAAGAATGAGCTCTCCTGCTGCCTTGAAAATGATGGATGTACACAGAAACTTTGTACAACCTACAGCCATGTGATCTCCCACGCCATCCCCTGGAACCCTGCACACAATATAAATTGTCACACAAAGAAACATGCTCAGTAGCGCTGACCTGAACACTACCTAGAACAAGCAGCAATGTAAAAGGTAATGTAACTCCACTGCACAGGATCAATCTTTGCTTATAGGGTGTGTTTATATGTAGAGTCTATATATTAATTTACTAGATTCATGGCTGACACATTCAAGGGGATGGCAGGAGATAACTGGCTTGTTCCTTTTGGATATAATTAAAAGCTCTTACATTTGTTCAGTGGTTCTTGAGAAAAATAACCATTTCTCCGACAGATCTCAAAAGACACCAGGTTCCAGTCTCACTGGAAATGGCAACCACAGTCCGTCTTTTCAGTATTTCTGCTCTAAAAGGCACTTGGTAAACTTGTACGTATTTTCTCACCTTCTAGGAATTAAACAGATAAAATATGCTTGATCTTCTGATGAGAGGGAAGTATGGGGTTTTTTCTTAACTGTCAAGGCTTAGACTTGAGAGAAAAGCTGAGCTCATATCCATCAGGAAATAAACTACATAGTTTTTTTCATCTAGTAATGTCAGCAGTCCCCTTGGAAAAGCAGCTATAGGAACACCTGGCCAGTGTGATCCTAGCTGCTCACATATAATTCATCTACATCATGTCCTCAAGGAAGAGGGTTTTTTAATAGTTTATAGTAGGTCACATACTAAATACAATTTGTGATCCGCTAGTAATGAGAAGGCACACTGCTAAAGAAGACTAAAGATGAGCAAAATTTTCTTGTGTCATTTGTGCCAGACATTCAGGTAAACCTCTGCTTTTCCTCAGGAAATGGCCAGATTATGCATTACCCCTGACATCTTATTTTCTGTATGCTTGCTAATTTCCATTATTTATATTAACAAATTTCATTGCAGTCACAAATACTTGCAAAACTTTTGAAAACTTAGCTGAATATAACCAAGTATTTTTTTATACAAATCTCTCATCAGTTACAGAAAAAATCAGGATTTTCTGCTTAATAATTTATGACAGATTCATGCAGAATACCCAGCTATGTAGTGGCAGCAAGAAGAGACCTCAGTGTTTCCTGCTCCAAAGCTACCATCTTCTAGGCTGTAGAAGACCTGATCTCCCTAAACCAAGCAGCGTATGAAAACATCAACATGCTCTGATCAGCTCTGGGCCTATTCAGTACAGCACCAGAACACTCAGTTTTATTCTACAATGAATACGTAACCCTGAAAACATAAAAAAATACCGTTCCAAAATCTGCAGGTCTACAAATAAATTGTGTACTACATAGGAATAGTTTATATTTGTACAATGTATTATATCAAACTAATCCAAAGGACTTTAGTGCCACAGATTACGTCGAAAGCAAGTATTCATTACCTGCAATTTACAGAGAGTTGAACTGAGGCAGTGAGAGACAGCAGACCATCAGGGTGGAACAGTCTCTGCCCCAGGCCCCAGCCATTAGACTGGATTTTCTCCCATCCTACCAAGAGCAACCACTATTACTTTTAATATTGTTTTCTAGGCATAAATTCCTGCAAACATACAGCATAAAAGCAGCCCCTGGTTTTCACATGTGTATGTTTTAATACAGCCTCTAATCACGCGATCACATGCTGCTTTTTTTGAAATGACTTTTCCTTCATTCAGTGCACAGGAAGAATAATGCCTGTTGAAGGTGCCGTTACCTATGTTTTATCTTCATTGCTCCATTTGTGGCCCCTTCTCTTGCACACTATACTAATCCTTCTCTGAACAGTAATTTATTTCCACATGGGCTTTTCTGTGGTGCCACTCAACAGAGCACCGGACTGTTTTGCAAAAACTAATTACTGTGGACAACACCTTTCTGAGGCGATAGGCTCATTTTACAAATGTAGAGCTCAGGAACAGGGGAATTAAGTCAAAATGCCTCCTAGCATTGAATGTGAAATTTCAGACTGCAGATTCTGATTACACAGAGTGCTTAGCGCCTTATGGCACCTTACACATTTGAAGCACATTTAGTGCTGACTTGATTGCTGTTTTCAGGGCTCAGTATTGTTTCCATCCAAGTTGTACGATCTCAAGTTGGGGACTGCAACACAAGGAACTCATAATTCAGGGATGGCCTAGAAAAAAAATTGATTTTAGTAACTTACCTAGCATCATACTGTGACCCTGGGGAGGAAAGAGGGATACACAGATGATATTCCTCTTAATCAATGCTTTGCCAAGAGGCCTCCCTCCCTTGTAAGAATCTCCTGACTCATTCGCTATGCATCCTGCTTCAGTAAAATTGCAGCAGGCATCCTATGTACAAGGCAGTCATTTTGAGAGCAGATCCCACATTTATGCCAGCAGCTCTTTTTTTTTCTGTGCACAGCACAGGGACAAATTCCTAAGGAGGAAATAACGAGTAAAGACATTGCCAAAGATCGTATCACAAAGCCCATACCAAAGGAGCACAAGGTTCACGGATGCTACTTTTTAACTGTTTGAGTTTGGATTGTCCTCAGCCCTTTCAGATTTGTTAAATATGGAACAGTTGTGGGGTTTATATAAATATTTATGTGTATATAGATATATTTGTAAATACAAACACATACATATACACACAAAAACACATAGCTTCTCTGAAACTTACTTAAACTTTCAGTGAGTTCTTTTTGATTTAAAGAGATGCTACCATACCCACCAGCATTTCTGTTTTACATTTTATATTGAACAAATCTAGAACAGAAAAACTAGATTACCTTCAAATTCCCCTACCTGCACGATACAAGGAAATGAAAATGCCTGTCAGCAAAAGTAATGTGTTTAATACCATGCCAGCCCTAAACATCAGTAGAGATTTCTGTGTATTGCAGATAATTCTATCATCAAGCCATATTGCTCTGAGATGTGCTTTTATCTTTCCTATAGGATAATATCAACATTTCAAGCATGAGCAAAAGAATGTTTTATGAGATTGATGTGGGAAAAATACAGTGACAAGTACATAAAAAAGGGCTGAGAAAAATGCCAGGTAGTAATCATAAATGTCTTCCATTCCCACCAGAATTTGTCTAGTTTATCCAATTCAAATCAACAAGTTGAGGTCCACTGGGGCCCCAGTGACTTTGATTACATTTTCAGTGCTGAAGAACAACAGCAAGCAAAAGAGAGCACAGACAATGGGATAGGCAGGTTGTCACCTGCATCCTAGAAGCCTAGACCTTTACAGGCCAAAAAGTCATATTTTCTCAAACTTTTTCATTAAAAAGAAGTGATTTATAAATGAAGGAAATAGAACAGGAAAAAAAAAGTACTAAGCCATTTGCCATATTGTCCATGTACCTGGTAAGGGCCAGATAACACAGAGCAAACATACAGAGAACAACTTCTGCAAATCCATGATGATGCCCTGAGCAGGCAGCTCTTTGGGCTGGAACCCACGCATGGAAGTGCCCAAACAAGAAGTCATCCCTGTGTGGCTCTGGCTGAGTGAATTATTCACCTCTGGCCTACTTCTGCAAAGGACTCAGCTCTTTTCAGGAAAAACTGTTACAGATGCAATTATACAAAGAAAAAAGGTTCTTTGCCCTCATACAGCCAAGTGGCTAAGTGTGCCCCACGCTGGCATGAGATATAAGCTTGTTTGTATAAGCTCTGCCTGTAACTCTTCTGGCAAATCTACCAACACAGACCATTTGTCATATTGACTTCTTTTTCTCTGGGGCTTGCAGTTCCTCCCTGTTTGACAACAGAACTGATGACTATTACTTAACCCCTCTCCACATTAACATTGCAGCTATTCAGCCAGAGTCATGTTTCAGTGTAGTTTGGTGTTAGGTACCTCAATATTTGGGCGTTGAACTGGAGAACCCTTACAGGAACCTGAGTTTCAGGAAAAGAGTGATCAGCACCCTCTGCAACCAGTTTTAAAAGTCAATTTTAAATCATTTAAATTGAGGTAATCAAAACCACTAGTTCTGTAAATCTCGGCTGTTTTGATTGGAAAAAAAAGGAAATCTTGCAGCCCAATCTTTTCTAAAGCACCCTCCAAATCTACTGTTCCCTTATCTCTGACTCAACATGCTGTCCCTGGGGACATTCAGATAGTTTTTAGTCCATCTGGAACAGTGCTCATTTCAAAGCCCATTTGAATGAAATGTCTAAAAATCTCTTAGAAAATAACTCTCATAATAAGCACTGTACATTTTATGATGTTACATTATTACCAGGCAGTAAATTCATTTGTTTCCCCAAATCCCTTACCAACTTCTTTTAAATACATAAATAAAATGAGGGAATTTCACTGTATATTATTTCACAATATGTGGATCTGAGACATTTTAATAAGAAATGCAACTCCAGGCTACGAAGTATGAATTGTTCACTGAAGGGAATGGTTTAATACACTGTTTAATGCTATCATTGAAACTGATGATAACATGATGAATTTTATACATTTTAACATTTCTTTAGAGCTGGAAAAATGAGAGTGAAAACCATATTTGTATATTAGCTAAATGTCAGAAATGACACTGAACCTGCCAGGTAGCACACACCTCCTAGAGCATGCCCTCTCCCTGACCAAAAAATATTACCTGAACAGAGAGATCCAGGGATTTCCTCTGAGAATGACCCTCCAAGAGAATTCCTGCCTCTCCTGTATGCCCCACCAGGTATGCAGAATAACACAAACCTACCATGTCCTCACATCACATCCTCTTGCTCCTAAGCATGGTGAGTATTTTCAAAAGCTTTAACACGTAGTCAAGGCATGACATGTTGATAACAGCATTTGAAAGAGAAGCAAGATGAATAGGATACTCCTGTCCACCATGGAACAACCCATGATCAGCAGGATTCCTAAATACCCTTTGCTGGGCAGTGAGATACATAAGAGACCACAGTTTTGGACAGGCCAGCTGCAGCAGCAATCAGTATAAGCTCTCTCTGCAAGGACCTGGACAGATCTCCTGAAGCATAGGTAGACAGATATTCAACAACACTGCAGCACTGTCCAGGACAAAAATAACTCTTTTAGGAAAAGGAAAAGGTTCCTTCCTTAGCTATAGCCTTTCTAGCAGGACCTTGCCAGGAAAAAAAAAAAAAAATCAAAACCAAAAAACCCCAAACCAACCAACCAACCAAGAAACCCCAAACCAAAATAACTATATAGCCTATGATCCTACAGAAATTCTTCTTTTAGGAGCATAGTGGAGGCCAGTAATGTGAAGGCAGCAGTCCCTTTCAAGTGGCAGCAGCCCACTACAAACTACCCAAGCCTTGACCCCTCTCCCATTCCCAAACAGTAGGAGGGGGGGAGTGGTATTTTCTGGAAGCAGTCCTGGATCCCTCTGAGGAAGATGCCTCTGCACAAGCCCAGGACTGCAATAGTAGCAAGTTTTTCAATCTCATAGTCTTGAGGACTGGAAGATTGTCAGGGCCCAGATGGGGATTCCCAGGAAAGAATACAGAACTCAACTCTGGGGCATTGGCTATACAAGGGGAGGCTGAGAAAATGATGTTGCAGCGGCTTTATGTAGTCCAAAATGTGAGCCTTATTTTTGTGTTCTCAGAACCCTGCTAGGTTTGTGATATAGGGCCTAGTATGTTCACACAGCACATACCCATTTACTGTATTCCTATGGACTAGGCTGACCAGGTCAATTCTTTGAGATACTGTTGCAAAAGGAGTGCTTTTAGACTTCTAAAATGCCACATGAAAGTAAAGCTGGCCTTCCAGTGTCCTGTCGCAGATCTATGCCTCAATTGTGCAGGCCCTAGGAAAAAGTATTAGCTTGTACATAAATGTTTTCTCTTGCTTTTTTTTTTTTTTTTTCCAATGAACAGGAAGTCCCTAAGGTCCTGTTAGCTGCAAACAGTAAAAACTGCTTGCACTTGTCAACAGAAGGTTTTACACTTAACAATAAACTATTCTGTCACTTTACAATGTGTATTTGTTCTTAGCTCTGTATCCTTGAAGAGGGATGCTAGCACTTTTACACAGTCTCTGAGGTTAAATGGGGAACACCTAAAGCCATCTTGTGCCCACTCTCTGGAGGACAGGGACCTTGTGCATGGCACACCATTACCGTCTTGAGGTGACAGCACTTCCAAATAATCAGGCAACATTTTCCAAGTCAGTGCTTGGACATATCAAGCATATAGGACAGTTCCCCTTCTCCTCCCAGTCAAGATCTCTGGCTTCCATGGCAGTGGAAAAAATCTAGGCTAAGATGGCATGGGAGAGCATATGTGATAGAAATTTCCAAGAGGGATCATATGCCTGATATAGTTTCTCATGAAGATCAAACACATAGCCCATACGTGGCTACCGACCTAAAGTGTGTGCATCTCCCTTTTCTCTTGCTAAGGAACATGTTTTCTACTTGGGAGAAGTAAAAAAGCAATCAGTTCTTCCAGGCTGGAGTTGAAGGTTGACTCCTCCTTTTCATAGCTTTATCTCCTTTCATAGGTGACAAGTCCTGACCAAGAGTTTTCATATCAAGATATGCTTGGTAAAAGGGTCAGGAAACTACAGCCCATTAGGTAATGGCTAATCTTAGCATAGAGATGAAGAAAAAATAATTTCCAAAATTTTAGACAGCAAGGTTTTTTAGAAAGAACTAGTTCTTAGTTCTGGAGTACACATGCATGGAGAAGCAGAAAATGAATCACACAAGTAATCAATCAGAGTTTCTGACCTGCCCTATCCTCTTCTTGCTTCCCTCTCCAAACACCCCACTGCTTCCTCCAGTGCTCCTGTAAATGCTTAGACCTGGCTTCTCCCAGAACTGATCTGCATTTACCTAAACATGTGTACAAACACATTTATACATATTACTTCAATTTAAATATCTTCATGAGCTTTACAGAGATAGGATTGGGTTTTTTTCCCCAAGTATGAAAACACAGCACATTTTAGATTCAGTTATTCTTTACCTAAATAATAAACAGCTGATATTTTGATATAATCTGTTCTTAATTTAGTGTACAAAGCACACCGTCAGGATTTAATGCTGCTTCAGGAAATTAAGATCTCAGGCTTATAAATACATTTAGTTTCTTGTAGCTCTGATAGGCTTTCCTCTTCAACTTGTTTGTAGCTTTAAAAAAAAATGAAAGCCAAAACCAATAGCATATTATTATTTCCTAGCTGGGCATCGTGAACACTGCATCAAAGCTGCAAATTTCACAGGGTGAGGGCTGGAGTTTCTGTGGGTTTTGTTTGTTTGTTTTTAAAAAAAACAAGTTGTGGGTTTTTTTTTTTAAAGTTGCTTTTGGTGCACTGCTGCTCTGCCATTATGCCACAACTGATCTCTTAACTCTTCCGTCTGTGGGTTATTCATAGCCTCTCTTCATGCATCACACATGCACTATCACAGAATTCACTAGCTTCCCTGAAAGAGTCTAAATTTGCAGAATAAAATGCTGATGTTGCACAAACACTTCCTGTATTGCAAACAAACAAACAAAAAAATCCCATCTCAGACACAGCAGAGTTATTGTGGATATTCAAAGTATTTCCACTTGGGGCTCCTAAGTACCACCATTTGATGCAGCCAGTTTGGGCTTTCAGCAGGCATGAGGGCACAAACTAGCTTGCTGAGAATCATTTGCACATATGATGATAAAGTCCTAGCTTGCAATATATTGGAAAAGCAATCACCACCAGTAGGCAGTTTAGCTTCCTGCAGCTTCAGAAAGCCTGTGCATAAGTAAGTGACTAGAGGCTGAAAATCCCTAGGCATCTTATAGTCATACTCTGTCAGAAATAAGCCCTTGGGACCAGATGCTCAGGTATGTCATTATATTCCCATTGCTTTTTTGGAAGTCCTTCTAATTTATACCAGCTGAGGATCAGCTTGTTTGTGCATAGCCTCCATAATTCTCTTCCTACAATACCTCAAATAAAATGAGAATGATAAAAACTAAAAGTGTATGAGAGTTTGAAAAGGAAGCAAGAAGACTCCTCTGTCTCATACCAGTAAGATCGTGAAAAAGGCAGAGCTTGGAATAATGGTTTCAGATCCACCCTAATACACAGCAAAACCTGACAGAGGCGACCTCCAGAATTAGGAGCACGAGTCTTGGTCTGTTTTCTTATCTCTGTTGTGCTTTCTTTCTGACCTTGGGTAAGTTATTAACCTTTATTTTCTAAGTTTTTCTAGCTGTGGTATGGCTCTGTACCTCCCATAGAGATTGTGGTGCTTAATTGGCCAATATCTCTCAAATACTTGAAGTGCTTTGGATGAAATATATTGTGCAAGAGAAATAATTGAAGTCAATGGAGCTGTGACAACTGACACTAGCTGAAGATCTTCCCTCTGGTGTTTAATAGGATCAGAAGGAGGCTTAGTTGAAACGACAGGAAGCCAAAGAGACATTTGGAGGTAATAAGATCATAAATGAGTCAAAGGGGTTACTATTTGCTGTGGTAATACTCAGCATTTTTCATCTTCCAGGCACTCTATCAGCATCCATTAATTCTCAGATGTCCCCTTAAACAGAAATCTGTGTAATGTGTCCCCCACTATACAGATAAGAAAAATCAGGCAGACAGGTGATGTGACTTATCCAATGGAACAAGACATGAGAAATCAAATCTGAGCCCCTGGCTCCTAAGCCTATTCTCAGGGCTCCCTTTCCACAAGTCTTCTGTTATGTATACATTTCCTTATCTTTCATTTCAATGATGAAAGCCCATCTCCTGCTCCTTTCTCTGCAAGCATCCCTGCCTAATTCCCTGTTAGATACTGCTCAGATGCTCTTCCATAAAATTCTCAAAGCTTGCAGACAGAAAGCGAAGCCAAGAGGAATGATGCTGGGCAGAGAAACAATCTTTGTTTCAACAGGCCCTTTCCCCAAGCACTGAGAAAGAAGTAACTATGTTTGCCCTTGCAAATATTTTTCATTGTTCACTGTCCATCCCACACAGCACCTGACTGCTCCACTGCAACCTCTCCTCTCAGAAGCAGTTCTTATTAGAATATGCCAGGACAGGGTCTGTCGCTTCAGACTGCCTATTGCTCATTACAAAGAGAAATTCATGACCTGCTTAAGGCCCTAGGAAAAATTATTGTCATTACTTCAGCCCTCAAAGATGCCTGCCATTAAAGGATGCAAGGCTGAGGTTATGTAAATGTGCTGTCCGAAACCAGCTGTTTCCAGGGAGCCCAATCGCAGCTGCTCTGCTCTGTTTCCACCCCCCTCCACAATGGGTGCCAGGCCAGGCTTTTGGGCGCTCAGTCTGAATAATAGCCTCAAGGGAAGTCTCCATGGATTAGTTTCTATGTAGATGGAACACATGTATTTAAATCAGTACTGTGCCTGAAAATACAAAAGTATCATACTGTGCCTGGATGCTGCTGTGCTAAAGTGTCCCAGCAGATGGAAGAGTAACATGAAATGGGACAAATTATTCAACTGTTATAATGCTATAAATCTGCAACAACATCAGAGAATGCAGTTTACTTTATTATAAATTATACTATATTATATATTATTCCACTGCTGCTTGCAACAACCATGCTACAGCAATATTTGTGGTAATTACTCTTGAATGCTAGGGCTTTTAGGTTTTTTTTTAAGGGTTTTACCCTAGATTTGCGCTCATCGATCATAAAGTAGAGTTTTGGCTACATTAGCTCTACTTAAACAATAGCCTAAAATGGGATGAAAGTGAAAATAAAAAAACCTACCCAATCAAACGTCAGCACTTTTGGTAACACCACAAAGAGCCACATTTGCATGTATTGCTTCCTGGCTATCTATAGCAGGCTTGGTACAAGGGAAGCAGGCTTCCTTTTTTCTTTTAAGAACCAAAAAAACCCATTTGCAATAAAAGTACAAATTTAGGTCCGGATTAAATTTGAGGGAGTAAGGAAGTAAAATGAGTATGTGTGACTGAATAGTTTGGGTTTTTTTGAGTTTTAGATTTTACGGAACAGAAAGTTAAAGGAAGGATGCATATTTGCACTTGCTGATGCTTCCATGCTTTGATGCTTCAGGTGCGTCTCTATCTTATATATTGAAGAGACACATCACACACACAAACTGTAAAGTTCTTCCTATCCAGATAAGATGGCAGTCACACTGACCCAAAAAAAATTCATGAAAAATACGTTATTATTCTTATCCTCTTCTATGCTCTTTGCTTGCGAAAATGTAAAATTTTAGATTTTATTTGGATGTTAGGTTCCTAACACACTAAGTATCATTTGTTACAAGTGAACTCCCTGATAAAAGTTTAACTCAAAGCCAACAAATGGGGTTCAGCTGGAAGGAACTCTGACACTGGTCCCATGCATAACCTTAGGAAAAACTCATTTTAGTGTTCCTCCAGTGGGACCTATTAGAGTCAATTCATTAACATACATAAGTGTGATTTAAGACCATTAGACAGAAAGTCTTAAAGAAAAAGCACTGTTGTCATAGTTTTACATTAGATTTTCTTAAGAAAGTGAATGCTATGCTATCTTTAGCTACAAAGCAGAAAAAAATATGGAGGCAGAGTCACACTATCTGCTAGCTAACACAGTCAGGAGATCTGTGACAAGTAGATGAACAGATTCACATCAGCTAAAACTTTAGAGGCTTTGTGCAAAACTACAGGTGAAAGCAGTGACGTTTCATTTAGAGGCTTGCTCAGAGCTCATCTCCTAATACTGTTTGTCTGAAAAAAACAGAAAAGAACAGAAAAGAGAGAGAAGGTAGCAATTACCATTGGGGAAAACATAAAACATGATTGTTGTGTGCGTGCAAGGCATTGGAGAAAATTACTACTTTGTCTTTAGCAGAGATGAGATTCTCCCTGCAGCCAACAGAAGCTATAGCATAAATGCGAAGTCCAGCTACATTCAACAAGAAAAGGTGAGAAATTCAACTGGATCAGAAACAGAGCCATTCATAAGCTGTTTTGGACAGAGAAGTTTTGCTAACAGGCTAGGTTGCATACACTAGCTTACCAGTCATTTAGAAGAGGTGGCAGTGCCATCCCCATTTTGGGAGCTCTAGCAGGTTAGTGATGGGAATTACCCAGGATGATGATGGGAAACTGAGAGGTCACGAGCACAAGGGAGGTAGTCTCAGTTGGCACTTGGCTTTTTTGGAGTATTTAGATTAAGGATAAACCTGTGCTAACAAACAGATAAAGCACACTTTCCAGTTTGGGAACAGATTCCAGGATTTTCCTTTTCCTTGGCAGCACTGACCTGGAAACATCTATAATGATCCAGTGGGCATATCCCAAACAAAATGATGGCTTATTGGGTATATGAGCTTTTCACATTTATGTCTGGATTTCTCTATATAACTGCTGGTTTGGAGGGATAGACCCTGACAGCCAAAAAAAAAAAAAAAAAAAAAAAAAAAAAAAAAAAAAAAAGTAGTACAGAAGTCCAAGGGAAATGGGGCTAGACTGTGACGAGAAAAAGGAATAAATAAATGGGAAGCAGTGTGCAAGCACCACTTAAGTCTGTGTGAGGTTAACACTGATCACTTACTCCAAGCTAAATAAATGTTGCCTAGGGATTGCAATTAGAACAGACAGCTCAGGGCAACGGCGGCTCCTCAAAGCTGGAGCCAGGAGGAAGCTTTGGGAACTCGGGAGTGTACTGCACACTGGTGAGCACTAGCCCCATCTGACCAAAAGGAACTTGATGTTCACAATAAAAGCACTCCACTCCCCTATCACATCCATCTAATGTAGTGCCATCACGCTGCCAAGGCTGTGCAGAGATGTCATGTCGTTTCCTCACATACCATCAGGGAGACTCAGTGTGACTGGAGATGTTATGTGTCCTGTCCAAACTGACCACCCTGTGCAGACAACAGCTTGAAATGCCTCCTTCCCACTTTACAGTCCCAGCTCAGAGACAAATGAGCAGGCAGTCAAATGCAGATCAAAATCCTCTTCTGAATACGCTGCCTCTTGTAATACCTCTGCTTTTTCAGAAGCAGGTATTCAATAAGACTGCTCAGGCACAGCCCACAGTCAGAAGCGGCAGCCAAATTGTTCATTTACTCGTTCTGATTCTTATTACATTCTACCTCCAGCTACGTAATCAGGCTTTTATTCACCTAACTGCTTTATCCTCTAACAAGCTATTCATCTGAAGAGTTTTCACTGCAGGATTTCCACTGTAAGGATCTTTTTTGTTGTGTTAGAGAAGGAACTCTGCTTCAGTGCAATGCTTTTGCTCATTAAAAATAATTTTGCAATGAGTTTGGTTCCAGTAGCTCTTCAGTCATATTAGAAGCCCTGTTGCAGCATTAGCTCCAGAGAATATGCTAAAGACCAGCAGGGAAAATGAAAGGGAGAGGAGAAAACAAGAAGCTGGAAAGGCAAGACAGATTGCTGGCAAATTATAAGCAAGCCCAGACATGCTGCTGCCCATGGGGGGGACTGATTCTTGCAGACCTGGGAAATGTGTTTGACCATAAAATCAGACTGTACCCTCATGAGAATTTCTCCGCTACTCCCAAATACAGTTCTCTATGTATTTTCTCTCTTGCCTCCCTCTCTTCCCTGCTCCCTTCGCCCTTATATCATCCTTGGACTTTTTCCTCTACTACCACCTCTTCCATGCTCACTAGAGATGCCTTGAAGCTTCCTTTCCAAGTGTAGACTCTTTCCAATCTTTAGGGAAATTTGGTACAGGGAGAATCTGTGGTATATAGCAGCAAATTCACTAACACAAGCACACTGCCCCAGAGAGATGGTATGTTCAGCTGCCAGTGAGTTTACTTCAGCTCCTTTGCTTTCAGAGCAGGCAGCTCTCTCATCAGAAAGTTTGGTGTGTGCGGTGTGGGGCAGGCCTGCAGCAGCCTTCTCTGTTACAGTATATAACATAAATTGACAACTTTCAGTGTAACTCCCTGTTTTCACATAAATAAGAGAGCTGGCGCAGTCTGGAGGTGAAGAAAGACTATTTCAAGATGCAAATTGTGTTAATCTCCCCTCTTGTGACTTCAGCACTGGTACAAGTCAATGATCTACTTCTAATATACCACATAAATAATGAATCACATTATTCAATGAAACACCAACTCAGACAAATACAGGAAGAAGCAATGTACTGCTTTTCATTCAGTGGGCCAATTTCACTTCCGATGCAAGTCAAAAGCCTTCCTGAGGCTCTTTCTCAGTTGAATACAGCTTTTTAAAAACAAAACACCCAAACCAAACCAAACAAACAATAACACCCATTTCACTTTAAAGTAGCAGAACAGGAGGAGTAGGGTAGCCTCTCCTGGACATAGGCAAAATAATGTGTCTGGTCACCCTTCAGCCTAAGGGAACATACTAAAAGATCCAACAAGAAACTGCTTTTCTTGTCTGGAGAGGGAATATTGCTCTATCCTAAAGAGTCAATATGCCAGACACCTCACTGCTCAAGGTGAAACTAGAGACCTAAAAGCCACTGGGATTATCCTGCAGGTGAACAACCTATGTTTCAGGAGGAATCAACTAGTTGAGACCTTCTATACCTTTTGCATCTTTAATCTTATTGAAAAGAGCTGTCCTGGTCACTGTGGCCATGTAATCTCGTAGGAAGACAAGGGAATACAAATTTGGGCCTCCAGGCTTGAGTGGCTCTTGTCAGTGTTCACTACTGACTGTTTTGTTCCTCTGCTGCATCTCAGGAATCCTTTGGTTCACTTCTAGCTTCCTGCTTCTGGCACTAGTAGGTGAGAAATGGCTCTTCCACTTGCTTTTAAGCCCTGGGGAAATTCTGCAGTCTGTTTTATCTCTAGCATCTGTTCAACTGGTGTAATTGGGTTGTTTCAGGATGGATGAAGCAAGAACCAAGAAATGGATATCCATAAGTTACTGAAAGGAGAAAATGTAAACAAAAATCTAAGACTTGAAGTTAAAATCTCCCTCTCTTTCAAAATTTCATCTGTCAGCACAACAGCTGTTATGGGAGTACGAAACATATTGGGAGACTGTCTGTCCCCCTCAGACTGGTCCAAAGATGATGATGATGATGATAACACTTAGAGAGAATCTTTCCTCAGGAAGGGGAAGAAGTATTTTTTCTATTTGAAAAAAGATGGAATTAAAACAAAGAGAATGTGAAATGAGGAGGCCAGCACCAAACGGCAAGCAGAGGCTGAGCTGAAAGTGTAAACAGAACTTTTAGGTGTCAGGCCAGTACCTTCTCCCAGAAGGTGTGCTTTATAAAGCACTTAAAAGAAAAATCTGTAAACTGCTAAAAGAAAAGACATCTCCACGGGACTGTGGAAAAAAAGTCAGAGAGGATGCACTGGAAACTCCTGTTTTCTAAGCAATTAAGTGGAACTATTGCCAGTGCTTGTATATGCAAGAGTATATGAATGCCTGGGAAGAAACAACCACAAACTGGTAGCACTTGTATAAGAGAAAGCCTCATAAGCCACTCTTGCCACTCTTACCTATCCTTTACTGATTGTAATACATAGCTTCTAGTGAGACTTGCCAAGAACAAGTCACCAGCACAGTGGGGTAACCATTGCACACTGGCCAAAATTCAAACTGTTTGGCTTTTGGTACCCAAGGCAGCATAGTTAGCATCACAATCATGCTGGCCAGCACTTATTGATCCTCATGTAGGCCTCTACAACTGAGCAAGTCAGTCAGATTTCCTTCAGAGTCAATGGGGGTATTTCCAAGGCTGAATTCAGCTGGTGTCTTTTAGATGTCCATTTTAGAAAAAGGGGAGATATGGAGCCCATATCCCCCCACACTGAACCTCAGGCTAGAAATCCAAATTCTAATGCGTATCAGCCAACAGATATGTACACATCCTTTACTGACCTGAGCCTCAGTCAGTAGATGAGAACTGAGGATCCAGACAGCTTCATGTAAAATTGAAGTAGTAAGAACTAAAATGAAAGGTTAAAGGAAGTCCTCTGTCAAGTCAAAGGGGATGTCTGTGTGCCACAAAGATCAGCAATGGTAACATACTCCTTCGGATACATTCCCCTGTGTCAATGCATACTGGCAGGAACAAAATGGTACAGACTCTGTACTGTGCTCCTACCAGGATGTTTGTCACCAAATTTAGAGTACACACAATGTAGCTAATGCAACAGATCAACGCAGGGGCTGGTTATTAAGTTAAATCCCATGACCACAAATCAACACAGATTCCAGTGTAAGTTTTAAGCCAGTATTGACTCTGAGAGAAGGAGCTTAGTTTGGCAAACCCAGCTCTTTCTCATGAAATCCATGAAGATAAGGCTGTTAGCAATGACTAATGAGAAGAGACTCTGAGGAAAAGGACAGTTTAATTACCTTAGTATACTACTCAGTGACTCGCTTAGACATACCACACACTGAAAGGTACGTGACAATGTGGGTGCCACAGTTTATATCATCATGAGCTTGGAATGGTCATGTTAGTCATGAGTTTGACTCCTGTCTTCCTCTTTTCTGAAGTGCATTAGCTGCTATGGAAACAGTGTCAACAGAACAGGCAAGACTTTCTGACACCTAGATGAACCCCATGCTTATGCAAAATGATGTATGTGTCTTCTATGCAGAACTCTAACTGTCTAACCATGGCATATTAGCTCAAGTCCATCACATAGGGCCTGAGGTGCATTTCTGTAGAAAGGAAGTAATTCACTAAAATTTTGCAGTTCATTTCCCTACTCTTGACTTGTGGGGGGGGGGGTTCTTATATCCTGTAATATAATGAAAACAGCAAACTGGACAGCACACACAGCTGCAATGATTGGCAATACAGTATCTAGTTAAGGAAGCTTGAGGAATACCTCCCTGCTCCAAAAATGTAAGACTAGAATCCCTCTGCTGAATTACAATTGCAATTTAATTAATTTAATTTTTTATGCTTCTTGAAATTCTCCTTCTGAAAGGAGGCTGCAAGAGATGCTACTTCAACTGGATCAAGAGATGTACAGAGAAGCCAGACTTTTATATCCTCTTGTTAAATATCACTTACCAAAAGACTAAGATACACATACAATAAAAATTCATCTTAAAAAAAATCAGCTCTCTCTAATTAAGGGGCCTATTAAATTCCATAATCCGAATGAAAGTTTTTACAGAGGAACAATGAAACAAGAACTTCACTGCTCAATCAAATCAATGGCTCATCTGTTCCTGTATCTAAATGTGACAACTGCCAAATGTTTTGAGCAACATGTAACCAACTCCCTTTCTGCTACTGCCACTCATTTCAATCCTACTGCACTATAATCTGCATTGTTAACTCCTTCTGATCCCAGGTAAGATAATCAATTTGGAAAAGCTTCAAATGCTCTGAAATATTTACCAGATTTTAGAACACCTGGAAAGCCATGAAATAATAATAAAACCAATATTTATAGTACATAGTGCTTTTCCAACAGGAGTGTGCTTATGATCTATTTAACTTCCCCAGTCTTTCTTGGTCTCCATTTGTTTAATAACTACAGAATAAATTCTGAGTTATCATAACAAAAGCAACTGTCTGATTCTCTCATGCAAGCCCAGAAGTGACTGAAATACATTTGTGTTAACAACCAGTCCTACGCCGCTATGGACACCCAAAAGACTTGGAAAATCTCAGTGAAGCTTCTAAAACAGGAAGCTTGTAAAACTCAATTTATGACATTGGTCACAGCACTTAACCTCCAAAATGGCATTTTTGCTCTTCTTGCAAGAAGCAGCAAATGCTGTCAGTGTCTCATTGAAGAATATGTATGCCTCAGGTTACCAGTAAATTCTGAACAGCAACCTCCTGCGACTGAAAAAGCTTTTTTCTTCTTCCCCTCTGAAATAAAATAATCAGATTAGGTATTTACCTGTAGTAAATTAGACTTAACTGATTAAAGTCTGCCACTCTGCAGAAATAAAGTTAACTAGAAAACAGAATAGAGGAACATTATGTGACTATTAACAAACTGCAGTCAGAGAACTCAATGTGTAGTAACACCTAAACTGCATATTGCAGTGAAGAAGCAAGTTTAGAACTTGGAAAGCTAAAGCCTTGGGCTCCCCCCTGCAATAAATAGTCACAATGCTCCATGTTTGGAAAAAGGACAACTAACCACAGAAAAACAGGTATGTGCACACTTTGCTTTTCTCTTCTTAGCTAGAAGATTTCCAATGCTGCCTTTGAAATTGCTAGTAACCTGTAATGCTGCTCTATCTACTATTTGTTGTTAAGCAGAACCAAAAACGAGTCCGTCTCTGCTAAGGCTCTTACACGTCTTTAGTCTTGCTGAAAGAACACAAGTAACCAATAGGAGCTATGAAACCAAATAGCTCATCAAAGACCAGTAGAGCTGCACAGCTGTTCCTTGAACACCAGTCAAGTCCAATGGCTGAGTACTAAGAATTAAAATCTCAGGACTGTAAAAAGGTCAGAGGCACAGCATAGCTGTGGAGCTACGACAGATGCTTACTACAGCCCCATCACCACACATACAATTCTCAGTCATATCAGCTGATACTTTGTTTACCTGTGACTTTTACAACTGGAAGAATGCAACAATAAACTCTTCAGGAGACCTTCAGGAGACTGGTGATCTAATTACAGCGGTTTTAAATCTTTTCAGTTTGCATCCACTGAAACATTTTTGTGCCTCTCTTGTAGATCTCTGTACAGTAATTTTAAGCCTAATAACAAAGACTTGCTTTTCTTAGTTACTTTTTTATATAGCTTAGATGTAGTCCACCCACTCTGTAAGTCAAAACCTAAAGACATTCCAGTAGATCTTTTCCACACCTTACTATCAAATCCACCAACTTAAAAGCAAAAGCCAGTTTATTAATAAATTTTCATAGTAGGGATCACTACTTTGAAGATACTTCCACAATCTGTCAACTTTAATCTCCAATACGAGAGCAATGTAGTATTTGCATTGCACTCTGCAGGACTAAGACAATATTCTGACGCCTGGATGGTGCAGGTTGGCCTTTCAAGACAGATAACTCCTGAGCGACCCTGCAGCAACCATAGCATGAGTAAATCTAGTTCTGTTTGCATCTCTCAGTATCCAGTATTGCTACATGGTGCTCACAGGGTTGGGAAGAAACTCTGCAGAGATAATGACTGCAATTTGGAAGGGCTTCTCTGTTTCACTTCCTGAGCTTGCTTGCTGAGGTGGCACTAATTGCAGAGCAAGACTTCAAGGCTCAAGGGGCCTCACAAGCAAAGTTGCCTGCTCCCAAAGCTTAATTCTCCATTTTGTGACCTTGGAACAGCCGGGACGAGAGAGAAGAGGGAACACATCCGATGGTTGTTGCAGTGAGAATGGCAGAGGGGCCTGAGGGTTCAGGACATAGATCCTGTCCTCGACTCTATTTTCTGCTGGATGTCAGGTGTGGACATCTCACAAAATCTTTCCTTGGACTTGAGTTTCTCTTATAATGGTGATGATAAGTGCTTTGAGATATTTGGAAGACAGAAAATGCAAAAATGTCTTGTAGCACTTCCTTATTAAATGTAGGACTAGACAAACAACTCTGAATTTTTTTATTATTCAGATAGATAAGTATAGAGCTGGTTGCACTGAGTCCCTTCTGTGTTTTCCTTCTGTGAGTATTATAGCAAGTGACATGTAATGTGGAATGAGAAAAAATAGAAAAAGAGGTAAAAGGAATAATTATAAACTTGTATCAGAAACTGTTCACAAAAAAATATTTTTGATAGTGTTAGCATATTTTCATTTGAGGTCTGACTTGTCTTACAGAAAAATAAATGTGATTTTACAGTAAAAATAATAGTAATTTAAAAAATTATTAAAAAGTCCACTGAACTTTCCTGTAGCCAAATCCCTGAGTACCTTCCTCCTATATGGCATTTGAAGAACTTCATTTTGTCTTCAAGGAACTAGTGTTCTGTGTATCAATACAAAAATAGCTCACATCACACCACACTTTCACGGATAACTAACGATAGGGATGGCAGCCGCAGCCACTGCTAAGGTACAAACTGAACATGGGAGTCAAACCCCAAAAACTTAAGGAAAAGAGTACTAACAAAGGAGACGAGTGAGACTAACTGTTCCTAATGAAGATGAGAAGGCAATGTCTCCCCAAAAGGGTAAGTGAAGGATACTTAGAATGACTCATTTAGCCTTCCAGCTGCACAGACCCAGAACCACGGAGCCAACAGAGAAGCTTACTTCCTGCCATCAAGTGCACTCTAAGGGTAGCTCCAGCAGTTTTATACCAGCACGACCAAGAGACCCCAAGCCTGAGTAAGTCCTGATGGGGCAGAAGATGGCACAGAAAACTCCATCTCCAAACAAAACAAGGTCACACCTCCAAGTGCTCTTCTTTTGGTTTGGTCCTCCTGAGCTTCATCTATGCTTCCAGCTTATTGATAAACACATGCCACATACCCCTAACTCCAAGAATTCTAGGTCCAGCACCTCGGTATTGGTGGGAGTGTCTTACTGCCTTCTGAAGACAGAAGGAACTAAATGACTTCCGTGTGCATTTGGCAAAAAAAAACTAAAGGAAAAGTCATGCAGCAGAGTTTGTCCTTTAGGCAATTAGTAGGATCAGTCACAACAAAACATAAGAAAGTCTAGTTTTGGGAGACTTAAGCTGAACCCCAAAATGTAGTTGTGCACCTTGCAGGGGAGAACTTTGCCTGCTTTTCTAAGAGCTTAAAAATTCCCCCACTAGGACTGATGGGAGAATTATACTGACTTCATAATAAGCAGAAGTCAACTTTCAAAGCAGTTTTAAATCAATAGAGGCAGATGGGTAGAGGTGAAGATGCTGAGATGAGAGGACAATTTGTTCAAATAACACAGAAATAATGTCCAGTTTACCTCTTTTCTTCCATACTGGTTATCAACCTTACAGATATTAAAATAATGTAATTATGTGTTATAATATGTAATAATATGTAAATTAAAGCAGCAGCAAGTTTAGCACAGTCAGCACTTCCAAATTAAACAAACCCCCTTCCTTCTTACTAACAAAGACAAGTATATATTTTTATCTCCAAGTATTTCCATTCTACAATTGCAACCAAGAAAAACTTACAGCCTGACAACACAGTACTGGCAGCTGCTGCTGAAAGAAGCCAGTTCCTCCTGACATCTTCAGTGGCTACCAAATGGGTCTTCCTAAGCATGTTCCAACATTTACATTATATGAAAATATATAGTAATGTTATAATTTAATGGCATATAATAGTATATAATAAAATAGTATATAATAATATATAATTGTATTAGAAATAAAAGTAATACTACTAACTTCTACTGTGGCATGAGAATCGATTGAAGATGTAGCATTATTGCAGAATTTGCACTCAATGTTTGCACTCAAGATTAATAATACTGAAGAATGGCAAAGAAAATTTCAGTATGAGAGCTGCTCCCATGAGTAGATGGGGCTTCATCTAGACATCTAGAAAAGTACTTTACACTTCTGTATCCTCTCATAAAGACACACCAGCAGTTGTACTGGACAAGTAGGGGCTCAGCAAACACACTGACTGCATGTTCAAAGCTGTTAATGTCAAAAACATCATTCCTCTTCTGTTCACCGTAGATACTGCCTTCATCATTAGATTCCAAACATTTGAAGAAAAAGGCTGCTTTCCTCTTTTCTTATCTTTCTCTTTTTAATGTAAGGATTTTTGAGATACTTGCTAAAGTAGCAAGTTACCAATGAATGAGTGTTCATTATTGTCCCAGTTTCAGCTAGGATAGTGTTCTGTGGCCACAGCCAATCGCCTTGTCTGAAGCTGTCACCTTAATCCATTGATCATCTTTGCCTGTCATCTCTCAACTTATGTTTTAGAACAGCAGCTACTTGGGAAAGGGACCACATCGTTGCAACAAGTTTTACCTAGTGACTAGCATAAGGCAGCTACAATACAAATAAAGAAAGAGTTATAAAAAATTAA
This sequence comes from Pterocles orientalis, assembly GCA_011057875.1. NCBI lineage: Eukaryota > Metazoa > Chordata > Aves > Pterocliformes > Pteroclidae > Pterocles > Pterocles orientalis. Next base: position 1,586,342 of record WKFP01015051.1, on the reverse strand, counting down.
CAGAAGCATAGAGTGCTTCATTGGCTTTTAAAGATCACTGCTATGGCCAAAGTTGTCTGGCTTGATGTATGCCACAGAGAGATCAATTTCTCCATAATAAAGTTCACATTTCAGTGTGAAGAGTTTTGGAGGAAACAGTTAGCATTTGTCCACCTAGGAGGTACCAGTCACCATATTATATAAGGACCAAAGATGAAATTAGATTGAGAACAATGTGTAGCATCTACTAGAGCACAATGACTCACATTCACACATAAGACTGTCAAGCTGGAACATAGTCACGGAGAGTGTAAAAACAAGGCTGCAGTAAAAAGTACATCTTCAGATTCTTTTGTTGAAAATATGGAGAAAACTACAGAGCTAGGGGCATGCTAGTGCTCTCCAGCCTACTGGTTCCACAGGCCACAGTAATTCATGAACCATAGTAGATAAATAATGTTACCTTCTTCCCTACACTTTGCAAAGCACCAAACAGAAAGAATTAAGGGGGAAAATGACGACAAAACAAAGACTAAATATCCCTAAGAGAAGTCTCAGGATAACCTATTCAGAAGGTGAAACCTCTTCCTGTAATGACACGTCGGCTCACACAGAGCTGCCTTATTCATACACCCCAGCTTAGAAGGGACTGGAAAAATGTGGGATTCTGTACAACTCTGCCACTCAGGAAAAATGGTCTCATTGTGTACACAGAATGAGAAGTGAGTAGATCAGTCTGCCTGCAACCATCCCTTCTCCTCCCTTCATTTCAACTTCCCATGAAGGAAGCAACATTGTTGATCCTCACTTCAGGGCATTCCCCATCCAGATAATTGTTGCACAGTCTTGCTTATCAACTCATGGAACCACAGAAAAGATAAACCATTTTGCCTTCTATGTTTGGTTTATCAAACTGAGTCCACGACCACTCATATTTTATAATTCATCAGAAAATCGTCCTTGACACAATTGCTGGGTCCTACTATTGTCAATGCCTATGGCAAATATTGTTGGGAACCACCTCCCAAATACTGTCAATACCTCTCAGTGAATGTGTTCAGAATCTGCCTCCCAACTACTGTCAAGAGCTATCAAAAGATGTGGTTCATGTTAGCACCCAATTACAGTCACCTCACAGCAGGCATGATCAAAGCCACTTCCTGATCACTGCTGATACCAGCCAGCCAGGTCACTTGCCTTTATCGGTGATAACAGGAACAAAGTCATAAGGCAATTTTGCTTCCATAACAGCTAAATATGTTCTTTATAACCTCATCTCACAATCAGCAAGCATGCTATTCTGTACCTTGGATATAGGCTAGCAGGGAATCTCTGCAACACATTGCATACCAATGAACAAGAATTATCCAGCAGTTTTGTCCAAGTCTGAGTAAACAACCAGTAAAGATACCACCACTTACACATGGTGGATCTTACTGCCATGAGATTTTCTCTCTGCCATATTCAGCTGAAGCTTCCTTTCTTAAGATTTCTCTTTTCCCTTGTTGTACCTTCTTTTGCTGTGGTTCACTGTAAGCAATGCTTCTCACACCTTGATTTAAAATAATTCTCATCCTTACTTAGTCACAAATTAGTCAAGTTGTACATATTTAGTTTGTTCATACAAATCCACACACAACTGTTTGACTCCCTTAGGAGATGTAAAAAGCAAATAATGCTTTTAGTGAAAGGAGAAAAATGACAGATTGTGCCTCAATGTGTGTGTGTATATATATACACACACATACACTGTATGTTCTGGCACACGGTAGGGTGTATTTACTGTATGAAGCCATATGCTTGAACAATTAGAACAGAGGAAAAAAGCCAGTTTCTGAATGTTGTATATCTCCTTTACATATTTTCAAATAGATTATAAATATATGGGAAACAGAGTTCACAAGATTCACAATTCATACAGGACAGGCAATCGTACATAAAGATCAAGTGTCCAGGAGGCAGATGTACAAAGAAAGAAGGTGCAACACCTCTTGTATGTACGAAGACATATCACTGCTCCTGTTTTTTCAGCTTTTCAAAAAACCTCTCTTAAAACTCTTAGCATGCCAAATGTAACAGAAGCATTATCATAATCCTTGCATTGTGAGGATTCACTGGACTATGTTTCCACCCACCCAGAGGTGGAACCCCTGATCATTATACTACATCACATAATACAAATATGTCCACAGCCAATTTGACACTTTGCATTAAAGTGCAAACACTTTCAATGGATGAAAACACTGAGAACTAAAAGACTTTTTCAACCTAGCGGAAAACAGCATAGCAAGAAGAATTAGCTGAACGCTGGAAACCAAAGCAAGATAAATTCTGACAAGAAAGTAGAGCTCAATAACTTCCAATGACTGTGAATATGAAATTATGTTTGTAATCAAAAGAATTTAAATATTCAGAAAGAGTAACTTACATCAATGCTTTTACACCCTTTGGCTTTTGTTCTTTTGTTGGGTTTGAGGCTTCTTTTACTCCTTTCTCTTATTATGAGGCAGATATAGCCATTTTATGTGACATTTCCTCCCCTCCACTAGTGTTTAACTGGAAAGAGAACAGACTAGTTCTTCAACCGGAACAGTTAAATGTTATGGCCACAGTTAATGCATTTGTCTATGTTAAGTCTTAACTTGTGAATTCATAATTAAAATAAGAGCTGGGGCAACAGTTGCCCTGGGGAAATACAGGACCCAGATGTCCTCTTTAGTCTTTTTAGGTGTATAGAGAGTTAGACATACTCTTTTCAACTTATGCAGCATCTTCTCTGGATCCTTCTAACATATTGAATTACATAGTGCTGTTGCAAAAGGACCAGCTCTCTAATTTTGCAAAGTTATTCTATTAAATTAACAGTTGTGAATAATTCAAATTACTAGAAAGCAATTAAATTCATTTTAGTCTGGCAAACTATGTCAATAAGGGACTTCACTACACATCAAATTATGATCTCCTCTTCAAAAATGTCCCAAAATCACTTCTGCCTTAACAAGTGAACTTAAAAACAAGGATCTTCATGAAAAACAGATTACAAGCTCTGATTCTTTCATGGAAAGCCATTTGTACATTGTGATGTCACTAGGGGTCAATGATACAATTTATTTCCTTATACTTCAGTCAACTCCCACCCACAGAATACCTCCATAGTCTTGGTAGACCTCATTTCCCATTTGAGATGGGACACCAAGTCTTCATGAAACCTAAAGTCTCTTTCCCTTCCTTTCAAATATGAGGACAATGATGTTGGTATCTACCTCAGAGGGATTCTCAAGATTAATTCTCAGATGACTTTAAATCATCTGAAGTGTGATACTTGCATAGAAACTATGAAAGATGTTGCTACTACAGTGACAACTTCTTACATTTTAAAATCAAACCTTTTGCATGAAAGAAAAAAGAAAAAGAAACACCTCTTGGTTTCTACAGTAGACCTCAGATTGTGAATTGATTTTAACCTTCAAGATTCTCTTAACTTTACTGGGCAGGGAAAGAAGATTGAGAGCAGGGGCTGGAAAAGAATCTGAAATTCACAGAGAACCTCTTCTCTGTCTTCCTTCTTAACAGCCACTTCAGAGCTGCAGCACTGACCTCTATTAACCATCATGATGGCACTTTGCCCCACTGGTTAGAAGAGGTTTTTTCCTACTGTGCTAAGCAAGAAGAGTCTCCAGCCAGCCCGTGCAGAGGCAGGACTTGACGCATCATGTGAAACAAACAGCAACAATGACAGGACAAAAAGGACTTTTGACAGAAAAAGATTGATGGTGGCAAATGGAGAAATGTCACAAAGCCAACCTTATGCTTGCCAAACACCAAAGGCACATTTGTCATTTATGGCACTTTCTCCCTGGTGCAGACTGCTTGTCAAAGGGACTAGTTCAAGTGTTCAGCAGGCAAGGAGATGTGGAGGTGAAGAAGTGAAGACATCATTCTTCATTACTCACTTCAGAAAGGGGGAAAGGAAAATAAGAAAGAGTCAACCACAGTACAGTCTTGATTAATTACCAGACTTGTCAGTGACAGTGAAAGCCAGAGGAGGGTGAATTTTATTGCTATATACGCTCAGCACAAACACAACTTCCCTGAGAACCATCAGCTCAATGAGGCAAGCAGATCCTGAGGCCCTGCAGGCTGAAAACACAGACCTGCAGAGCCACCCAACCCCTCTTTCCTCTGCACTGCTGCTCTGGGCCTCAGACCTTTCTGACAGGCAAATCTCAGGGACTGGCAACAGCTTTGGCCTTACAGTAAGCAATATGTTGCATACGGAATTGCCAATACACAAGTTACACGTTCAGAGTGCGAGAACAATTCTGTTGTGTAAAATTGAAATGGCTGCAAAGAGGATTTAAATACTTTCAAAGTGCAAATCGCATGCAATTATGTTTTTCTTTAGCTGATCTCTACCCTAAAAGTTGACAAAGACTGTTTGAAAAACCTACCTGCATTGCTAAAGTTGCCAATAATTGATCTCGCCTTACACATTATCTAAAATAATTTAGAGTGCAATTATGCTAGGAAAGCAGCTCAGTTAAAATGCCATTATGGGTCTCATATCACGTACACTTAGCATTCAAGAAAAAATGCTGGTTTTTCCTTCCCTAATTGCCAACCTTGTAAATTCAGCCTGTGATCTGAAATTTACCCCTTTCCAGCTCGTACATCATCTGTAATAAAGAATGCACTTTCAGACTTAAACAAATATCCTGTAACAACATGTAAGCTATGAAAGAAGATGTAACTCTCTTCTCTCAAAGTTCTGCTGACTTTAATAAGTGAAAAAATATTTCAAATACATCTTAATTTCTATAACCTGCAGTTCTAATTTTGCAGTCACAAAGGGTTAAAAATTGTTTCCATTATTATTTGAACAAATAGGCTTGAGATCATACTCCAACAGGTTTCAATCACCATGGCAGCTACTGGAAACCACTTGTCCCATGTTCATTAGTAGTAAAATTACTTTCAACATGGTTGATGGGGATTAGACCAATCAGTGACTGTTAATGACAGGTCACTTTCCCAGTACACACACAGTCCAAACATCTAGAGGCATAGGCTGATGAAGGGCTCATAAGTACAAGTCTCTGAATAAAGGACTTGGAGACAGAGGACCTGGACTGTGAACACAGTATTTACACAGTCCCTGGAAGAAGGAAAATTTTCCAAGCCTAAAGACAGAAACTCAAATGTCTCATTAGGTGCAGGGGATTCTAAAATGCAAACCCACCAATGTTGCCTCTCCCATTCTCCTCCCACCCCATCATCTCCAGCTGAGGAGATAGGCACAAGGACACCCAAAAAGCTTAGACAACAGAAAACTATGACAGGCATTCAGTGCAGCTAAGTAGGCAGCACTTCTGGATGCACACAGGAGCAGAGCAGCAGATTTCTTAGTAAAATCTCATGAAAACGCAGATACCTACAGTATCCCAGGCAGCTTTGCTGCCTAAGCAGAGTTTTCAGTATCACTTAAGCTGCACTTTAAACACCGAAGTGCTTTTGTGGATCCTGACCACCATCTTTTGGAACTGAGACTTCCCACCTGCCTGTTAGCAGAATATTTCACAACCTTCAATGTATGCATCCTCCCAAAATGTGATGAAAGCAACTGAGCCCTACAATAGGGCCAGAAAAGAAAGCAGCAGATGGAAAAGTATCTTTCAGAAAACCATGAAACAGCCATAACCAAGCTGCATCAGAGTCAGAAGCAGCACATCTGGAAAGCACTGTATCCCCACTGAGAGGCAGAAACCAACAGCTGTATATGGATAGCACAACACTGCTGTGAGAAGAACAGCACGTATCTCTTCATGGATCTGCTCTACACATTACAGAGACACCAGTGCTGTGGAGCTGGGTCAATGCAGCCGGCCCCATGCTCAGCTGTGTGGCACAGAAAGGCCAGTCACTGCTCAAGGTCACCTTACTCGTCTACAGAAATTACAGCAAACGTACAAGACCTACACTCCTAAGAATGGCATCATTTTCATCTCCCTGCTTCCCCCTTCCCTGATTATAGTGTTAAAAATGGTCCCATCTCTTCGAAACATAAACACTGTCACCCTCAAAGTGCATGTGTTTTCTCAGTAAAAATGAGTCACTTTCTGAGTAAACTTCTTTCAGAAGCTTTGTAAATCATTGCCCTCAGCACCATTTTCATGCAAACCTACAATACCTGTTTTATCTGGGTTTCTCACAAAGCAAAATCCAAGGAGGTGCAAAACCCAGAGAAGGAAGACTGTAAAGTTTTTTGCCTTTTTTTGATGGTTTTAATTTCACCTGGTTCCAAATTGCAGCTTAAAGTGCAGAAAATACGTACTACTACTAGGGGCCTGTCTTTTCCCTGACACACTTTATTCATTGATCCCACTTAATAAAAGCCAGCTTGAAAGACTGTTCTACTTTGCATGCATTTTTCATGTTCACTGGCTCTCAGCATCCCTCCCTGCAGCTGGTGACTCAGTGCAGCTCCGGAGATCTGCCCCCTTCTCCTCCCCCCCCCCCCCCCCCAATTCCACTTTGAAAGCACCCAAATCTGCTCTCAAGCAAAGAAAAAGAAACGTACCTCCAAATGCCTGAGCGGCTTTCCCCTTCACCCCTCCCTTGCAGGTATCCATACTATGTCCTTTCCAGACAAGCCTCCAAGTTATAGCCACTATCCTTCTTCCTGGCCTGCCAGTGAAGCCTGAGAACAGTTTTTCTTAATCACCTGAAGCCATCAGTCATTATGAGTGACATGCCATCTCACAGTTTGAACATATTACACCCACAGGAATCCCACCACTGCTTAGGCCATGCAGTGACAGCTTCTGACCGAGCACTCTAAACCAGGCCAGGGCAAAGGGTCTGAGGCAGAATAACACAACAGATGTGCCACCACTAGGCTGGCACTCTCCTGCACCTTATGGCCATCTCAGAGCTCCACAGCAACAGGACGAATGAGATTTGGATCATAAGATTGCTGAGGCAGAAACCACATATTTTGTTATGTGCAAATACAAAACACTGTATGACACATCTTTATCTTTGTGCTTGAACTAATAGAGAATCTCCATCAATGGAGAGGAGTTATGACACAGCTTAGAAACTCATTTGAGCTGGTAGAGGAAGCTATACACAAATTGTCCTGGCTTCAGCTGAGACAGTTAACTTTCTTCACAGTAGCTAGTAAAAGTCTGTGTTTTGGATTTGTGCTGAGAAGGTGGCTGATAACATACTGATGTTTACAGCTGCTGCCAGGACAGTCAAGGACTTTTCAGCTTCTCTGCTGTGCCAGTGTCTACAGGTGCAGGAGAAGCTGGGAGAGAGAACAGCCCCAATTACTAACCTAGGATTCAACCTCAGGTTTAGGACCGAGACCCAAATTGGCCAATGGTCTATTCCGTATCATGCACATCACGCTCAGTTTCATGGCCAGTTCCAGGTGAGGAACTGTCCTGAAGTTGTCTCTCTTGCTCTAGGTTGTCTCCCTCTGGGTCGCCCTTCTCTCAGGGTCATCTCGGTCTCTCAGACACTTGGGCTCTTATCTCTGTTCCGGGTTTGTGGTTTCGGGACTCTCCCTGCTCTGGGATTGTTAGCTGGGAACAGGATGAGCCTTGGTCATCACGTGGTGAGCAGTATCTCTGTGTATCACTCACTTGTATATTTGTATATATGACTACTATTATAATCATTATGATTATTTACAATTTTATTGTAGTTTAGTTATTAAATTGTTCTTATCTCAACCCACAAGTCTCTTTTCTTTTTACCCCTTTAATTCTCTCCCCTATCCCTGGGACAGGGGAGGGTGAGTGAACAGCTGTGTAGTGTTTAGCTCTCAGACAGGGTCCAAACTATGACAAAATGCACACTTCATCAGACAAGGAAAGACCTTCCTACCTCTTGACCCAAAGCTCCAGTCAAATGTTTTAGATGTTGGAAAACACACAGGTCTGCCCTATTATTCTTCTATATTTGCAGCTGACAATGCAGTCCTTATTGAAACTGGGAAGCAAAAAATGTCTAAGACACCAAAAAACCTGCATTGTTTCAATTTCCCAAATGTGATCCAAAAATACTAGAAAAGGTACAAGAAAGACTTTCCACACTGAAAATCCAATATGATTACTTACATTACAATGTTTAACTAACAGAAGATAAAGAAGTTTTGCAAAAATGTTGAGAGGATCTTTTTCTCTCTCTTAGTCCTGATGCTTAAACAGGATGATCTCTCCTTTCCATGCTGTCCTATGGCATAACTCTCAGTGTTCTTTGCACTGGGTATCAAACTCCAGTGAACACAGGCTGAAGGTGAAATGCATCCCTTAGGTTCAATACCTGCAAAAGCAACATCAAAGTCTTCTCATTTAATGTGTGCACCAATGTTTATCCCCACTCTGCTTAGTGTGGTAAAAAGCATGGATCAGATGCTTAATGTTTTTAACAGCCACCTAATACTAGAATCGATACTGCCAAACACCATGGGCTGTTCCTCATTAATGCCCTTACATCAGTGGTGTTCCTGATTTAACGTACTTTTAATGGCTTCCAACATTTGATCTATACACTTCACTTGCCTAAACAGAAAGAAACAAACATCTCTTGACACACTGTACGAAATGCTCATGGGCTATGAAACTAAAGCAGCAGAGTATGAACACTGGGGCAGTGACTGCAGATCACAGTTATGCTCATCACTGGCCTTGACTCTCCTGTTAACAAACAAAATTTCACAATTCCAGCAGAGAAGCAATAGTGACAGTTGGGAAATGTATGGTGCTCTTGCAGACAGCAGAGATTGAGGAAAAGAGCAAGGAAAAAAGTAACTTTTATGTTTACTCCTGTTTAAGGAGTTGTACGGGGTGCAATAAATACAAGGAGCAAGAAGGCTCCAATTTTTCATCTTTGGGGTTTGTGCTAAAAAGGCTGAAAATTCTCCTCTTTAGGACTGGTGCAAAATACACCCCTCTCCTATCCTAATGCTGCATCACACAGCATGAAGGTATTTGGGACATCATATGATGATAGCAGATGAATATGCAACTACATCAGGATTCTCTGGGGTCTCCTCTGATGAGCTGATGGCATGACTACACAACACAAGCACTCACAGGCAGAGAGGCACAGAAATAACATTCAGCAGATCCAGCCTCCTCATAACTATTCAGTAGCTATTGTGTATATTCTCTGTGTGTGTGTGCATGCGTGTATATCATTATATGTATACGTACACACACACAAAAAGATATATAACCTCTACTCAACAACATCCAGAAACTAATTACAGCCTTGACAGGGTGGGTCTTGTGTCCCAATAAAAGGCATAGCCACAGCCCATACATTATCCACAGAAACGTATCTCCGGATTTCTATGTTTGTGGCCACAGCTCAGTGAAAAGCTAAAGGATGAAAACCAGCATCCTCATGCTTTTTTAAACTTTTGCTCTTATGACTGCATCTCAGCAGCTTATCATGTGTTTGCATACCTGGGGTCTCCAAGGAAATTCCTTAGCACCTGGTTACTGCTGGATTTTAGATTCCACTATGAGAGAGACCAGCTCTGCATTTCCACAGGGGCTCTGCCCTCTTCCTTAATAACCAGCATAGACCTTCCTCTATGAAACAACTCGGAAGGGCAGATGACAATACATTGCTTTTCCCTGCAGCTTGGCCTACCCATCACCCTATCTTAGCTCAATAATTTTGTTTCAGCCTTACTATGACTGCTTTCTATATAAGTACATCTTTCACCTTCCACCTTTGCTTCATGCACTATTCAGACAACATAATATTCCCTGCCCTGTGGAAGATGAGGGGAGAGGAACCGGCAGCCCCTTGCCTCTAGGAGAGCAGTGCATCACTCTCAGAAATGCACACGGGGATTTGTTCTAACTTAATATAATCTGTAAGTCAGCTGATACTTCTGTTCAGTCTTAGATTCTGCCAGCCTCATTTCTTTCCACTAGACAGACGTGTGCACATCTCCCTCTCCCTCAAGAAAAGAAGAATACAAGAAAAGGGTGGTAGAGAGGAAGAGGAGGAAGGCAGCACATGTTTGTTCTGTAATAATATGAGGAAGGTGTATGGGGGATGGAGTAGGACTAGAGCTATCATCCAGTAATCACAGCTCAGGGAGAAAAGCTTGCACTGCAAGGCGTGCAACATCTTTGGAATGTGATTTGCACTTGATAACCAGATTTTCTTTTATATTCTCTTCCTTTCCCTGGTTTTCTCTTGGCAACCTGTAGCACATGGGAATATTTTCCTTCTATTATTAAAGTGGAGTTTTTTATCTCCTGTTCTTGCCATGAAAGGAAAAAACAAAATAAACACATTTTAAAACCCTCACAAAGAAGAGCGCTCTTAAAATCAAGCTAGAGTAGCTGAGGAAAGCAGCTAACGAAATTTGGATCAAATAGGAGACAGAGATGGAGAGGTTCTGGGCTCTTGGCTCTCTTGGGGATTTGTTGTGTGGTCACCTTCTGTAGCAAAAGTCCTGCATAGAGCTTGCAGCCTGCTACTCTCCAGGCTTTGAAAGTAAGAACTCTACTTATATTTCCCACTTGCATAATCTTCCTCATTCAGTTTAATGAACGAAAGCCTTTAGGACTCAGTATCAAATGCACTGTGCAAGGAAGTGTGCTGCAACAAAAAGGGGTCTCCAAAAAGTCAGTACAGTGGGGAAGTGCAGAGAAACCAGGAATAAAAGGCAGCAGCCTGTTACTGTACTGTATTAACAGTAGCTCAGTCACTATCTCACCAAAGAGTGGGAAGGAAGAGAAAACCTTCCTAGTGTCCCTAAGAATGGCAAACATGGTTTGGCAGCGTGGGACTTGGGCTAGCAGTTAGGAGGTCTGGTCTTATTCCTAGCTATGCCTCTCCTCTCCAGTGAAGCACCCATCACATTACACCACTCATCTGAAGTTTCTGCATCTGTAAAATGGTCATGTATTGGCACTCTTCCATAAAGCACAAAGATCTACAGAAAACTGCCAGATAAGTGCTAATTATCGTTAAAAATATGATTCTGTCCTAACTCCTTCAGACACACTAGCAGCAGCTTAGAAAATGAACAGCACAATCTCAATAACGATGATCATCCCAACAGCACTAGTATGTTTAGCTCTGTGTAAACCAGGCCTGGCAGTTTGATGAGTTGCAAGGAAGGCGATATTATGTCTCAAGAGGAATGGACAAGTGCTGACAGCTCACCAGGGCTTCCTCTGCACAGACATTAAGCAGCTTTCTGCAAATGCTCAAACTCCAGCAAGAGGAAAGAACAGTGGGAAGGGAGGAAAAGAAAAACATTTTGTAAACTTTTTTCTCTATTTTTCTTATGTCTGCTGCTGTTCCATCTTCTTCCCTAGCTTCTTTTTATTACAAATTAAATAATTACTGGGCTGTAGACCAAAACACTGAAGATTTCACATCTTGTTTGGTCTAATTATATCAGCCGGCCTGACAAAACGGTTTCATCAATGGAATTGCCTTGCAAGAGGTCTGGCTAATCAATTCTTTGACAGTTAATTAAGAACTCTGCTGGTCTGTAAGATTCAGGGAAGAGGGAGGAGATGCTGGGCAACAGGGTGTCTGGATACACAATACAGAGCACAGGTTGCTAAACCTCCTGGCATAAATGGACCTCCACTTCCCTCACTGTCCCTGCTCATCTTCCAGCTCTAGTATTACCTCACACTTTATTCGTCTCTCTAACCACTTGCTTCAGTTGGGATTTTTTTATTACTTTAATCTCAGCCCTGCCACCAGTAATGTCTTCAAAACCCCTCTAGGGCCTTAGATCTACTTTCAGACAGATGTTTCCAAAGCAGGCTGCAGCAGACAGGCTTGAAGCATAATACTTCATGCTGAAAGTGCATCAGACCTCACACACTAACGGGACTGAGGTTCAGGAAGCAACTGGAGAGGAGACTTCTGCAGAAAAGTCAGGCTGCCACAGTGAGAGAAACCCCAGAGAGGATGTACTTCCCCTGGGTCAGCACCTGCCCTCCCAGCAAGCGCAGTGCCTGCAGGTCCTTGCTAGCTGCAGGGTAAAGGTTTTCCTTTGAGAAATACAGGTACTAACCTGTGCAATCTGGGGATCACCCAGCAGTACAAACTGATCTGGCTCTATGGCAGGCAGACAGCTGCATTTCTTTTGAATGACCACTGCGCACAATTCAGAGCTTATGTTGGTTTTCAGCTATCAGCTGGCTAAGGGAGGACAGATGATGTTTCAGCATAAAGTTAGAAAAGAACAAAGAGATAGTATCAGATCTAGCATAAATATTGCCATTCAGTGCAAAGTTAACCCAGTAGGATGTTTTTAATAGCTCTATACCAGCAATGTAAGTTTAACCTGGATCAGTACATTGTATCATTTGGTGGCAGTATGTTTTGATCTGGCCTCAGAGCAGAAATTAAAACCTGTGAGCTACCTAAATATTGTATCATTTAAGAAAAGACAGTGGCATTTATAAAGAAAATTTTAAAAGTATAGAAATTACCCAAAACACAAACCACACAATAAAACAGAAAAAAAAAAAAAGGCAAAAAAATCTGGAATCTGCCTGGGTAAAAGGTATATCCTGCCATAAGGATATACTCTTCTGTATCCCCTTCTCTCACTACTGTTAAGCTTTCAAACACTTTTTTCCCCCAAGAAAGCACAACCTCTTCACTAATTTTTTCCACCTCTTTGAAAACAAAAGTTTCTGTGTTTTCACACAGAAATTGTTATTGGCAGAGGTGTATCAATTTATGCAGTGGAAAACTTTTCTAATACTAGACAATAAACTTAATAAAAATTTTACAAATAATAATGGATAAGTTATTCACTGCTAAAACATATCTGAGTTTGTAGCTTGCAGCAAACAGTTACTTTGGTGGAGAACTAGCTGGCTATCTGGAACAGCTGGTACCAAAAAAGAACACAGCAGAGCGAATGGAACATGAGGCTAGTGAAAAACGGAAATTGGGAATTAATTAGGAACCGAATGAGAAAAATTGAAAAACTACCTTTATAAAGCTCTGCATTGACTCCGGTCTTTTGGTGTTGACTGACTGTCAGGAAGTTAATATTTTGCTGTAAGAAATGTGCAAATCTTTCATATTTGTAATTTTTTTTTGGTGGTGGGTAAAAAAAAAATTGAGAAAAAAGTCCATTTGCTTCTTCCCAGAGAATATGATTTCAAATTTCAATTAAAATGAAATGAGCAGCACGATTATCGCTATAGAGCAGTCGCCTGGTAGCAGCAATAGGCCTCTTTCACTGCCATGGCAACCGGTCCTCATTGTCACGGCTACCTTGGCACTACATGTAATTGTCGATGTGTGAGCCTGACTGATAATATACAATCAATACCCCATAAGCAGCAAACATCATTTTCAGTCTGGGGGAAAGCAAAAAAAAAAGGGCGGTGGGGGGGGGAGAGAAAGCTTACAAAAGAAAAAGAAAGAAGGAAGAAGACACAGGGAAAGTGAGAAAAACAGAGAGTGGGAGAGAGGAAGAAGGGAGATTTGACTCTGAAACACCTTTAACAATAAGACATGATGCTTTTTTTCTATAAAGCAGATAACTGGAAAAATCCCATAAGCACACACAAACACCTGCTAAGTCCTTCTAATAATACGTTAACTAATTGTTTATGCCAACATGATTAAAGCATTATCCAAACACCACATCAACCAAGAGAATGCTTTTGTATATAATCAACAGTAATTCTGATAATGCCAAATTCTCAGGAAAGAGCTGGCACTCACAGTCCAGAGCAGGAAGCTCATATTTGTATATGGATCATTAGTTTTTTGTCTGGCTGAGTATAAAAACAAAACCAAAAAAGCCCAGGGAACAAACAGATCATGTAGGGAAAAGGTTAGCTTAGCACCTCAATCACACAGCAGAAAGTTATCTGTGATATCAGGGTGGAGACAGGTACAGGAGAAGGATAAAGGGAGAAATAAAAAGCCTGCTCAGTTTTAACACTAGTGCTTCGGTTACCTCATGTTTTCCTCTGGACACTGCATCCTTTTACCTAATGTTTGCATGTTGTGCAGTGAAATCAGGTGCCATTACTAGTGTAACACAAATGTGAATAGAAATGGAGAATAGGGGGCGGGGGAAAAAATGAACAGTGCAGAAAAAGAGGGAAAAAAGGGGAGGAAAAAGCATGATACATTTTTTTTATAGGTGTGGGCCCAAACATAGAGGTATGTTGACTTCAGTATGAGCTGCATACTACACCTGTGCAGACAGGCAAGACAGAGCACACAAGACTATCAGCTGGTACCAGTGGGTTAGGTTCATAAGGTCTCAAGCAGCTAGAAACAGGGCTGTGCAACCATTCTTCTCCACGGAACAGGTGAATAAGCAATGCCATGGAGATTTCAGGTCAAGCGGGAGTAAAATCCCTATGGGCTGGCATGAAGTCAGTGCCTTGAGGCTAAAGCTATTTTACTATCTCAGAAGTCTCTAAGGATAAGTATCAGCAAACTGTGGGCTCACCTGAAAAAGTGAGGGAATGGTAAGGGAACTGGATTCCTGTAGATACTGAAACACTGATCTCAAAAGCTCCTTAATGGGACCTAAGCACTCCACCAGGAAAAGCCACAGACTCACCTAATTGCATGGAGGTGAGATGCTCGCACCTCAGACCTCTGCACACCTCTGAATGGTATCAGGTGGGGTCAGTGGGGCTGAATATAGTTAAGAAAAATGGCCGTGTACCTGGACAACGGCACAGAGAATGGCACAGAGAGGAAGTGTTCTCACTCCATGTTCTCAAACCATCTTCTTCCAGATCTTTTTATTTTCTTTTGTAGTTTTACTTATTTCTATAGAAACTCAAAAGATGTTTTGCAGGTATTCAAGAAGAGCTTTTGGTTTTCATAGCACAGTGCAGGGGCAGCTGATGGTACAACATAACACTGATAAGCTTAGCATATTAATACTGAATGCACAATGGGAATGTCTTCCTAAATCCTCTAAGAGATAATTATCTGTAATAAATTAGCTACATCAAGGACAGAGAAGAAATTCTTAGCTGGCTTGGATGAGCATGGGCAGATGCAAATCACCCTGTTTTATGGTCTACAATTTCTTAAATATCAGCACTGCATCTGCTGAATCTGGGCACGTATCTTTGTTTTAGACTGGTGTCTTTTCACTAGTATGCTTCTCTGAGATACCACATGTGGTAATACTAATTAAAAAAAACACATTGTGCATTCAAGTATCCAATATAGAAGTAAAAACATGTTCCTGAATGAGTCAGTTTAGACAAAGGTCCCAGTTCCTGCACCCACCTATGCAATGCAGTTGCTGCTGAAAATTCAGCTTTCCCAAATAAACAATTTTATTATAATTACACTGCCAGCATAACTCCTAACTACAATATCAATCACCTCTTGCATGAAGGTTAACTGTGTCATATAGATATGCCAAGTCCATGAAGAATGCTGCATTAGTACTGCAGCAACAACCAAGGTAATCCCCATAAAGCAGATCAAGGGAGAGCTACCTGAAGCAGCTTTAGCTCTTCCCTTTTTAATCCAAACCTGAGAGAAAAATAATGAAAGAAATGAGTCAGATCACACCTTTTCTAAAGACCAGCATGGTCACATATCATGTAGCCCTGAATATTTACATGCCTTCAAACTCCCTGGCTCTTCTGAAACCATATGCTAGCATCTTCCTAAAACTCGCACTCACTCCAGAAAGATTAACTGTAACTTCCACCTTTATTTGTCAAATTCACACTGCACAATAGATAAGATACGCAGGCTCTAGGTGTCTAAACTTTATGGAACAAACCTCTGATAAGAGCAGATTGATTGACAGGTCCAGTTGTAGAACACAGACACAAAGTCTTCTGGATTGTAATATTCTAACTGTCAACACTAAAAGTAAAACTCAACAACAATAAAGGACATACCTGCAACAAATGCAATGTCATAAATTTCCCTGGCATTTCTGTGAGGTCTGATAGCACTGTTCTAAAATAAAACTTGAAGACACAATAAAGTTCTAGTTTCACTAACACTCCCCCAGGCTTGCCAAGGATGCCTCATCATTTGCCAGTATCTCAAGAACTACTTTCCAGACACTTAGAAAGCTTTCATTTTCCTTTATGGACATGCACTTCATCTTACCTTTTACCTCTGCTCCTGACCAGCCCTACTCAATCACACACACTCTGAAAATGAATATAAACTCCTAGTAGACAAAGCCAGCAATCTGTTCAGTTTTGGCTCTTTGTCAGATTATCTGATCTATTCTGACTTTCAAGTTCTGTGTGAGACAATGTGTCAGGAGAAGCAATCAAAACAATTTTTGTTTACTGCATTCTTTTTAGTAATTGCAGCCTTGTATCATTTTTCTAAAGATAAATGATTAACAAAGTCTAATTTGTGCTATAATTAGCAGGAAATAAAGAAATGAAACAGACGCCCTTTTTCTCCCAAAACAATCTTAAGAACATCCATTAAGTATATTACATAAACTTAGAATACATAGGTAATTACATAATGTGACCTTGTAGTTACCAAAATTTGCAGATGCAGAGACTTCATTTGCACAGCTCACTGCAGGACAAAGGCCTGACATGCTGGAAAATATCCTCTGCCTTGAGAAATATGTATTTGTTGCTTCTGCTACTTGGTACTTGTACTTGGACATGCTGAAGAATACAAAACTCCCTCTAGGCATATTTTTCAAATCTTAGAAAAAAAATGTGAAAAGAAAATCTGCAAGTACAGCTAAATTCCATAAATCAAAACTAACTTCAATCATGAACCCTGGCAATGAGTGGGATTTGCATACTTGGGACAGACAGACAATACAGCCTGAGAGAACAGAGCACAAAGGGAAAAGCAGTCCGACTGAAACACTAAACCCTTTTCTGTAAACCGGTCCAATTTCCTGGATCTAAAATTAGATTCAATCTCTAATCACAACATTTACAGCTGCTTATTTATTATTTGAGCTAAATAAGGTAAGCAGTGGAACAGTTGCACAATGGAAAGTTAAGTTCACTGCAGAGATAATATTTTGCCACTAACACATACAGCTAATAGCAAAGCTCCAGAAAAGCTGAGAAGCCAACCAATCTCAAGAAACATTTTCCATTAAAAAGCCTACATCTTCCAAAGTGATCTAACAGGCAGTCCATCTAAACTGGCATGAACAACACTCACTTGAAAAGGAACCAGGACAGTGGGTGACAGAGCCTGGCCTCCCTGGGCATATGTGTGCCTCATAACCCTGTGCCTCCCTCACTCTTGTGCCTCATAACCCTAACGCTGTCCTTACAGCCTTGGGGAAGTTATGTTGGCATCCATGGGAGGTAGTGATTTTAAGTCAATGTTACAGCTCAGGCTCCTTGTAGATAGAGGCTACAAGTGTTTCCACAGGCTGTTTGACAAAACCTTCCCGATGGTTGGAAAGGCAAGCTTGCAGAAAGCAGTCTGCTATGATAAATGTCTACGAGCCTTTGAAAGGCATGTAATGCACAGACTGTAGTAGGGAAGGATAGACAGGGAAGGAAACAATTCCAGGTTGTGCAATTAGGAAGAAAAAGACACAACGGAACACGCAGGAGGAATGTCAAGATCCATTTCTGTTTGGCAACAAATCCCCGGGAACAGCCTCCGTAGAGTAATGGTGGAATTTATGTTGCTTTAGTAATTTATAATTAGACTGTATGTATCACTGGTGAATGTGACATAAAAAACAAACTTGCAGCGAATGTCAAGTAAAGGACTAGATGGCACAGGTGTTTGGCATTTGTGTCTAAGGCATCTTTCACTTCATCCTTAAGTGCTTTCTAGTCTTTCTGTATAAGCCTGTTAATCCCACTATCCTGGCAAAATTCCAATTTAGTAATTAGTTTCTGCCTACCTTAAATTCATTTTCGTAGCTTTAATTTGTTATAGCATTATCGTATCTCCTTTTAAGTGAAGTGTAATATTGTGCTGCCATGTTCCACTCCAGAAGTAGTTGCTAATACACACAGAAGGGGAATGTGGTGGCTGTTTAAAAGAGCTCAGAAAACATGAAAATGTATGACAGCAAGTGGAGGAGGAGATCACAGCCAATACAAATCTGCTGCAGAAACTAAGCAGAAAATAGCTCTTCAAATTGGAACTAGACCAGAACCCTGAATTTGACATATCTACAATTGTGAAAACTGACAGATCTTTACAAACACCAACAGTCATGAAATAGGTCTATGTTTTATCCCAAAAGGGCAGTGGAATCAGTACAACTACAAAGGGCAGAAGACCATCTACCAAGTCATCCCTGTTACTTCCTGCAAAAAACTGTTCCTTGGGGTTTGGTTTTTTTTATATATATATATATATATATATAAACACATAAGTATCTTCTCTTCAAGCCCTAACTAATTCTATGCAAATCTGGTGAGATCACTGCACAAGGAAGTGAGGCTGCAGGAGTCAACTATTTCTTCTGTGGACAGCCCTCCTGTTCTATTTTTTAGCACATAGTTCAGTCTTGGAAATTTGTGAAAAAACAAAAACCCCACAGGCTGCACACTTGAAAAGCAACAACAAACAATATTAAGATGTTGGGTTCTTTTCCTCTTCTCTTACTTATTCTGAGAAAACTTGTCAATTTAAGTCCCTAGTTTGTTTGATTTTTTTTTCCTCCTCTTAAAAATACACCCACTCTAAAAATCACGCAAGATTGCTTACTTTTAAATTCAAACATTCAAGAAAAACACATACTAGAAAAAGGATTATAATTTCTTCCCTCTGTTCCTCCCAATTAAATAAGTTGCATGTATAGTACACGTATGTAAACCCCTGGAAACTACATAGTAGGATCTCGGGAAACATGAGAGAAGAACTAGAGGTGACAGTGTTTTCTGACATCCATTACAATTATTGTTCACTTTTTTCCAAAGAGGAACATTGATATTGAAGAAATCTGAAAGCATTTTTTTAAACTGCAAAGCAAGAATAAATAAATAACTGCATTAGTTAAATCCATTCTCACATCTTGAGAGGTTATTTATTTTCTCTGAGGGTTGATAAAAGTTCCCGATGGCATGCTTTCTAATTTTAAAATCACTCTCACTTCACAGTTCTGAAAAAAACTGATGTCAGGGAGTGAGTGGGTGTGTCTGTTTTAAGTGTGATTCACACATTAGATTCTCTTATCAGCTCATGCATATTCAGAAGTGCTATCCACAGGCTGTGGGGTTCACAAGGAGACTGGGAAAGGGTCATTTAGAGGGAACTAATTAAGACAGGGAAAGAAAAAGAAAAGTTGTTACACCACCTTTTCTTTGTGTGTCAGGTGTGCAAAAGATACTGGCCCTATGTGTACCGCAACAGAATACTTCCTACCCGCAAAGGGGTTCTCCCTGTCCTTAGCCTTGTTCCTTCCCACCATCTTTTGGCTCTCCATAACACAGAAGTAAATCCAGTCCCATCATGATATCCCCCCATAAATGGAGCCATATTTTCAAATAATACTGGGCTGGCAGTGCTAGCTCCCACGCCAAGGCTGATCTGCAGTGTAGTACTAGTCTAAGTCACGTTTTTATGAGGTTGAAATACAAAGCTGCCCTGCTGACATGCCATCTCTTCTATGCACATTTTTCAGTACCATCTGCTCCTATCATGGGTCTGATTATGATAGCTCCTCCCCAGAATAAATCCCTCCATGAGTAAGAAAAAGCCCTTCCCTAAGATCTTAGTTACAGCACAGGGAGCAGGAACTTTTCAAAAATCTGAGATGAGATATCTGAGACAACTGGGATGATGATGTCAGCTGCCTAGGTGAAATTGATGTCAGGCTACCAAATTCTTATCACAACTTGGCCTATTTCTCAGATCATCAAACTAGCTAGCAGAACTGCATCTTTCTTTCCTCAAAGTCCTTTGCTGGAGAGAGGTGCTTTGTCTCTTCCCCCTCCAACTGTGATATGCTTGCTGGTATAGAAGAGGCTGATATGGAATGACGAGATGGCAAGCCTGTGCCATCATCTTGGTAGAAAAGATGAGATCCACCTATGACAGCTATACAAGAAGATTCTGCATGATGGCTGCTGGACACAGACATGCCCTGAGGCACAATCTGGCTTTCTCATTCCCTGTATGACTAACATAACCCCCAATGAACAGCCTCATCACAAAGTCTCCACAAATCCTGCCTCAACTGAAGCAGCTGGAAAAGGTTTTGTTGACTGCAATACGCACACGTTGGTTCTCGGAAGTCAGCAAGCACAGCTGAGGTGGGGGAGGTAGGAAGGAGGCTGGGTGGTAGGGAGGGAACGTATATGATACAGACACACACAACACTGTAATTAAGGGTAATTTCAGAAGCATTTACCTGTGTTTCAATGTCTGACAACTTTTCACTTGTGAATGCTGCAAACGCCTCAGCTCTACAGACTGATCTTGTTTTTCTGTTGCTGGGATGGGAGGAGCAGAAAAATGAGTCGTTCTCTGAATTAATTACCTCCTCTGACTTGAGCAACATGCACTGAAATACAGTTTAACTCTCGCTCAGAAGGATTTAAGTGCCTACACTAAAACAGAACTGAAATGGAGCCATAGCTAGGATCTACATACACAGAGCTACTGTAGAGGCTCTCCCACCTGCAGCTTATAACCAAGGAGGAATGCTGACATATGGAAGACTTAGTGTTTTTGCAGGACTACACTGAAATCTGATATGAAATCTGATACTTCACCTGATATGACCTCTAGCTAGCAAAGAAGGTACCATAAACATGGTCTTTTTCAGTCATCACCCTAAAAGCCAATGCTTGATTTCCATTTCCTTTTGCTGTGAATCTAAGATTCCCCGTCCCTTTCATTGAAAAGTACTACAATGGGACTGGAAATAGAGCTGCAAGTCAGAGGACTCCAGTTATATCCCTAATTCTACAAGTGGGTCAATTTTGGGCACATACATCACTTCTTGACTTTCCTGTTTTCCTCTTGCTCCTTAAAGCACTAGCAGCACCTTCCATCAAGTGCTCTGAAAGCTAGGACTCAAAGATTTCTGAATAATAAAAGTACTTTGGAGAAGTCCACAGTTAAAAAGTTGTCAGGAAAGTGGCATTTTAAGGGAATCCTAAAGATCAGGTCAAACAACCAGTACTTACCTTACTTTTTTATTTACTTATTTTTTAAATTAGCTTAACAATTGTGCTCCAGGTCCTGATCCATGATGTCAATCTCTGACATGTCAAGGTATGTGACACGTCAGACTAGGTCAGATTGCAAATCCTATTGCATAACATAACAAAATACTCCATCCTGAGTTAGTGGTGGTGATGGGAGAAAAATAAGGGAAATTAAAGACAAAAATTATTTTCTCTCATTTAAAATAACATTGCAGTTTATTTTATCCATCACTTTACCTTAGATACAGAAAATATTTCCAGAGCCTCTAGCAGAGAATGAATGAAAGCATCAAGCAGAACTACAAAACTTTGGACAGGTGATACAATTTATTTTCTCAAACACTTGTGTCCTGACCTGCAGCTCCCCAGACAGTTGAGACTTAGGTGCTACAATATACTGCTGCCCTCTTCAGAACTCATCCCCTTCCTTCCTTTATCCACAGCGATTACTTCACAGGGTACCTCAACCAACTCCACATCAGTGGAACTGTGCTGAACTTTGTGTTCTTCTAGTCTCTCAGGACTTGGAAAAGTCTCCTCTGGGGCTGAAATCTATATCAAAGGAGACTGAGATCACTAGATTCTTTTACTCCATTATGGATGGGATTTGATCCCACACCTACAGAGCTGAAAATCTGTGACTTGTCTATGTTTACTGTTTTAATACAGTCTAAATCTCTTTTTCAAGTCCATTTTTTTCCTTGCTTTCACTGTGCAAAACGAGGGTTTTCTGAGAAGGCCAGAGTGTGGCCACTACAGCATAAGAACACTTGCCTCCTCTCAGGGTGGTATGCAGATCTTATTCACATGGATATGCTGTTTTCCTTATTTTCCTTTTGAATGTGATTTTCCACCCCTTCCATTGTCTGCCCCAGAGCAGCAGGGAGCTGCTAAACTAGCAGCTTGAGTATATAGCTAAACTAAACTTCCTGTAGCTCACAAATGCTCTATGTGAACAAGCCTTGAAGTAATGACCACTGATGATCCATCTGAGTAGGACTAAGAACACTTAATGACATCCGTCTCTGTATTGAAAAGCAGCAAAATCTTTATGTAACAGAGCTAATCAGTCATTGACAGCGGAAGGTATCAGAATCACCTAAGCGAAATTAACTGAGCAGCAATTAACTTTGGGTTATCATGTGTCTGTCTCTGAGAAACACCATGACTGTGTACCATGCTAGTATCAGGTGGACTGGAAGATCCTTTAGCATTACCACTGACATCAGCAAACCTGATTAGGTGGCTTCGTCTCACTCACTGCTTGGTGCTATCCCTTTGGGTCACCTGGTTGCCCACACTCCTGCAACTTTGTGTCAATCCTATCCCAACAGTAAATGAGCAGTTATGACAATGGGCAGAGCAGCACACAGGGGAAGATGATGCTGGTCAGTGTCTGACATTGAATTGTAAGCAAGGAGGGTTTACTGTAAAGAGGATGCAAAATTCAGGATGGGCTCTCTCCTACTGAGTTAAAAAAAAAGCACTGAATGCAAAGGCAGCAGCTACTCAGATGGCTGGAGGTCTCTGATACTGCAGCAAGCATCACAGCCTTTTGCTGCTCTCTATCTGGAACTGAAACAACCATTTGTAAATCATTTTTAATTGTCATGTTAAAGAGCACAGAGTGCAGCAATCAGAGAGCTCATGGTGTTGGAGGCCTGACACTGCCATCAGGCACGGATCAGCCGGCAGGATAAAAGGAGGAAAAGCTACAGGGTTACATAAGCAGGCGAAGGCAGGCAAGTGGGAGTGTGGGAGAAGAGAGCGAGTGCATGCCCTCTCTCTGCTCCCTTCTGGGGAGCAACTCATGTGAACTCAATGGCAATGCAACCTCTTATGCCATGGATTAATTTGGTCCATTACAAAAGCACACAACTGAAAAACCTTGGGGGATTGACTAGAAAGGAACAAGAGGGGTTGCTTGACTAGAAAGGAACAAGAGGGGTTGCTGCTAAGGTTCAGCAGGCTCTGACTAGCTATTCACCTTTTTAGTATTATACCTTTTAACCATCTCTTAATTGAAATGGTTCCTAGAAAATGTCCCTAAACCAGGGATCTTCATTCCAGAAGGCATGGCTTTTCAGGAAAAGACACAAAGTCAGAAAGGCTCGGTCACTCTGGAAGTATCTTTTCAGCAAATCCTGTACTAAGTGGAGGAAGAACTCTTTTATGTTGATCTAGAAGCACGTCTCCAGTTGCATCCCATTAACTTGTCTGCCTTTGGGTGTTTGTGAAACACCAAACATAGGTTTGGATCCTGTATATATGCAGTAATAACACATAATAATGGGTGTTCATTGATGTTCACATGCTTCTTACAATGATTTTTTGCTATTGAAGACTCCACAGCACTTTAAAATGAAGTGCCTTCAACTGAATTTCAGAGGCCAAATACCCACAAATTGCTTGTTCACCTATCTCATCACTAGACTACCGGGGAGGATAGCAAAGCAAGGGCCAAAAGCAAGGATCCACCCTGCCATCACCACAGAGTAGCCAGACTACTGCAGTAAGAAGTCCTGGCTACATCATCTCAGTAGGTATAATTATTATGCGAAACAGCAGGTAGAAGGAAAAAGGCACAGAAAAGGGTTCTGCTTCACTGAGGATTCTTATTACTGCTAAAATACAGAAGATTAGATTTTCTTTCATTATTGCCCTCCGGGAGGCCATGGGTCTTGCAGCTCTAGGATGTTTTGTAATCTAATATAAGGGACACCTGTTCATCTGCAGCACATGGATTCACTTGGCAAACACACTCTGGCTCTATTGTGAGCAGCAGCAGAACTATGCTTAGCACAGTCTGAGGGTGGAAGGCAGAAATGGCCAACTGCCTTCAGTCTCCAAGAAGCTGCTTTGAGTGCTGTCATCCTATTTATAGTTTTAGAGAGCTATTCTCGCAACTAGGAGTAAGAAGTCAAGAACAGTCATAGCTGTGTCCACCTCTTCTATAGCTGTACTTCCTCATTGCTTCATTTTTTGCCAGCCAGAAATTAGCATTATGACCGCTGAATTTCATGTTAAATAAATACACGAAATGAATACCAACTTTATAGTATGAAAGCAGCAGATAAATTCTCCAGAACTTGGTTCATTATGTTTAAGAACAAGTCCACTGCAATGCTGATCAGGAGAGAATGTGGCTTGTCTTTTCTGATGTTCCTGCTGAGGACTCCCCAGCTGTAGGGAACAGAGCTGATGCACAGTAACAAACACAGCCAGTTCCCTACGTCCACTCATTATTTCAGCAGCCTGATGAAAGGAGTTCCTCTATATGTCAGGAAAACCCTTCCGGAAGCTTTGAACACTTGGCTTTACCCCTTCCTCCTCCCTTTAAGTTCTGTAGTTTCCTCTGTGCTCTCTCATCTAAACAATAACCAAAGTGGCAAGAAATTGGAGTGTTGATCTGGACGAAAAAGGATGTGCTGGAGTTTTCATCTGCATGCAAAGTGATTTTTTCTTTTTTAAGAATCCAAAAATAATTGTTCAGTGTTTGGTTCTTTTCAGTGCCATAGTGCTAAGTATCTCCTAACTCTCTACAGGTTGTAAACAGAGAAGGGATGAGATAATAATGTTAAAGTCAGCAGAACTGTTAAGAAAATGTGTCCCAGTGGCAGAGCTGACAGCCCACAGAGAGACAGGTAATAACAAGCAGTCTATAAGTGGTGTGGGTTTTCCCCACACAGTTCTGCAGAACATTGACACTGAAGTGTACAGGTGACAAGTTAAGTGTTAGCTTTGTGAATTACTTCACTTCTGATCACATTATCAGGAATATCTAATTGGTTTTAGGCTCAAAGCAGAACCTGGAGATAACACCACCCACTTGCTATCCAACTCTGGCCCAAAGTTTCTGAAACATCACTCCAACAATATACCAAATTAAGAATTGCAGGAAATCTTACATAAACCTGCAGAGAACCTTTTATCTTACTGCCAGTACCAGTTCTAAAGACCAAGGAAACAGTTCTGACAGATAAGCTTTGGCAAATTTAACTCAAGCAGTTTAAGACATTACTATACACAATTGTCTACTGCACCACTTCACTGAAGAGGACCACTCTCCAAATTAAATCAACAAAATGACAAGTCTGTGCCTTGCTTGAGGTCACAGTCCTAACCAGCACATCGTAACATAAACCCATCTTCTCCAATGGCGTCATCTGAGTTGTTAGACTGTGAATTAATCGTGAAAATGCAGATACTCCATTCATTCTGCCACCCAGCTGACAAAAGTGATAACAATATGCACTGGGATAAAGCCCACAACTGAGAAAGATAATGTTGAATACACCTATATCTGCCATAGTCTACCTGTGGGTGCCCTAGAATCACTCAGTCCATCCCATCTTCAACATTTTACTCTATTCAGTTCAAGGTCTTATAGCAAAGCTAGGGTGTGCAAACATATCCATCAGGTCACTGAGCAATTCAGCAGATTTGTCTGTCTTCCTTCCTTTCTGAACTGAAATTCTTTTGACATAAACTGCCTGTAAACCCACTGAATTTTTTTCCATCCAACCAGTTCCCTCTGGAATTGCTGAAGAAGTTTCCTTCTACTAATGCTGTCCTTTCATGGAGAAGCAATGTTTTACCAAGACTCATGGTATGAAAGCTACATGAATGTTTTTTTCTTTAAAGCACATTCCATTTTGTGACTGCTGCTCTAAGGTGAAGATAAAATTAATACATATAGTAAAATGCAATAGAGAGGAGCACAAACTAACCCCCCAAAAGGATTAACAACACAAGAGAGAAAACATAGGGCTCAAGATACTCAACTCACAATTTTTTAAAAACTTAAACTCTTTCTTGGCTACCTTGATTTTATGTACAAACTTGGGAGTTGGAGGTAGTGAATTTATGCTTCAGGGGAAAAGAGAATGTTACCCCTCCCATTTGCAGTTTTCTTCAGTTCATTAAATGAAAGAAATTGATTCGGCGAAGCTAATTTTGTAATTAAAAAGCTTATCATAGCTTTCTCTAATGAGGTAAGCAAACAGACAGTAATTCAGTGACAATATTTACACAGTGCACACTGGGGGACATTTGTTTAGAAAATTAAATAATAGAAGAAAACGGGAGGGGGAGAGCAGGGAAAGTAAGCAAAGGAGAAGAGGTCAATTCTAGATCCGAGGTCATTCCAGGATGTTGGTCTTCTGATGACTTGTTCCTGTTCACTTTGCATCACAGCAGCAAAATGAAGAAAAGACTGAAAGTGACCTCTGCTATCCCCCCTGCTTAAGTGGGCTTTTCACAGACTGAACTCACTGTGCTCTCATCTCCAGCTGGGACCATAGCCAACTCTCTATTCAGGACTTCAGGGAACAGCTTTACGTGTACACAAGACTAAGAATTACCTTTTCAGGATACACTTCCTCCCTCTAGGGTGCCAGAGGCTTTGTGCACACCAACTGAGGGCACAGTGTGGAAGGGAGGACAAACTCTTGAGAACTGGAAGAAAAACTTGACCAGGTTTGCTTCAAAAAGCTCTACTATAGATAGAATGATACTCAGAATGCAAAGTATTCCTTTTATTCCTTCTGAAAACAAGAAAACACCACAAAGACCCTGCCTCAAGCAAAGCTTTGTGCATTGCAGGATGAAAAAAAAGAGACAGAGGAAACTCAGGAGTTCACTGGAAATTTCTCCACTTTTGGTCTGTTCAGTTACATGGAGGTACATCACTCCAGTTCCAGGGGGAAGATTCCTAGAGGAGGAAGGAGAAGGTCTCTTCTTCTCTGCCCTGATTCCCTCATCCTCCAAAGTCTGTTCTCCGACCACATCTCCCTGCCCTGTGTAACCATGTATGAAACCTCTGGTAGTGTAAGAGTAGGGGAAAGTGAGCTCTGGAAAAAGTCATTTTTAGTCTTCTGAGTTTCACAAGCTGACAAAACTGTTCCCTCTATTCTCAAAGAGAACTGGCTCAGACACTGTAACAACAGTTAACAGTGCAAGTCAAGAGAAAAAGATGAGTCCTAAACAGGGTGAGCAGAAGATCAGTTAGATGTGATGCAGCACAGAGACAGGAAAATGCTGTTAAAAAAAAAAAAAAGGTTAATAGTGGGAGTGAACTCACAACACTTAAAAGACCAGAGAGAGAACAAAACGGGAAGTTCAGTGGACAAAGAACTTGTGAATCTACAAATTAATCACATTTTAACTCAGAAATAGCTGCATTCTAATGCCATATGCTTTTAAACTCTTCTTAAACAGCAATATTGTACAGCATGAAACAACTTATTTTAACAAAGAGAAAAATAATTCAGGAGATTTGACTCTCAAACTTCCAGAAAAATTCCCTGAAAAAAGGACCATCAGAGGTCAGCATATCACTGTGTCTCATGGATGTATGAGGGTGGAGGTAACCGTGAGACCTCCCTTCTTTCCTTAAGATTTATTCCATAATAAGACAACCCACCTCCATTTCTGAACTGAGTCCAACAGGAACCCCTAGTACAGACCAAAGGCTTGTGATGAATCAGCACATCTCCCAGCATCACTTGAGACTTTGACACCAAAACACATCTTTAGTTAAAAAGAAAAGCTGAATTTCTGTCTGCTGAGCTGTTACTGTCAGCAACTACATTTCTTCCTTTTTTTTTTTTTTAATTATGAATTTGTAATTTACTTACTTATGGGAGGCTGGATGTACCTGCCTGTATCCCTGCTCCCACATGATGGAATCAGACCTGCTCTCGCAGGCAGCACTGTTCATACACTTAGACTATGAAGACGGAGCAGGTAGTGACAGTCTTTGGGTTTTGAAAGAACAGGACCAGACTCATGTCCAATGCCAATACGCTGTATTGAAGAGTTTTTATTTGATAGCAACAGTTGGGAACTCACCCTGGACCTGAAGAAAAACGTACCTGAGGGACTCCCTTTCTCACACAGAGAAAATTATTAGAGAATGACTTACACATCCGAGGGCCCAGCTGAAGAGAAGGCACAGTAGGAGAGTTATTGAGAATAGAAGAACTGAAAAATGATCCACACATCTGCTACCTTACTGGCAACTCAGGGTGTCTTTTTTTTTTTTTTTTTTTACCTGTGGGAAGTGAGGCTGTCATGATGAGGTGAGAATGAGGTGGCTGTGAGGTTTCTCCAAGGAGTCTTTACCCTCTGGGTACATTAGCGCCTGCCTGCAACACGTGAAACGCTTGAGTATTAGCTTAGCTCTCTTTCTCCAGTTAAAAGCATTAAATTGCAGATGCCAAGTGTTTTCTTCCCCTCATTCTTTTTCAAATTCCTGAAAGCTAAAGTAATTTTGTCATGACTCACATTATAAAAAGAACAAGCTATGTGACTGCTCCCACTTATCATGCATTTGTACAAAACAAATATTCTCTGTCCGCTCTACCTTGACTTGCTGGTGCCTGCAGTCCTATCATCACAGCCATCTGTTTAAGCATTAATGCCAAGCTCTGCTCCATGATGTAATTACTTTTTTTTTTTCCCCCCTGAAGGGTGGAAATCTTCTTTCCTCCCCCTCCCAATTATTCTTCTCTCACTACTAAAATCACTAGAATTGGCACATGGTAATGAAAAGAATAATTTGGCTATGGCATGAATAAAAGTCCTAGGTGCTGACAGAAAATACCCATTTGTAGATCACAGAGACTGGACACAAATCACAGTACCAAAACATGAGAGAAATTGCAAACAGGAAACCCCTCAAGGTTTTATCCACAACTTCTCTCCCAGAATATGACTGATCTTCGTATACTTCTTCATGAATATCATTTT
The DNA here is from genome assembly GCA_011057875.1 of Pterocles orientalis. Taxonomy (NCBI): domain Eukaryota; kingdom Metazoa; phylum Chordata; class Aves; order Pterocliformes; family Pteroclidae; genus Pterocles; species Pterocles orientalis. The sequence goes on along the minus strand of WKFP01015051.1, from coordinate 1,557,462 downwards.
TCCAGTGAAGTGATCTGATCACTCTTAACCCTTTTTCTTGAGTAAATTCATTAGTGATGGAAACAATTACAATCATTGAGTTTCTAAATTAAAAATGCACTCCGAGACAATTGGTGAGGTTTTAGATTAAGTTCACAAGCCAAAGTCTTCTCAACTAAGAGATTAGTTGGTTTTTCTCCGTATTTTATGTAGTGTCAGCTTCTAGAAAATAAGCACCCTGTCTATTTTCTTCTGGAAAACCATCCCATCTCAGCCCCTTTAATTCTTAGCTCACAAAATTACCATTACTGCAGTCACAAAAACATCCAAAATGTGATCTGAACTAAAAACAATTTTGTGAAGTCATATGAAAACATAGGGCTTTAATTTTCACTTGAGATTACCATTCAAAAGTTGCAACAAAGAATGGAATTTATCACCATAGAACAGGCATCTTATTTGGGACAAATAAATTAATTTTTTAAATTCAATAAAACGGGTTCTTTAAAGAGATTTACAAGGTAGAAAAAATATTCAGTAAAACGCTTACAAATTGCATTAGCTTTGCAATTAGTTCTGTAACTTCTGCTTCTTTTTGTGAAACAACAAAGCGTTGTGAACATAACCCTTTACATATACACAGAACACGTCAAACTGGGAAGCCCTGGAAATCCAGTGGAGTAGATTTTGGTGACAAGTTGTCTGAGTGATACTGGTTCATCTGTGGTAAGGATGAGCCTCCAATCTTCTGAATCCTTGCTACCAAATTCAGATTCAAGGGTTTTTGGATCTATTCCCATTGTCAATGTGTAAGCAGAAAGCAAACGTTGCTGAAGGCATCTACACAGCTGTGTATTTATCATAACCAAATTTCAAACTCCAGCCTCCCCAGTGTTTTTGAGGGGGGAGTAAATGGTTAAAAAAACCTGTATTTCAATTTCATAGCTCAACTCTTTCCTTGGAATATGTACCTAGATGCATCCAGAGAGTTTCTTCCTAGTACAAACTACAAGGTTCTGATGCACACATGGAAACACGCAAAAATATAGCTCTGCCTTATCACCCTCTCTTTTTTATGACGAACATAGGTTGTACACTCTCTGCTGAAGGTGGCTATGTATAAAACATTAAATAATAATGGTTATGGCTAGATAATTAATTTACTGAGAATAAAAACTCATGCAAGATTGGCCCCCTTTTTTTTCTTCATGGGCTGAACCAAATTTCTGTGAATGGACTTGTTATTCAGAAACATCCGCCAAATAGTTCATTTGAGCACATTTCCGCCTCCAGAACACTTGCGAGCTGCTCACTTCAATTATTCCCTATTCACAGTGCACGAGTAGTAGCACAGTATTGTTTTCAGTTCCTGACTAGAGGAATAAAAGTTTTTAAATGGGGGAGTGATAAGTAGCAAATGCTAAATCACTGTTCATAAATAGCTTTCTAAGATAAATGACTGTATTATTACATGCTCATGTTAAAGTCTGTGAAACCTACAAAACAGAGAAATGTTTTTACAAATACCTACAAGAAAGGAATAATAATCTGATCCCACACATAGCAGTAGTCACACTCAGTGCTTTAATTTAAAAAGTGTTTACAAATTGCTTTTTGTATTAAGCAGCAATTTTTAATATGCTAGAGTGAGATTTTTAAGCTCTCAAGCAGTGAATACTGAAGAATTCATTATTGTTTTTCAGATTGAAAGAATGGGCACATCCATGAAAACTCAGTAATTTTTAAGCAGACTTGGCATCTTCTGTACTGGCAATCACCACCACTTCCTTTTCCCATTTTGCACGCTGTATACATACGTGAGTAGTTTCATCTTCCTCCCAAAGCTGTGACACTAAAAATCCTCCCACATTTTTCCACTACCTGATAACTAATCATTTCAAAGTTCTCTTTGATTACAGTTTGAAGCATAATGATAACCATGAAGGGAGATGGTCAAAAATTTGTTGGCATCAACTTCAATAGTTAAAGGTTGGTTATGCTATTTCTGTGCCAGAAGAAGTGTTATCCTGTATAATTTAGTGAGTGGATAACAGCATTCTGCTGCCATGGGTGAACTGTAGTGTCTCAATGTTTGCACAGTGACATTTGAGCGGCTGGTTGGGGGAGAGATTTTGCAACATAGAGTTTGATCAAATACAGCTGTGCCATGACTTTGCCACAGAGGACTTAACTTTTTTAAGGCAAAGAACAGACAAGAAACTGTTTGAGCTAACAAAAGTCAGAAATAAGATAGTTATAATGAGTACCACTCTAGCCATCTATAGTAACAGAATCTGTTCCGAGTCCTCTTTTCATTTTTATTTTGAACTGGCAGTAATAAATATGAAAAACCCAATGCTGTAGCTAATGACGGAAGAAATCAGCCAAAAATCAAGACAATGAAAGGCAGCAAACTTCCTAAGTCTCTGTGAGCCTAGCTACCCACAAACAATGAGAATGAAGAATAAGCTTCCTTCACACCAACTCTGCCACAGTGCTTGCAAAGCTCTGTTACCCTTGTGATGGTCCCCCACCACCTTCCCACTGCACTTGGGATGTGACCTGCAGCATCCACAGCCACTCCAATCCTGCATGAGAGCACAGCAACTTTCTTTCATGAATTCTGAGTTTTGCCATGACTCAAATAACCAGCTCAAAAATAATTAGGTGAAACAAATCTAATGCAAGAATCCCCATAAGAATCACAGATTACAAATTTAGTAACAAAGTAGTCAATTATTTTAGTGAAATGCAATGCCATTTTTCACAGTAACTGTGGCAAAGAAGCATTAGATAATGCTGGGCTCACATACTGTGCCATATTCTGTCCTCAACTTCCTACCTATAGGGGTAAGAGGTCAGACTGGTGGAAGATGGCTTTGATGTTCCCAAAAGAGGCCATCTTCCAGCATACGCCAGTTAAGGCTGTTCTGTGTAAGTATTTTCAGCTTGCTGGAATAGAAACTTCATAGTCTGATACTGAAGTAAAGGATAAACTACTATCAAAAGCAAAGTCCTGAACAGCAAGACTGAAGGAAATAGCTTAGCTCATTTTTTTCTTTACTTTTCTTAAAATTATTAGAGAAGTAAAAGACTTTTCTTAAGCATCTAACAACTTGAATAGCTTTGAACAATGTTAAAAGGATTGTACAACTTTGGTAAGTTTCTTGTAGAAGCAAAACGAAAGCAAAGTTGTATTCTCATGCCTTTCCATAACTTTATGAAGGTCCTCTTTTTCAAACAAAGATAATTTTTGACTGATGGATTTGGTTTTAAGGAAGGCAATTGGGGGTGGTAAGTAGCAGGGTGACAGAGAAGTCAGCTGGAGACTGCCAGAAATGTGTGATGTGCTGCTTCAGCTACTTTGCACAAGGCACTTCAGGACCATGCCCCCATCAAGTCCTCAGCCTGGCTAGGTGTCAGAGAGGGCACTGCGATTGCCAGCGTCAGTCCTCTCCTTCTAGGATGTCTGGTGCCATATGCACTTAATGATAGGCTCATTTTCACAGCACAGTCAAGAAGAGGATGAAATCAACATCCAAGATACTTTCCACTGGGCCATCTTCTTGCATATAAACTCTATATGCCATGTATGCTCTTCTCCATCACTTCCATCTCCTATGGCTCTGCTCAACCTAACAGATATGGATAAAATCAAACCAGACTTAATGGGAACAGAAGTCTTGCCTTACAAGAAAAAAACTCAGAAATTTCACAGGTGGGCACTGAAGCACAACCTATCAACAGCAGAACCAGGAAAAACTCATAAAAATCAACCATAACCTTTTGTCCATTCCCTGACACATTTGCTGTATTTTCACCTATCGCAGGTCCATTTGCTATCTATAACCAAGTCCCTTTCCATACAACCTGTTCGTGAAGCTAAAGACTACCTTTCTACCACAATGTTTCAATAAACAGCTAAGTCTTGATCAAGAGAGGGAGAATGATGATCCTGGGAGATACTGCAGAACAGCCCAGGAGTTCCACACTTTTGACCAATGCTGTTTGAGGGATGTTCTGTTAGAATAAACATATTTATTCTGTTGGAGAAAAGGGCTGTTTCTTACTAATCAACCCACATCAGACCAAAGTTTCATCAACAATATAGCTGCCTGCAGGCTGACTTGCAATTTAGCACATGATTACCTATTGCCAGCAAATCCTCAATCTTCACAGTCCAGACAGTCACTGCTGAGAAATGTTAAAAATATCACTTTACTGAATACACTAGAGGAGGAAAGGAACTGGGGGAAGGAAGTGGGAGAAGAAAAAAAAATGAAAGGTAAAAAATGGAAGACATATAGAAGGAGAAAACAGGAGATGAGAAGGAACAGCAAGAAGTTGGAACAGGAGTGAAGAAGTAGAAAAAAGGGTAGCTGCAAAAGAACTTTAAAATTGAAGAAAAAATTACATCTCTTTTATTTTTCCTGCAAAAGCAAACTTCTTGTGCAACATAGCTGCAGCAAAACTCACGTACACTACTTCCCTCCTCCTGTTAAAACTAGCTCAAGATTTCTCAAGAAACCTGAATTTTGAAAGGCAAAATAAAGTAGATTGGGAGTGCTAAGTCAGCACAAGAGCTTGAGCACATCACCCTTGTCCTTTCCTGTCCCACGAGGGCATTGGAATGGCCACAGCAGCAGTGATCTCTGATGGGAAGGTACGTGTCTATGGAAGGGGCCACCACAGCCAAAGCCAGGCTATTTGGCTGCCACAAAATATTCAGTGGTGGAAACCTGCAGTCCAGGTAGCCCATGGTGCCCCAGCACCTAATTTGCCTCTCGTACAAGCAAACGCAGGGCTAACTCTGTTACCACTCTCAGTGGTCTACCACTGCAAGAACCTACCTCCTTGAACTGTCCCAGATGCTACTGTCATAGTTTGAAAAAATTACACAGTGCATCACAATGGGAATGTGAACTACTGCTTGGTCTTGATCTCCTTTACCTCTTTTTGCCTCATGGCTTCACTTTCCAAATGGCCAAGTTCCTTCCATTTGGTTTGTTTTTTTTCTTCCAGACTGCTTTCCCTTTCTGCTCTGCTTTATTTGCATCCTTCATCAGCAATTGCAATTCTCTATTAATGGATCATCTAAAAATATTCCTATTTATTCTAACTATACTAAATGCTGCCTTCTGCAATCTCAATATTCTGAAAGGGAAATAGTTTTCACTAATACACTTGTTCAGGAAAGAGAGCTCACATCTTCCTTTCTTCCTGGTAACCCACTCTCTTTATAGGATTACTTTACTGTCCTGCAGGCAAGTTTCCCTTAGGTTCTCTTTATTCTACACCAACATTCTTTTTAAAATGAATACATACCCTACTCTCTTTACCCACCTTCTTATTTTCCACATCTTAGTCTCCTTATTACATTTACAGGCTGAGAAAGAAGACAGTGTTGGGGACATGTCACAGAGCTGTGGAGTCAAATTTCAAATGTGTTTTAGAGGCACACTACAAGCACCTCCCCTGCCTTCCTGCATACGGTTTACTGGTATATCCACCAGTATAACTTCAGGCATTTCTAACATGCCTCGTTTGGTACTATCTAGGTATTGGCATTGCACTGTATGACAATAGATATTAGTTGAAACACTTAAAGCTCATTCAACTTCTGTAGAACGGTCACCATAGGACACCGAGACTGTGATCCAAACCATGCCCACTGTGATGCTACAGGCAATAAATTTAGCCCTGTCTGTACATACAAGGGATATCATATTTTGATGTTTGGTTCACCATCAAGATATGAGATCACAACTAAATCACAATTGCAGGTTGTCAGTATCAAAAGCACAGTTGGTATCAACTGATAAACCAGTTTAAACTAATTTTGGCATCAGTTCACTGAATCAGCTAAAAGGCATATACATTTGTTATGTGGGTGTAAAAATTAAGACATTTAGGATAAATGTGCCTTAACGTTCATTATCAACAGTGAGAAATAAAACATATCCTTCTTCCTCCTTTTCTGAGAAACTGAGAGATGCCCCTCGTAAGACACCCTGGTCATGCAAATCTGCAGCAATAATGATAAAACAGGAAAACTAAAACCAAATCATGACTATCTTAATCTACGGATGGGGCCAGTATTGCCTCCTGAAGACTTATTCATCCTTCAGCTTGTGAGGAATGTACTGTTGAGAGGTATTAAAAATTTTGGTTCACTGCAGAAGTCATGGCCATTTCTTGGGTTTTTTTTTAGTGTAATGCATAAGTTGTTTTTTTGGAAAGTCACAATGCCATCCACGTCTTTAGAAAGTATGTATGTGCTGTGGCAGCCAAAGCAGAATCTTCATTAAATGTTGGTAGTTATTCAGACCCTCTGACACAGCTGAGCACAACATGACTCTATGAAGTTAGATCATGGTAACATGCATAGCGGAAATATTTCAAAACTCTCTCCAAACTTCCTCAGAGCCTCTCTCCATTCTATGAAACTGAATCACAACATAATGAAGTAGGCTGCTTGAGAAAATTCAAGCTACTTCCTAGTTCTATGCAAGATGCAATAACAATCCTTTTGTTTCTTTAAGATCTCAGCATTTCTTATCTCAGGACAGTGTGCATCAGAAGGAAGAAAAAAACCCCAACCAACAAACCAAACAAAACCAAAAGCCCCAACAAAAAACAAACAAACAAACCCCAAAACAACAAAACCAACCAAACATTGACAATAAAATTGCATGTAATTAAGGTAGCCCAGCTTTGGATTTTTTTTTCTCTAATTTTTTTTTTAGTCAAAGTGTATTTCAGTTCCAATTTCCTCCTAGCCAGACCATAGGTCTCCAAGAAAATATTTGCCCCACTGTGTGTTTGCACTGTTATGAACTCTGACAAGAATAAACGTGAGTTAAAAGAGGTAAACTGATAGTTCAGCTGCTTGTTTTTCTGTTAGTTACATTATCAGTTTAAAAATGCCTTTGCATGGATGATTTAACTGGCTTAGTAACCTATCATCTATTTGCTTTGCACTGAATTAAAATACAGACATTTCATTCTTTTGTATTTTCTTTTGTTGAGCTAATTGAGTTAAACATATCCCAGAATCACAGTGCCACATTAGCATCACTGACTGCAAAGCTGAGGCTGTGGCTGTATTTTAGCAGCTATTAGTAAGAATACTGAGGGGAGACACTGGCTTTCTGTCTCTCTCCTACGAGTTATTTGGCTTACATGTTGGGGTAAGAGAAGTTGTCTGGATGGGAAAATGCTGGGAGTTTTTACTTATTGGTTATGAAATGCTCCTATTTAATTTGCATGCCTGTTTTGGGGTCTGTACAAGATTCAGACTCATTATCTTGTTTTATAAATTAATAATCACAACTAATTTGGAACTTTCCCCTTGTTCATGTTGTTTATCTCTACATCTGTACTTATCACAGTTTTTCTCACTCTCCTTTTTTCCCATTTGTTGTACTTTATTATTGTTTTCTTGTACTTGATGGGAAGTTCCTAAGGGCCTAAGTATATGCTGTCATATACATTCATGCAATGTACTACATTAGAGCCCTGATGCTGAGAAAGGAATTTGGGAGCAGCCAAAAGAGGACATGATAAGTAAGTTGTAATTTGACTTTAAAATTCTGTGTCATTTCCTGCCCTGATTACTGTGCGCTTGTATGCATCCGAGCATATTTCGCTTAGATGTGGTAGTTGAAGAAGCAACTGGAATGTTGCAGATGGACACCTGAGGGTTCCACTAGGACCCAAGAGTCCTCATAAAGATAAGTTGTTTTCTCATCTGCTCATTAATGATTTTGTCATTGGGAGAGGAAAAATATAAACTAATTTTCTGGGCAATTTATTATCTCTATCTATATCTGTGGTAGTGCTTGAATATCTAGTAGTTGCCTTCCAGGAGGGCACAAGTGCTAGAAAGCAAACCACACTGGGACAAAGAAAAAAAAATCAAATCCAATTTATAAATTTCTATCTTCCAATACATTTAAAATAATTTTCTGTTTCTTTACTTGACCTCTAGCTTACTCAGCCCTCAATCTACTGTAGAGACCTTTATAAGTTCAGCCATGGATTTGTTGTGATTGTTCTGAAGATAGATCGATGAGGTACACCCCAGAGTCAAGGAAGGCAAAACCAAACCAAATTCACAAGGAGCAAATAAAAAACATTCCAATATTCACCCAAAAATAAAATAGGAGACAAGAACACTCATGCTGTTGTTGGGTGATTTGCAAAACCTACAGTGGTCTTGCAGAAAAGTACATATATATCTTTCCTACTGCAATTTCACACTCAAAGCAAGTCAGTCACTCCATCTGTTTTAAGGAGATTCAGGGTTCAAGGTCATGGGTGAAACCATTCTCCTTCTACTGAAACCTCTGTTTACAATGAGTCCTGCCAGCATTTCTCCCTGAATTAATTTCAGAAAGCAAAAAGTTCAAACTCCATCAACTTCCCCACTGCCTCCAATTGAAGCTCATCACTATTTTAAAGCATCGTGGCAGGCTGAAAGGTTCACCCTAGTGACTATCTTGCAAAGCTGGCAGAATAGAGACCCTCATCGAAAAACAGCAGCATCAAGTGAAGCAGGGCATTCCAGAGAGAGCTCCCCTTCACCATATTACAGTAACTGGAGTTTCCCATGACCTTCAAGATGCCACTTCAGCACCCTTCAAGAGACTTAGGCAGCCTCTCTGCTATTAAGATTTTCCTTCATTTGTCAACAGAAGCTACGAAATCGCTACCCTGAGCAAATTTACATAGAAATTACCAGTGACACTCTGCAAACAGGAGAATTACAGCAGAGCCACCCAGCAGAAACACTCCAGGATACACAGCCTGCAGACAGAGTCACTGCTCAGACAGAGGGAGGAAAAAAATGCAGGGAAAATGCACTGGACTTGCAGAAGTGTTAATAGGTGTGCATTCAGCACTGTGAGCTGTTTGGGTTCTGAGCATACTACTTTCCCACAGTAGGAAGAAGATACTGCTAACATTTCCTTTCTACCTGCAAAATAGTTCAAAGTTCCCTTTGCACATCTGTCCCATGCAGCTGCTCTTTATATGAAGCCTGCAGAGGAGAGGGCGAATTGTTACCCTGTCCTGATAAAGGCTGCCTGGCTTTATCAGACCTTTATCCTCCTGTCCCTGACAGAGAAGCCCTGCTGCCACCCTCCAAGCTCCTCCTTGAGGAAAGCACTCTCTCCCAGTCACACTATTCAGCCTCTCAACCCACCCTCAGTTTTCCCAGGGCCCTTCCCCTTTCCTCACCCCTGGAGACAGGACCCACCAGGTCACCTACCTGTTCACATACTACAGACAAAGTAGGTGCCTGATACTCTGGAAACTGCCATTTTATTATTTTTTTTTCATTTTTTGATCTCCTTTCTAGGGCTCTTGATCTGATCACAATGGGCTTTCACTGGCAAAATTGTAAAGAAGTACCATCTTTACATAATTCTGTTGTCAAGCACTAGTTGTGGCAGCATCTGGCCTCCAAAGTTCCATATGAGGGCTCAGGCAATCACTGATAAAATACAAATCTGCCATAGTCACTAGCCTTGACCAGAAGCACGGCTGAGAATCCAGAGCATTTCCTTCAATGGCAGCATACTTCCAGACCTGCCCTTTGATGGAGCCTTCTACATCAATTAACAGCCTCAGCACAAGGTCCTAGCCTTATAAAACTTCAAACAAAAATCTCCGAGACTTAAAATCAATTAAGTCTGAGGAACAGTGACAGTACTGGTCCCTGTCTACGAAAATAGGATCACTCCAGGAGCCAAATGGAGAAGTTGTCACTAAAGAATACCAACAGGCAAGTCCACATTTCCTCAGACACCTCATTACAGCAGAGACTGCTGGATCAGTTATGAGCAAATGAAGACATATCAAGCAGTAAAGAACTGTCCAGAAAAACAGTTTCCCCTAAGTAGCTATATACATACATGTGGGTGCATTTGTATGTGTGCACATGCAAGAGAAAAAAAAACAACTGGGTATTCAGTAGGGCATGCGGTCTCTTATGCTTACCATATGGTCCTGACATTAAAAGACTGCAAAGAGTAGGAGAAAAATCCCATTTCAAATAATGATCAAAGCCATCATAAGGGAATGAGTATCTTCCACTTCTTAAAGCAAACAGTCAGCTAATATTTATTCCACAGTATAGACAAAACTCTGCCTTCTGTCAAGGGGAAGAGAATAAATTGTTTTCCCATAATAGTGTTTTCTTTTCAATCAATTTCCCTTTAAGCTTGATTTAAGAGAAGACCATGTCAGAACCTCAGGCAAATGGAAGAAACCTAGGACACTCCCCCATAAAAGGTGAAAATGATGATGCAGGCAAACTTAAGAGTTCAATCTAACCCCCAGTGCTGCACACAGGTATAATCATAGAATCATAGAATAGTTTGTGTTGGAAGGGAACTTTGAAGGTCTTCTAGTCCAACTCCTGCTGCAATGAGCAGGGACATCTTCAAATAGATCAGGTTGCTCAAGGTCCCATCCAACCTGACTTTGAATGCTTTCAAGGATGGAGCATCTATCACTTCCCTGGGCAACCTGTTCCAGTGTTTCATCACCCTCACAGAAAAAATTTCTTTATTATATCTAGTCTAAATCTATTATCTTTTAGTTTAAAACCACTAGTACTGTCCTATTGCCACAAGCCCTACTAAAGAGTCTGTCCTCATCTCTCCTGTAGCCCCCTTTAAGTACTGGAAGGCTGCTGTTAAGTCACCCCAGAGCCTTTTCTTCTCCTGACTGAACAACCCCAACTCTCTCAGCTTGTCCTCATAGGGGAGATGCTCCAACCCTCTGATAACTTTTGTGACCCTCCTCTGGACCCTCTCCAACAGACCCATGTCTTTCCTGTGCTGAGGACTCCAGAGCTGGATGCAGTACTCCAGGTGGGGTCTCACAAGAGCAGAGTAGAGGGGTAGAATGACCTCCCTCTACCTGCTGATTACACTTCTTTTGATGCAGCCCAGGACAGAGTTGGCTTTCTGGGCTGTGAGCACACATTGGCAGCTCACATCCAGCTTTTTGTCCACCAGTACTCACAAGTCCTTCTCTACAGGGCTGCTCTCAATCCCTTCATCTTCCAGCCTGTATTGATATTGGGGGTTTAGGACATATTTTACCATTTTTGCTATTTTATGTTTCACTGGCTATATATTAATATTTTCAGAAGCTGGTCATTTGATACAACGAAATGTGCAACTTACAAATTTCTGTCTGTGTGAGGACAATTTTTGCCTTCTATTCTGAGCCTTACTGTAACATGAGGCTTTGACTGAACCTTTTTTATACTGCCTGGTTAGCTTTCTCTTCCAATGCTGCAAATTGCTAAGCAAAGTTATTGTTCTTCTGTTGTGCACTTTCAATTCAGCTTCCTCCACAGACAACACCTCTGATTAATTACAGAAGAGCATAATGTGGTTACGTTTGTGTCAAGAAACAGGACAACTACTACTGGCTTGTGATAGAGAATCATAGAATCACAGAATCATAGAATAGTTTGTGTTGGAAGGGACCTTTGAAGGTCTTCTAGTCCAACTCCTGCTGCAATGAGCAGGGACAATAATGATGACACACTCCTCTTCAAATAAAAGGTTTGCAGCAGCAATGCAGAAAACGGCCAGCAACAATGAGGAGGAAAGAGTTCAGAGCACAGGGAGTAATAGCAAAGGATATATATTGGAGTACATGTTGCATTACTCTGGGATAAAAGTGCAGCATACCAGAGAAACATTGTTATGGGTCATTTTGCTACATGCTGTATATCTTATAGACTTTTTTTCTCTTAGTGAGAGCTCTGTAGATACTACTACTTTAATATTAAAATGGAGTTAAAAAAAAAACCCATTACTTAGTGTTTTTAAATCTCAGCAAGATTTTGACAATTTGACCCATATGCAGTATGCACACTCAGAACAGTTCTAATAGTATCTGAACCAAAACAGTCTCAAAATGTCAATTAAGTTTTTAACAGATTTTTTTAAACACACTTTTTCTCTCAAAGTTCTTCCCTGGATGCAACTCCCAGTTAAATAAATCAGCTCTTAAAAAGTTAATAACTCAGCTCCACCCAATTTTCCACCTGACAGAGGTTACATTTGGACTGTTGCTGTCTCAAGAAATTAGCACCTTGTATGTTTGAATACAATTATTTCCTCATGGCAACACAGTAAGTAAACAGATAACAAATTATTTCAGTGTTCAAAGGACTTTGCAAGCAAGATTCTTAACGAAAACAGTGTTAGTTAAGAACAAGCTAATGGACACTTACTACAGTGACATACCCGTTGCCCGGCACTGAATTCTCTCATTACTTATCCACAAGCACAACATACAGGCACTGGCATTAGTATTACTGACAATGAAAGCTAGAAACACAAAGGATGCCACATCCACTGATGACAGCCCCAGAATAATAGCTATTGATTAAGCTGGGGAAGCGGGCTGCTGGGAAGGACTGAGTTGACACCCAGCACAGCCAGGCAAGGACTAGCAATGAGAACTTGCTCGTGGTGCCACATACTTATCCATGCACATACGGATAAGTATCAGTGGCATGCACCTGCACAAGGACAGTCTTACAGGAAACATTTAATGATTAATATTTTTTCCATAAATGTAGGCCAAGATTTTCAAAAATAGATGTCCAAAGTTAGGCAATCCAAAATCCATATTTAAACATCTACAGAAGTGGCCTCATTCTCAGAAGTGCTGAAATCCCCAAGAGCTGTAAGATGCTCAAAACTTGAAAATCAGGCCATATCTTTAGGTGCTTGAAAACAGATTCAAGAGCCTAAGTTTAGGCATCTATATTCTTGACTCTAAAATATTATTACCCATGCAAGACCTGCTATAATCCATCACAAATATGACATTCTCAAAAATGTACTGTACTAATTGGCCCAGATTTTTAGTTGCAGCTGAAAAGTGCGCTGCCCAGCTCAGAGCAGGATCACAAATGTAGCCACTGCCCTTCTTCACCAATTGTCTGGTGGCACTTATGGCAGCAAATTACAGTGACCCAGTGAACAACTGCCGCAGCTGACCTGGCCCATATTCCCTTTGTCCACACTCAGTCTCCAGCAGAAGAAAGGATGGAATTTATAAGGTTGCACTAGCCAAATTAAAAGAGAGTTACCTCTCTATCAGAATATTTCTCTCATGACCACCTATTTCCATGTTTTTATCTACACAAAGCATGGGAAATAGGCCCCATACTTTTATCAATGCCAATCACATTTATTAAACACATGAATGGGGTATATCTGCTTAATTAAATATTATCAAGTAGAATTCAGTAACATCTTTTGAAACTGATGTCAGATCCTTCAGCTTAGGGAAATTAAAGGGAAATACACGCACACAACTGTTTGGTATGCTGGAGCCCCAGTAGGGAAACAGCTTCCCTGTGCTATATGTGGTAGAAGCAGAATAAAAGGACAGCCCAGTATTTAAAGGGAAAAACACACTAGGGAAAGGTTCACCAATGAAACAGCAAATATACAGAAGATCTTATTTTAATACATTGATACAACTTCTTTACTTCCTCTTAATCCAAAACCATGACATTATCTCAGCGAAATACGCTGTAACAAAATTCTCAGTATGAATCAGGGTCTTCAGGGTACTTCCCTTCTCCATTTTTCAGCAGCATTTTTAAATAATTACTGCATCCTGTAGGTTCAGCATTTATACAGCAGCAAAGACAACATATTCTACACACTTACTGCACCTGTGCACAACTATACTGTCCCACACAGCTGGATAGCACTCTCTGATGAATGGGCATACTAGAATCATACAAAATTATCTTGAATATGAGGTCATTCATCATATCTGGCAACATCTTACTAAAACTGCAATGAAAGCAACTGTATATCCATAGCTGCTTTAATCCAAATGGTTCCCCATATGTCTACCATGTTTAGCTTTTCAATGTATGCTGCCTGTATGCATACAAAGGGTCAAATTCTCAGATGTCCTAAAATTGTGGTACTACATTAATAACAGAGCTGTCATTATCTTGAACAAGTGAGAGTCTGCTCACAAATTCCTTCACTTAACAGTAAAATACATCTGCTTCTGGGATGGGTACAACCACCATTCAACTACACACAAATAACTTTATCCAAAAGGTAACAGCAGCAAAGAAAGAAAAACATGTCTTTTCAAAGACATGGCAAGGGGAAATTAATATAGGCAATGAATCCAAACTGGCCACGACATTTTAATACACTGTTTCAACATCATCTCCCAGGGAACAACACACCTACTACATCACCCACAGTCATGAGCACAGTTTAGCTTAACCCCCTACAGAGCATCTAAGCATGACTCCTACCAGGGAGCCATAGTCACTCTCTCTGCTCCACCAACCTTATTGTGGTGAGTCCACATTCCTCTGTGATCTACCCACATAAGCCTATCATATTTTAATTGGGCTACCTCTGCTGTAGCATGTCTATATGCTTCTTGAATCCAAAGCATGGAGAAGCTGGCTCAACAAACTTCACCAACTTCTTCACAGAAGCTGAAGAGCTGCTGAGAGGCTAAGATTGCTTGTTCAAGCACAGGGCCAATTACACAGCTTCAAGACCACCCTGTTTACTCAACAGCTTTCCCAGATACAAGGCAATTCTTTGTCAGCAAAAGACCCTGCAAACTTACCCTTAGCTCATTTGAGCTAAAAATACTTCAGTGCAAAGTTGGCATCACTGAGCTCTTTATAGCAAAAATTCTTTTTCAACTGCTACATAGCCCAGTGACTCATGAATTAGAAATAAATGACCAAGGTATAACAAATGGGAAGATAAGTGGGCTCTAAGTTATTCTTCTTTGTCCAGAAAGTTCTTTGCACATCTTGCTATAGTTCTCCTTTTCCCCATGCTTTACTCAGGAAAAGGAACATTTGGGAAAAACCCTTCTAGGAAATACTTGAATGAGCTGAAAGCAGTGATTTAGGCACACACACACACACACACAAATAAAGGAAATAGCAGAAGAGTAAAAAAAGATATGATGATGCAGAAGTCTGATGAGAGCTGGACAGGAATCACGGGAAGCACTTAAGCAGAAAGATAAGGAAGAAAGGAATTTTGCAGTGCCTTTGATAAGTGATATGACTTTAGCACGAAATGTACAACTATCAGTTCAGAAAGAAATATGAAGACAGTAAGACAGGCAGAAAGACAGAAACAACTACAGGTCACTACTTCAGCAGCCACTTGAATGAATTACATTCAAGGAAATCCAAAGGAAGAAAGTCACAACAGTCAGTGCAAGAGATTAACAGAAATATGAGCAAAGCTTTTAGCTGGAAGGTTTGGTTTAGTCAGGGAAACTGGAACTGTTGTTTGTTGTGCCAGACCAAGGCAGGTGCCCAGTCACCTTCTCCTTCCTCTGAGCTGGAGCTCAGACCTACCGGTGGGCCAAAGGAAGAAAAGTTTGCATAGCTACAGATTCTACTCAATGGCCCTTTTCCATCATCGGTAGAGGAGTCGTTCTCTATGCCTTGCAATGTGGGAGGAAAAAGCTGCCTCTGAATCTTGGTAGCTCTGCATGGCACAAGTTCCCAGGATGCAATAATTCACACAGCAAGGCTGAGATTCCTCTGCCATATACATTTCCATCCTTATATTTTACTAAAGTTTTTCCTCGCTAAGCAATGCATCTGCTGGTCCCTAAGTACTACACCACCAACTTTAAACCCTGTGCTTCTGAAGCTCATTTTCTCCTTTCATTAGTTCTTATTGTTCTCTCTGCTGCTGCAGGTATCTCTGCTGTTGTTAAGAGAGCCAGCAGCTTGCAGCAGTCTCACAGTGGGGCTTTGCTCTTCACCAAAACTCTGTTATCCTGACAAACACTCTGCCTTTCCCATTGCACCCTCAAAGTGCTGACTTCCTCTTCAAAAAGGCAAACAGTAAAAAGAGATACATACCATGTGCTCCATTATTTAATAATTATTATTTAAAGAAAAGACCACCAACCCTTTGGCTAATATCAGAGACAACTGTTAGAAGATCAAGCTAGTGAATAATGAAAAAAAAGTGGTTTGAAATTTTGGTTAAGGTTTGTATTGAAATATCCAGTGTTCAATTCTGCCTCACGACCTGTGCCTCTGTGAATGTGCAGTTTCTGAGAAATGCAGAGGAGAAGAGAAGAATGAAGAGACATTTAGCGGTTAGCAGTATTACCAAGAATGTGTTTTGGAGTTATGGGTAACAGATGCTTCAGTGCAAGAATACTTTTAGTAGGTAGTTACTGAATATCTGGCTTAAATATATATTTCTTTCTTACTTGATGTTTTGTTTATATTCTAAAGCCTTGGACTTTGTATTTCTTATAAGGTTTTCTAACCAACTTTTATTAACAAGAGATTGCTTGTTATTTACATACAGTGTTCCATGTAACATTTCTAACACAGTTAAGACTTTGACCTCCACAACACTGTACAGCAGTGAGTTCCAGGAGCTGCTTATGCACAGAAGAACAGAGGTTCATACAGCATATTTCCTTAGGTTTCAAATATGCGGCTTCTTTGGGAATTCCCTGCAAATATACACTAGTTTGTTACATCGTAACCTTGCATTAGGCAACATACTGTCTCCTTGCATTTATTAAAGATACATAATTAAAAAAAACCCATAACAAACCAGCACAGTTTAGGGATATTACTTAAAAACAAGAAAGAAAAGAAAAAACCCACTGTCTCTCAAGAGAAACCCAGAGCACACTATAAAATAAAGCCTTTGCTGTGATTTCGGCATTCAGTTATAGAGAATTGTGTTCAATAATAAAGCGTGTTTCACTTCAGATTAACGTCGCCTAGGTTATTGAAAGCACACTGTGCTCCATAGCTTACTTTTTTTGGAGGGGGAGAGAGGGTAGTATTAAAAACCTCCTTTCCTTTCTTAACTTAATCCTGGCTTGAAGGGCTAAAGATAATTGGAGATGGGCTTTCATTGTTGGGTTTCTCAGCTTTCCAATTAGGTACCACACTCCATAAAACATGCACTGCAGTAAAGAACCAGAGGAACTGGCATACTGAGGCAGAGAGAAAATGTCTTAATCCCTCTGACCTTTACCACAATTTTCTTTCTCCAACAGAATACACAGCTGACCTTTTCTACCTACTGACAGCACAGCTTATGGCAGATTTCCATTATCGAAAGCTCTCTGTAAATTCACTGCAGCTACTACTGGTAACCCAGATTAGTTCTGCAAGGATATTATAACACACAACTCACTGCAACCTTAACTGTTGGTTGATACCTGTTCCAGAAAGACTTGATGGCCATGTTTGCAATAACTGCCAGCTTTCCAGATGTGCACACAGGCAAAATATTTGCAAGAGAGCCAAACATTACAGATGTACCCAGCAGAAACAGGGCTGAAGTTTTGCCAGATGCACCAGACATGTTCATCTAGGTCACCAACTCCACTGGGTTGAGGGGTGTCTCAGTAATTAGGCTGCGTGCCCAGCACACAGGAGACTTTTCCTTGACTTAGCACGTGACATTGGGAAAGTCACTAGACCCCACCCTACCTGTAAAATAGGTGTGGATTGCATCTCCTTACTTCAGTGTTACGAAGCCGTTGTAGACAGTGGATCATTTCCAGCTAATCTGGTAACAAGGGTCCAGATGGAGAAATTTGCAGAATATTTCAGGTGTGCAGTTTAACTACAGAAAGACAACAAAATATTGTGGGGTATGGTATATAGGTTTTATTGGTACGCATTGGATATGGGTATTATTCATGACTAGAAAAGCCCACAGTGATTAATGAAGGTCACATCATCTGACTAGCAGCAAAATCTTTACACCTAACTGCAACATCATAGCCTCTGTACATTTCACACTTTTATTAAGAAAACCAAATGTTTGTGATACTTTTACATTTTTTCAAATCTTTTTAATTGAAACTATTTTTATATTGCTCCAGCTGTAAAGCCAGACTCTCTTAGTAACCATGCGTTCAACTACAAAGCTCACTGAGGGAGAGAAAACAAAAAATAAAGTAACATCTTTATTTCAAAAATAACCTGAATTCTTATGCTTTTTTCTGTTTAAAATTAGATTAAATACAGACACTTAAAGCCAATAATTTTTTGAGGGCTTATCATGTATCTTGATAGAGAGCACCAAAAACTGAGCAGTTTCACAGCTTAGATCCACACAGTTATATATACCTCAATGGTCAGTGAAGACAAAGATGGTGGAGTTTGCAAAGGAGTCAAAGGCAATAAGACTACCATAAAAGAGAAGCTTTTATGCTTCTCCAAATTAAGGCAGCGGTTGCAGTGAGAGTGCAGGAGCCATATTTGCCATTTGGAAATCCTTTCTCACTCAGACTTGGCTTGGGATTTAAAACCCCAGGGGTTTCCTGCATTCCATTTTGGGTTTTCACAGAAATGAGCACTGAGAGAGGAATATGAAGGGTCAGGCAGGGAGATGAAGAAATGGATGGGAGACAAGGATGTGCAGAAGAAACACACTGCAAGTGCGAATCAAGCCTCCTCACATGCATGATCACTGCAGATACTGTTTTGAAAACAGAAGTGGAACTCGAGATTTGAAGAGGCCTGTGATGCACCCTGCCAGCCGAGAACTTCTCGAGGAACAAATTTCAGAGGTAGCTAGAGCAGTCCTGAATGTAGCTCTCAAAAATGATCACAAACACCACAAAACATCAAGTCCTATATATGTGATTTGGCATAAAGATAGTGCAAGAATTGCAGTGGTCTGCCTAAAATCTTCTTTGGATAAATATATTCTTGGCTACACAAAATTCCCCTGCAGACAATATTATTTCTTTTGCTGTATTTTGTCACTAACCAGCCATAATGTTTTGTGCTGTCATAACAGAGAAAATACTAATTGTAAAGTTTTGCAAAGGGCTTCCACAAAGAAAAGAAAAAAGCACACTCCCAGAAGTAGCATCGGAGGAAAGTGTTATTCCAGATTTTAAAACAACCAGAACCAGTGCATGGTTCATGTACATTTAATTTAAAATTCTACTGAGTCTATCTAATAGCTTATTCTACATTGAAAGGAATTTACCAGACAGGTATCATTAAAAATTGTGCCATGCTTCGGAGAGAATGACTCAGATTGTGAATGAGCAGCAAGTTATTGTCAAAACATGAAAACAGGACAAAAAATACAATATAAAATATACTACATATATATTTTAAATAAATACACAGTTCTATGTTGCACACAGAGAGAAAAAATGTATTGAAAGAAAAGTCATGTAGGAATAAGTAAAAGGAGTGAGCAAAATTTAGAAAGGAGTAAGCTTTTGGGATCTTGCACAAGAGCCTGATTTCCCCATAGAATTCCAACCTGGTTAGTTATGCTTTATAACACACAAAAGCTTGGGAAAATATCTGAAAGACTGATTACTCATTTTTCCTTAGCTACTGGGTTTGGCTCTGATATTTCCTTCTTCAGACTCCCTAACAAATACTGCAAGCTCCATTTGGCAATGCTAAGCAGAAATAGACATGAAAATAATCTCTGATTGTCTTAGACTGATCTAGGAAGACAGTTTCAAAATTGAATATGAAAATCCTGGACAAATGCTGACTAAGAAAAGTAATAAAGATCTACAAAACATGAGATATATAGGAAAGAGAGAAGAACCTATTGCACAAAGATAAAAATCAAATTAAAAGCAGAAAAAATTAGGTGGAAGAACACGGAAATCTTCCAGAAAGTGAGAAAATACTATGGAATTATTATTTATTCTTTTTAACATTTGTCATAGAACCTCAAAACTGGATCACAAATACCAAGTAACAGTGTAACTTCTCAGAGGATAAGCTCTAAGGACATTTAAAATTAAAATACAGAAGAACAGAAAAAAACAATTCAAACCTGTACAGGCCCCACTGATGTCTAGAGCAGAATAAAATAAGTTCTCAATTTCTGAACAATGTGTTTGTAGTAAAAGGAAATAAGTTCTGCATGGAGAGGTAAGGACACTGCAGTATTGATTCCTGTGTCTTTAAAAAAGGCACAATTTTAGAGGTATGATCTTCCAGTAGTAAAGCACATGCACAGAAATGTAGGATAAATCTTAAAAACACATTGAAACAATGTCACTGAACGCAGAGAACAAGGTGATTTTGCTGAGCAAAAGCCACAGTTTCAGTTACGTATCTTTTTTTCTTTCACAATTATCTGAATACACTACTGAAATCTGAAGCATCACTAAATCTTCAAGAAACTGCTGCTCTGGGATCCATTGCCCATTTTCCCACTTTAAATATCTGAATTCCTCCTTCTTCAGCAACCCAAGGATGAAATGCTCCCTCAGCCTGCCTCTCCAAGATCCAAGACAAGTCTATGTAACCCAGCTCTGGATTTGCAATAATCAATTCCACTGTCTGCTGCCAGATACTCTGAGCACTTTGGACTCTGCAACATGGAGAGAAGGCCCTTTTCCATGTCTACCATTGACAGCAATTCTCCTTTCCCATTGATCCTTCCTCAGCAGACAAACAACTCATGCTAACACCCTATTCTTTTTCTAATCTGTTACTAATAACCCTCAGTGTGACTCAACTGTCTCTGGGAAGAGGTCTAAAATAAAGCAAAACTGCAACTCCAAGAAGCTGGATAAATAAATTGCTTTGCTTTGGTTTTTCCGGAATGTTTAGTATAGCTGACAGATGTTTGAAAACATCTTCCACTTCCTCAACAGTTTGGACCTGCATCAAAGTCATGCTCTTAAAATAAAAATCAAGAAAAAATGATGATGTTTCCTTGGTTTTGCATCACATGCAAACATTACATTTCACAAAACTGTAATGATTGCCTCTTTCCCTGCACAGGTGGTCAGAATACGGGTACTTCAGAAAACATCAAGTTCAGATTTTCCACACTGAAATCCATGCGAAAAGAATAAGTACAGGCTGTAACCCAGTAACTGTGGCTGTCTCACTTTAGCATCCCACCCTCCAGGGAGAGGCTGGAAAAGCAGCAGGCTAGCCTTGCTTTCTCCTCTATCTTTAGAATAATTTGTTTGTACAAGTATGAGGGGAAAGAGGGAGACGAAGGGAAGGTCTTCTTTCAGGAATGGACCTGAAAATGGGAATTTTCTGCAGCACAGCAAGTACGTCACCAAATACCTTGTTGCTTTCACTACCCTTATGAAGAGCAATACTTTCTTTGCCCTTGCTTGCCATATTTGCTTTGCAGGGCTTGCTGGTCTTCATCTGCCACATCTCTCTCTGTGGGGATAATTAGGTCAGGGATTCCTATTCCACTTCAGCATCTCTGTCAAACGCTTGCAAGTACAGACACCAAAGCTCTTAACTACACTCATCCTTGCTCTTTATTTCCATCCAATAGAGACAAATGCCCTGGAAAAATCACTACTAGAGCAAGCTAAACATTTAAAAACAGAGTTTACTTTTCTTCTTTTAAACGAGTTAGAAATCAGTCGGCTGTTTGTTCGGCATTCTGAGTTAAAGCCAGGCACTGATCTCTCCCTTGACTTACATTAGTCTTCAGAATGCAAACAATGAGCAAGCTGGGGCTTAATGAGCCTGTATGAGGGGTCAGTCTAGCAAAACAAAACAGGATGGCCATTTTCACCATTAGAGCTGAAAGCAAACCTCCTTTAATTGTCTCCAAGATGCGGAAGTTAAACAATTCTACATGTAAAAACACTCCACCACCTAGGAAGTCAATAGGCGACATATGCTAAAGGAAGTACAGAGCCAGGATACCATCTTCATCCAGTCACTCTTTCCCTTTTCTCTTTTTCCTAACTCATTCCACAGACTCATTCCACTCCCTTCAGGCACTTCTCGTATTCTCTTTGTTACTAAATTTCTTAACAACATCCTTTCATTTCCCTGGCCTCCACAGTCCTGAAGAGCAGGAATGCCAACCCATTAACCCGAGAGCTGCTCAGATATAAAGGTGATGGGCTGATAGAAAATTCCAAAGATGGACTGGATTAGTGTCATACACATATTTTTGGGCCATACAGAGAAGGAATATTCAATTATTCCAAGGCAAGTTAATGAGCTTTTGAAAATTTTGCCTTGGCAACCCATTCTCCAAGCTGTAAAAAAACAAACACAGAAAACCAAACATCAGACAAGTGAATGGTTAAAACTTTGCTGGTGATCTGCTGCGGACGCTTTCACTGGGAATGCTTGAGCATAATGGTTCTGCGTAGGAAGAAAGAAACTGTTGATATTTTAGTCACCTGCATATATTTTAGTTTTTTTTTTTTTTAATAAAAAATGTGCATTTAATGTTTATTCAGAAGTGGACTATTATAACAATTAAAAATAATATTCATAGAGATTGTAATCAGCTCCAGCGCCTCTCAGCACGTGTGTGGGTTGGAGATGAGCACTGTGGCCAGTAGGCAGGGCCTTTTTTGGTACTGATGGGGGTGTATATTAAAACTTTAAAAGTTACTGTGATTAATTCACATCAAGTCAGCTTAATTTTCCTCACTGCTTAATTATTCCAGCTGCTAAGATTCCCAAAAGGGAGCCAATTGTGCTCTTGAGCGTCATGATTAGAGTTGTGCCTTTTTTTCAACTAGAATGAGACACACCAACTCACAATGAAGATGGCTAAGACTTTTTCATACACTGGTTGTCAGAGCAAGATTTAGAAAGGTAATTTTATAATAAGACTACAAGTCTCACTTCCTGAGCAGTTCTTTTCTTTTTGGCTACATATTAGTAGAATTCAAATTGTACAATTTCTGTTCTCTTAGGTACCTCCAAAATACTCTGTCATTGAACATAAGTACCAAGGAAATGCCTTCATACAAGGTTTGTCCATTGGTAAATCCCTAGGGAGCAGGAGAGGTGGAAAGATTTTGTTTCTCAATTGGTTTCCTCTGGAATATTCAAGGAAAATTTTCCTTTCCTACAGTATCATCCGTTCCACTAGTGTCTCACTGGGAAAGCAGTACCATGCTTTACAGAACAGTCATGGCTCCTCCTTAGCAATGATCCTTCTCTGACTGTAGCTTTCACTCCATTGTTCTGCTAGTGCTTTTAACTGTTCCCGAGTTGTGTCCATTCTAAATGCAATAACCTGATCAGATTCCTTTCCTCAGAAGGCTGTGAGGGGATCACATCAATCACAGCAGGAGTTTTCTAAACACGTGGAGAATGAAAATAGGTTGCATACCTCTACATTTTCCATTCTCCTACAAAGAAGGAGTGTCTGTTCATACAGTAATTCTTCATGTGGGTATACAACATTTAATTGTATATTTCATTCACCCAAAAAAAGTATAGCAATCTAACTGGAACTACTCCAAATGAGAATTATATTCAAACTGCTCCAGACAAAATAATAACATCAAGTACAATCTAAAACAGGCTACACAGTGTTTCAAAAGAAAGTCTTTACATTTTCATATGAAAGTGAAACACTAAATTTCAAATTTGCCTAAATTTTAAGAAGTCAGCAAAAATAGCAGATAAGCACTTGCTCTATAACACATAGAAATACATTAAAGTACATTTTAATTATATAGGGGAGAGTAAAAGAAAAGTGTTTGACTCTTTCCAACAATCCACTTTTTATTTAAAGCAGCAAACTATAAAAACAGCTTTTGCAATTCAGTCCTACATAAAACAATTTTTAAACAGCCACCTTGGACTTCGCTTTCCAGTTTTCTACTCATCTATGGAACCCGTACAGCTACACGTGTTCTGCTCATCTGTACTGCCTTCCATGCCTGAAAAATCAGCCTGCAAATGCATTTTGTTTCTTAATCTCTCAAAGAGGCTGGCCACTACTACTTACAACATTCAACTAATTGGGAAATACAGAGAGGCAGTGTAAACTACTGGTGGTCACACAGAAGGTTTAAAAACCATCTCTCCTGGCTTCAGTCATGCTCTCTAACTGATATCATAGAATCATTAAGGTTGGAAAAGACCTCAAGGATCACCAAGTCTAACCATCAACCCAACACCACCTAACTCACTAAACCATGTCCCTAAGCACCACATCCACGCGTTTCTTGAACACCTCCAGGGATGGTGACTCCACCACTTCCCTGGGCAGCCTGTTCCAATGCCTGATCACTCTTTCAGTGAATAATTTTTTTCTAATATCTAGCCTAAACCTCCCCTGGTGCAACTTGAGGCCATTTCCTCTTGTCCTATCACTTGTTACTTTAGAGAAGAGCCCAGCACCCACCTCACTACACCCTCCTTTCAGGTAGTTGTAGAGAGTGTCTCCTCTCAGCCTCCTCTTCTCTAGACTAAACAACCCCAGCTCCCTCAGGTGCTCCTCGTAAGACCTGTGCTCCAGACCCTTCACCACCTTCTCTGGACCTGCTCCAGTGCCTCGATGTCCTTCTTGTGGTGAGGGGCCCAAAACTGAACACAGGATTCAAGGTGCAGCCTCAGCAGTGCCGAGTACAGGGGCACAATCACCTCCCTAGTCCTGCTGGCCACACTATTTCTGATACAGGCCAGGATGCTGCTGGCTTTCTTGGCCACCTGGGCACACTGCTGGCTCATGTTCAGCTGGCTGTCAACCAGCACCCCTAGGTTCCTCTCTGCTGAACAGCTTTCCAGCCACTCTTCCCCGAGCCTGCGTTGCAGGGGGTTGTTCTGACCAAAGTGCAGGACCCAGCACTTGGCTTTATTGAACCTCATACAATTGGCCTCGGTCCATTGGTCCAGCCTGTCCAGATCCCTCTGCAAAGCCTCCGTACCCTCAAGGAGATCAACACACCTGCTCAGTTTGGTGTCATCAGCAAACTTACTGAGGGAGCACTCAATCCCCTCATCCAGGTCATTGATAAAGATGTTTAACAGGACAGGCCCCAAAACCGATCCCTGGGGAACACCACTGGTGACTGGCTGCCACCTGGACTTAACTCCGTTCACCACAACTCTCTGGGCTTGGCCATCCAGCCAATCTTTTATCCAGCAAGGGGTGTTCCTGTCTAAGCCATGAGCCACTAGTTTTTCTAGGAGAATGCTGTGGGACACAGTGTCGAAGGCCTTGCTAAAGTCCAAGTAGATGACATCCACTGCCTTTCTGTCATCCACTAGGCAGGTCACCTGGTCATAGAAGATAAGATTTGGTCAAGCATGACCTTCCCTTCATGAACTCATGCTGGCTGGGCTTGATCCCCTGGTTGTCCTGTACGTACCATATGAGCACACTCAAGATGAGCCGTTCCAGAGCTGTTCCATAATCTTCCCCGGTACCAAGGTCAGGCTGACAGGCATGTAGTTCCCCGGATCCTCCTTACAGCCCTTTTTGCAGATGGGTGTCACATTAGCAAGTTTCCTGTCTTCTGGGACCTCCCCTGTTAGCCAGGACTGTTGATAAATGATGGAGAGGGGCTTGGCAAGCTCCCCTGCCAGCTCCCTCAGTACTCCCATGAATGGTGGATCCCATCTGGCCCCATAGACTTGTGTGTGTCCAGGTGGCGTAGCAGGTCATTGACTGCTTCCTCCTGAATTATGGGAAGGTTATTCTGCTCTTCATCCCTGTCTGCCAGCTCAGGGTTGAATACCCTGAGGATAACTAGTCTGGCTATTGAAGACTGAGGCAAAGAAGGCATTAAGCACCTCAGCCTTTTCCTCATCCTTGGTGATAATGTTTCCTCCTGCATCCAACAAGGGATGGAGATTCTCCAAAGCTCTTCTTTTGTTGTTAATGTATTTGTAAAAACATCTTTTATTATCTCTTACCACTGCAGCCAGGTTGAGTTCTAGTTGGGCTTTTGCCTTCCTAATTTTAACTCTGCATGACCTGGCAAGATCCCTGTACTGTTTTTGGGTTGCCTGACCCTTCTTCCAGAGATTCTAGACTCTCCTTTTTTCCCCGAGTCCCAGGAAAAGCTCTTTGTTTAGCCAGGCTGGTTGTCTTCTCTGACACTTTGTCCTTCTACAGATGGGGACAGCCTGTTCCTGTGCTTTTAAAACCACCCTCTTGAGGAATGTCCAGCCTTCCTGGGACCCCTTGCCCTTCAGGACAGTCTCCCAAGGGACTCTTCCAACCAGCATCCTAAACAGCCTAAAGTCTGCCCTCTCAAAGTCCATGTTAGTGGTTTTACTGGCACCTCTCCTTACATGACCAAGGATCAAGAACTCTATCATTTCATGATCACTAAGCCCAAGACGGCCTGCAACCACCACACCTCCCACCAGTCCTTCTCTGTTTGTGAACAGCAGGTCAAGCAAGGCTCCTCCCCTGGTAGGCTCGCTTACCAGCTGTGCCAGGAAGTTATCTTCCACACACTCCAAGAATCTCCTAGACTGTTTCCTTTCTGCTGTGTTGTATTTCCAGCAGATGTTCAGCAAGTTGAAGTCTCCCACAAGAACAAGGGGGAGGGATCACGACACTTCTGCCAGCTGCTTATAGAATGCCTCATCTGCTTCCTCCTGCTGGGAGGGTGGCCTGTAACACACTCCCAGCATGATATCAGCCTTGTTAGCCCTTCCCCTCATTCTTACCCATAAGCATTCAAACTTATCATCACAATCCTCTATTTCTATACAATCAAAACACTCCCTAACACACAGAGCCACCCCACCTCCTCTCCTTCCTTGCCTATCCCTTCTGAAGAGCATATAGCCATCCATTGCAACACTCCAGCTATGAGACTCGTCCCTGTGATGGCCACTAGGTCATAGCTGTTCTGTTGCACAGTGGCCTCCAGCTCCTCTTGCTTGGGGCTCATACTGTGTGCATTAGTGAACTGAACTGTGAGCTGAACTGCCAAATCCCCTCCTACCCTCAGCGTGCCACCCCTAGGTTCGTCTGTAATGGGCCTAGTAATTCACCCTATTATATCCTTCCTCTAATAATAATAAATATATATCCTTCCTCTACTTATTATGTTAATTAGGCAGGTATAAATGTTCATACTGCTGAGACCACCGATATGTTTACATAGGACTTATTCCATGAGCATAGTTCTCATCTGTCTTCAGCTCTGTTGCTACTGTTCTTTGGTATCTTGGCCCTATGTATATCTGGGACCTCACATAATCAGTCCAGTCAACATAGCAGTAGCATTTGCTACTACTACAGAAAAGTTGTGGATTTTTGTTTTTCAAGAAAAACTAATTAACATGCTGAACTATCACTGTGGTTTTATTAAGCACAGGAACGGGGACTAGGCAGAAAGAGACCACCACACTAATTTTGTCCTATAATCAAGGGCTTAAGCAAACCTTGCTCTGCAGAGGTGAGAGGCTTCCAGACACTGAAATAATCCAGCCCAGCAGCTTTCATCAATTTAATTATTTTTTGCTGAGATTGGTACTCACAAAAACATTTCAGATTGACAGCTCTGGAGATGATG
This sequence comes from Pterocles orientalis, assembly GCA_011057875.1. Lineage (NCBI taxonomy): Eukaryota > Metazoa > Chordata > Aves > Pterocliformes > Pteroclidae > Pterocles > Pterocles orientalis. Next base: position 1,530,162 of record WKFP01015051.1, on the reverse strand, counting down.
TCCTGTGTTATCTATGGAAAAGATATAGTCCAAGGAGCAGCTGCGCTTCTAGGTCTGATTTATTTTCATTTCAGTCTTAAATGTGTCCTTCGATTTTTAATTGACAATAGTGACATCTCTCCCCGCTAGCACCATTTTTTATTTTTTTTCTAAAAGACAATAAAGGTGTTCCATTCAGCCATATAGATTTTACTTCTAAACCTGACTTATTACCCTAAATACAGATTATATCTTCATAAATACTTTTATTAACGTTAATGACAAAGAATCTACAAGTTACTTATTCAGTGACCTAACTTCTAAATACAGAAACTAGTCTCTATTTATGTTAAATACAAACATCTGGGTAGTTGCATTTTAATAAGATTTTGGTTTGTGGAAAAGGGGATTGTTCACTGAAACCAAAGCTAGGTAAGTGTGACGTGGAATGGAAATCAAGGGAAAGGAAAATTAGGAAATAATCATTTTAAGATACAGATTGTCATATGCTGTTTCACCTGTACATATACCATTAACTACAGAGAGCAACGAAGCCACTTTAGGGCTGGAGAATAGCACAACAATGTAATAACAGTGAAAGAAAATTGACAACCAACATTTGCGGAAGGCACAAGAGAAGGAAGAAAGAAAGGATAATCTAGTGAATAGGCAACTAGTAATCTGCTTAAACCTGGGCCTCAGGAGAGACGCAAACATAGAGGCTGGTGTGCTGCAGCAGCCTGGCTCATGAAGCACTAGCTGCCAAGATCCAGCCAGATGTCTGCTATAGGCAGCAACAAGGTAATCAGACTCTAACATAAAAGGTAACATCCTAATCTCTAAACTTGATCTAAAGCATGAGGTTTAGTACCCTTTCCCAATGTCCCTGTTCCTGTTAACAAGAATATCCAAAGCTTCAGCAATTATCTGCAAAATGTCATCTCTCTCTGCATCTCACTAAGCTCTTGGCCTCAATGACACTCTTTGGCAAATCATACATTGTAAAACTTAGCTTCAGTTCGTTACCACACCACAGATTTCTTGTGTGTCACACATACAATTTTTAAAAACAGGGTTTTTTTAAAAGGTATTTAAGCACACAACTCATCCTTACAAATCTGTTGGATCCTGTTCTCATGAGGAGAACTGCGCCTTGCTATAACTTCCTTATCCGTCCAACATCTCCAAATTACAGACTGTAAAAGCTTTTATTGCTTGAGTAACGAGTAGGCAGTAGTGAGTAATGAGTAGGCAGGAGTGCAAGGGACCACGTACTTAGTGACAAAATTAGGTAAACTGTTGCGCAATGGCTAGTCACTCACCCTTTCAGCTTGAATTACTTTCTAAAGACCATTGTCTTGTTCTTTGCCCAGTTGAGTTTTAAATAAGAACATCAAGACTCTCTGAGAAATGACATTCAATATGATTTTCTTGCTTACAGGGCCCCTCCACTTTTATTGATAGCAGCAAATCTTTTACCCTGCTGACTTGTCACAAGAAGAAAGACACCATCATTATAGGAACATAACTATGATAGAGGATGTCTGAAATGATCATTGAGCTGTGCCTTGGACAAAACCTACACCAGAACCATAAAGAAGGCCTGCCAGGGAAAGAACATGTACACAGCACCTCCATTGCAAACTCCTTTCTTTATGCCCTAGTGTGCTGGTCTCAGCTAGGACAGAGTTAGCTTTCTTCATAGCAGCTAGTGTGAAGCTGTGTTTTGGATTTGTGCTGAGAAGGCAGCTGATAATATACTGATGTTTATAGTTGCTGCCAGGACAGTCAAGGACTTTCCAGCTTCTGTGCTGTGCCGGTGTCTGCAGGTACAGGAGAAGCTGGGAGGGAGCAAAGCACCAAATACCAGCCTATGGTATATTCTGTATCATGCACATCACGCCCAGCATACAGATGAAGGTCTGGCTGTAAGTGCTCTCTTTCACTCTCTCTTAGGGTTGTCTAGCTCTCTCAGGTGCTCAGGCTCATCTCTTTTCTGGGATTGCAGTTTTGGGATTCTCCCTGCTCCAAGATCGTTAACCAGGAACAGTCTGGGCCTTGGTTGTCGGGTAGTGAACAGTTGCACTGTGTATCACTCATTTGTATATTTGTATATCTGCATATTATTACTATTATTATCACTATAATTTTCAATTTTATTATGTTTTAGTTATTAAATAATTCTTATCTCAACATGAGTGTCTTTTCCCTTTACCCCTTTACTTCTCTCCCTCATCCCCAGGAAGTGGCTGTGTGGTGTTTTGCTGCCATCTGGGTTTAAGCCCACTTTCCCCAACTTAGTTCCTTCACACCTTGTTTCTCCAAAGCCCTTACCAGGTCAGAACTGGAAGATTTATTCCCCACTGCAGCTGCTCTAACAGACTTTTTCCACAAAGCCTTTAAGTAATTTTTGCACTTTAGAAAACATGTATTATAAATGTTAGAAAAAATGCATTAATTTTGTATCAGGTGTTAGTGTGATGCCTATTATTTGAACACTAACAAGGTTTGCTGAAGTCCTTTTAAGCATCTGCAGGAAGAGCATAGGCTGGAGGTAAGAAAGGAAAGAGATGAGGAGTCAGAGTCACAAACTGCTCTCTTTCTGAATTTATTTGCTTGGTATCTTTGACAAAGAGGTCCCAAACCCAAATGACAGACAGAAAGACTCAACATCAACATCCATTAACAATTCTATATCTTAAAATAGGGACAGAAAATGCTCTCATTTAATATTCAAATTTAGCTCCTTCCTGCTTGGGCTTTTGTGTCGTCTTGTACACTTGTCATGGTAAATTATTTACGTAGGAATTGCCAAGTCACAAAGCAAAGGAGGAAGAAATTTTTATGTTAAAGGAACAAAGCCTGCTGCACGTTGGGTTTTTTGGGGTTTTTGTTTTGTTTTGTTTTTCAAGCAAAGCATTTTGTGGCATGAGTCAGATAATACAGAGTGGGAGGATCACACTCCAGCAGGCTGCAGTAGAGCAGGTGGATCTGTGGAGACAGCTTGCGCATATGTAGCGGGAGTGTTCCGCCTTGAAGGACTTGGAGAAACAAGGGCTACAAAACTGCTTTTGCAAGGATATCTTGCTGCTAAACTTGTACTTCAAAACCACAGAGATTTCTGAGCTCTTTTCCTGTACCTATAAATTAATATTTTCCTTCTGTATCTTCTTTTTCAAGATGAGGATATAACCCACAGATTTATTTCATAGGCTAGTTGGGAAACTACTTCTGAGAGCAGGTGACATCATTTTCAAATGGAAAATATACCAAAATGCAAATACTTATGCTATTCCCTGAACACAGAGCAGACTCAACAGTCTAGCAAGGGTATTCCACAAGGGGCACTTAGTATATTCAAGTTAGCTTGTTTTCCTTGGCCCCTAACTACTGACTTTATTCTGGCTCTTCTGCTATTACTTTCCAGGTTAAAGTAGTATCTTGTGGCACAAATGAGGAAACTGATATCTAAACTCTCTACCAAGGTTTTTACAAGGCCCTATATTCCTCCAAATACATCAGGTAGCTTTTTAACAGAGCTGAAAGTCCCAGGATTTGATAATCAGACTTATTCCATTTCCAGGATTACAGAGAACCTAGGTCTGTTTGTCCTTTAAATTAAATTGGCATGAATAAACAATGGCATGATCTCAGAGAAGTCACATCAGTGTGAAAGAAAATGTCAAGTCCATGGTGAGGAGACTAGTCCTTGCATTAATGTAGTGCCTTCAGTGAATCAGCAAATAATTTAAAATAAATAAATGATGTAAACAAGAGACAGTAAACCCAAATTTAAATAATAAGATCTTTGGTTTGCTGGTGTTTGGAATATTATTTATATAAACAGTAGCCCCAGGTGTTCCCAAATAAGTCCAGCAAGTTCCCTAAAGGTTTGTTAGCTGACTGCTTGCCTGAGGGCCACTGGATCTATCACAGTCCTGCTGCAACTTCCTGCTGAAGAAACCCTTCCCGAGAGTCTCAAATCTGGTAACAGGCTAGTCAGCAAGCATGCCAGGAAAATGCTGAGGAGATCCCAGCGAGGCATGCATTTCCTGTGCCTAGCACGGGATGCCAGAGTTTTGACAGCACCGATCACATCTCATTTGTAATGTGCATTAGGAGCTTTTAATCAGGGCAGAGAGAAGCATCCTCTCTCCTTTCAAGGCAGAGAGCTCAGGGTGGGCACACAGTCCTGCCCAACTGCGGTATCAAGGGATGAGGGAAGATCCTCAAGGGGAAAATTAGTGATGAAATTGGCATGATTGCTAGTGGCTTCTTGTAGACATAATTCAGAAAAATAAGCTTGTTAGAGGAAAACAGGAATGGCACCAATCTGCTGTAATGAGCAGGCAGTAGAACAGTGCCTCAGTGTCATGCTCCATTCTGGGTTTGAGCCACATACCGCAAAAGCTGGGGCCTTGCTGGGTGTAAATGAACACAGCCTAATGTTTTTTCCTCTCTCTTTAATCTCCCAAGCTAGTATTACTTTACAGTGGGAACCACAAAAGACAAAAGCAATGCAGCAAAATGTGGGCAGACTAGAAGGTTTCCATCAGCTATGCAGACTTTAATCTGTCAGGGCAAAGGAGATGAAAGACTGGATGTTTTAACCAACTGTTTGGGTTGAGGCAGTAACTCACATGGGACAAGGAGTTTCCAGTTTCTTCCAGCCTATGAGCATTTTTTAAAATAGTCACAACACTCCAGAGTACCATCTAGCTAAGAAAACATTGTCCAGGGAGTAAATCCTTGAGATGATGAAACACTCCTTTTACAGATGGGAACACAGATGCACAGAGGGATTAAATGACTTGCCCAGTATTATCAAGTAAATCAGTGATAAAATACAGAAAAGAATCAGGTGTCCTGATGCCCACTTCTATACATAAATCACTAGATCATAATTTCTTCTGCAAGATCATAGTTTCCTCTTTCATATGCTATTTTGCTTCCAGAGGAAGATTATTCTACATGCTGCATGGAGTAACATTTTTCCAAGTCTAATTCAAAACCTGTCAAGCCATGGAGTTTCTATGCTATTCCCTTGGGAAATGATTCCAACGGTTGACAGCACAAGGGCTTATCTCCATGACAGGAAATTTTCCATGATACTTACCTCAATTTTTTCTATTATCTACTCGTTGTCATCTAAATGTCTTGTCTCTTCTGTAGTATTTACAATCCTCAAACATTATCAGAGTTATATTTCCCCTTCTCTCTCCCAGCTATCACTTAATCAAACAATATAAAACTAACTTTCAGTACTACCTCTTAAAACAATTCCTTAAGCTCACAAAATATTTTTCATTTGTTCCCTTGAACTTTCTCCACTTTTCCAATCTTAGACACTTATTCCAGTCTTTCTTTTCTCTCCGCTGACGGGACAGACTGGAGCAGTACACAGGATGATTGGAGAACTGGAGTCTGGAGTCAGAAATCAGTGGTGTCACAAGACCTCTAGAGTTGAAGGATTACTGACAAGCTCCTCAAGGAATGTTTCTATCCATCCATTGGAACTGTTAGGAGTGCTAGATTCTCCACCGACGCTGGGCTAATTTACTTAAAGGTGGGAGACAAAACTTAATGATTACTGTTCATTTTACCATTTTAGGCCACAGAAGCAGGAAGAAAAAGATGTTAAAGTCAAACATTAAATAGTAACAATAAAATTGTTTGTTTCACTGCCTGGCTAAATGAGCAAAAGACAGACAGTAGTACCTGAAACCCTTGCGGCTTCCACTGCGGTCAGAATTAAGCCTCAGAAAAATGGACATCTCAGCAGAAATATACAACCACAGGCTGCCACATTAACATAAAGCATAGCAGCCAGAAATTATTGCTGCCTCTAATCTCCAAACACTCAGGAGCTGAACTGCGTTCAGTGGAATGACCTGTCCTCCATGATGCATTAGTGTTTGCACTTACTCTAACTCTCTCTTTCATGTGCACACAGACCCTGTCCTTTTGGAGTACAGAGATTTATGCTCCCTGAAAAAAAAAAAAAGCAATACTTTAACTGCCCCTGCCTGGTCCCCTTCCTCCTTTCCAGCAAAATCATCACCTCTTAGCTTTTTGAGGACACTGGGACTTCTATTTCAGACGAAGATCAAGAAACAACAACTCAAAGCTTCAATTAGTATCTAGCTATCGCCACCCCAGAAGACTCAGTAATTTTCTTTTTCCCCATATTGCTAAAATGCAAGTGATGTGAAGTAGTTAACAGCTTAAACAACAAGCTATAAAGCAGCCATGTGGAAATGTGCTTACAAAGTCACATAAAAACCCACCTGCTGATCTTCCTTCCTTTGAGTTTATGCCATCTCCAGCTCTGACCCACCCCTCTATCCCATTTCTTGTCTATCGTCTCCCTAACACATTATGGCTATGCTTATGAACAAGTCTGTCTAAAACTAAACTAGGAGAAACTAATATATGAAAGTTCTTATTTCTACTAAAAGTTGACTTATTTTAATTTGATAACTGACTTCCTGTTTATATCAAAACAGTTTTTAGTCACTTTCAGCTACATTGATGAAAACCAGGTTTAAAACAAAGTGAATGCACTGGTTTAATGAAGCTACAGTGGAAACAGTATCTTGAATTAAACTGGTGCAACTGACGGCAGAGGAGAGCAAAGACCAAAGGTTTACTGTTGAAGACAGATTGACAAAGGTCTGCCTAAAATAATAATAAGCAGAGGTTAAATCTCAGTGAAACTTGTAGATTTAATTGCAACCCAGGTACTTGTAAGGTACTTATAAGAGAGTTGAAAACAGGTTTCCACTTCAGACAAAAGGATAACAAATGTTGTTTCAGATTTTGAGTAATTGAAATTAAAAACCAAAACAAACAAAAAAACCCCACAAAACAACACACCATTGCTGGGCAACTCCTTCAGAAGACACTCTAGAGCAGCACACCCTCTCAAGGTGGAGACAGTGACAGAAATTCAGCTCAGGCTGAGCTGACATGTGGTGTGGTATGACTGTAGGACAGGGTATTTGGGGAAGGATGCCAGACAGAGAGAACTGGTGCTCTAAGTACAGAGAAGGACCTTTATATCTTATTTTGTTTGAGAATGGAGGACTTCACACATTCCTTTAAAATAACAAAAATCCATTAGAGATACCAGACTCAATCCAGTTCATTTCCTCTCCATAAGTGGAATAAACTACTATCCCCCAAATTTAGGCTAGCTGCTGTAATGAAAAGGAGCAGATTTTAATAGGAAGGCAGCAGCAATAAATAACCTAGCATCTATTACTGCAATAAGAGCACACTGCTGACAAGGACAGATGGCTACTACTCTGAAATCATCCTACATAAAATGGCAGATTAAATCAGTTCTAGTTTTATACATAAGACAACCTCTTCCACACATTCAAATATTACATTCTAAAAAAACAGACAACAGCAACTACACCCCTCCACAATGCCACCATGTTACCTATGGACTCCTCACTACCCTTCACTCTTTAGCACTGCATAGCTATCATAAACATAGAAGGATCACTGCTATTCTATCAAATAAAATATCTGGAATGCAGTAGTTATTCCTCATTAGTAATCATACTTAGGACATTTCATTTAGGACTCGACATTAACAAAGTGCTGCAATAGTAAAAAGTACTGAGTGTTAATGATTATTTGGTTCAGACAACCTAAGCTGAAGAGCCAGAAGAAGCCCTATAAACTTGCTTCAGAGACACTTTTGCATCCTCACTCTAAAAGGTTTTTTTAAAGCATCACCACCAACAGAGGATTAAATCTGCAAAGGAAATTGACGTCCTGGTTTCAGATAGGACAGAGTTAATTTTCTTCATAGCAGCTAGTACAAGGCTATGTTTTGGATTTGTGCTGAGAAGAAGGTTGATGATATACTGATGTTTATAGTTTGCAATGTCTGATTAAGCCAAGGACTTTTCAGTTTCTCCTGTTTTGCCAGTGGGCGGGTGCACAAGAAGCTAGGATGGAGCACAGCCCACAATTACTGGCTTGGGATTCGACCTTAGGTTCAGGACTGAGAACCAAATTGGCCTATAGTATATGCCATATCCTGCATGTCATGCCCAGTATATAGATGAGGATCTGTCTGGAAGGTCTCGCTCTCAGACGCTTGGGCTATTCTCTTTTCTGGGACTGTGGTTTTGACACTTTCCCTGTTCCAGGATCATTAGCCAGGAATGGGGTGGGCCTTGGTCATCAGGTGGCGAGCGGCTGCACTGTGTATCACTCATTTGTATATCTGTATATTATTACTATTATTATCTTTATTATTATAACCATAATTTTCAATTTTATTATGTTTTAGTTATTAAATAGTTCTTATCTCAACCCATGAGCATCCTTTCCCTTTACCTCTTCAATTCTCTCCCCCATTTTCTGGGGTAGGGGAGGGTGAACAAATGGCTGCTTGGTGCTTACCATCAGCTGAGTTAAACCACAACACATTCAACTCTATTTCAGTGTAAAAGTCTCACGTACTTCTATTTCAAACCCATCACATGTTCCCAACATAATAATCAGCTATGAGAGAGTGAATTATGCCTATATTTAAAGCTAATATTGTTAGACTTTGAAGCTGTATCCCCCTCAAAACAAACACACACTGTACTAACATCCCTCAGAGGCACTGCTTGTAGGTTGTCTCCAGGCTCATCCATCTGCTTAGGAAACATTTGAAAGGATACATATCTATAAGACACACTCCATTAAAATATGCCAGCAAATATTTCAAGCACCACCTACCTGGCTCTCCCTGCATTTACACCTCTCCTTTTTTCCCAGCAGACACAGTATTCTTAGTGTCCAGGCCTATTGGGTTATGTTAGAAACATAAACACTGTCCCTGTGTCATCTATGTCAAAGATATCCCCCTTTTCCTCCCTCTTCTTCCCAAGATCTAAGCCACTGAGCCTAGAAAGGTTGTCTATTTCTTTTATACCTCAACTGAGAAATCGATAAATGCTGTCAGCCTTTCCAACTTTATATTTTTATTTGACAACAGTATACAACAACAACGATCTATGTGACATGGTTACAGCAGACTATGCTAAATTGTACTATTGCATTACTGCAATTGAACAGGATACCATAAAAGAGATTTAAGCTAAGTTTTACCCTGCCTCTGCAATGAAGAGCGGGCAAACAGTTAATTAAAGCAACTCACCTAACATGATATAGAGAGATGTAATATCCAAATTCTTCACCAGTTAAACTTTAAGGCAGCACACTCACGCTCCTAGTAAAAGAATATCCAACTCGGGGTTTTATCCTGGTACGGCTATTTTATTATCATTACTCAAGTACCTGTTCCCTACTTCAACAAGCACATGCTTATAAAATCCCTCTCATCCTTCCTCCCAACCCTTTACGTGGACATTGTACAGTGCACTGACCTAAAGTACCCTGCCAGAAAAAGAGAGATAAGGAGAATGGAGATGCACCATTTCTGTTGAGTTTTGGGTTTCTTAGACCTTAGGGCTGAGCTGACGATCTTGATAGGGTTCAAAAAACTTACACAACAACCATAAATACTCCTAGATAGTACTCAGCAGTAACACCTTCTAAACTCAGAGAAGAAGTGCCCCCACCTTGTCACAGACACATTGAAATCTACAGGACTATTTTCTTTAAATAAGATATTTGGCTTGCCCATTTGCTTCCGCTTAAAGAAAACTCTAAAAGAAAACAAAAAAAACTAAACAAAATGAAACAAAAATGAAAACAAAAGCCCCAATAAATAAACAAACAACAGAGATCATACAAACTCATCACAAAACGGAAATGCTTGTGTCTCTTATGAGAAACATGCAAACAGCAAAGCTAAGCCAATCCAGCTATGCCAAATGCAGGCAGCCTGGGCTGCCCAAGGGGTCTCCCTGCCTTGATAATGATGTATTTGGGCTGCATTGCCATAACACTGGCTTATGGCAATCTCTTTACCTAAAAAAGAAAAAAAAAATCAATCAAAGTGAGCTATGGCTCGACAGGTCTGCAGTAAAGACCAGCCATGTAGAAAATAGAGCAGCAGCTGCACTACAGGATCAAAAAACAGAGTGCACAAACTCTATCATCAGGCACAATTATCTCTCTGGGAAAAAAAAAAAAGACGAAAATAAATACACTCTGCTCCCAGTGTCTAACACAAACCCAAGAGATTTGGGGTTCGGATGCAGGATATCTGCATAGTATCCACTAACTTTCTTACAGACTTCTTGTTCTTTTCTCTGAACATTTGGTTCTCATGAGACTAGTACTTTAGAAGGAAGGAGCAAAAAGCATGCACAATTACAAGGAAGTCTAACCTGGGAAACTGCCCTTCACAGTCATATTCCACCCATGAGGCTCCTGGAGGAGTCATCCTGCCAAGTGTGGGAGAGGACCAGTCCCCCCCATCCCCCTGTCAGGGCATAACAACTACATGGCGAGCTCAAGTAAGGCAAGTATATGATAGCATCAAAGCCCTGGATCCAAATCATCTCAAAGAAACAGGCACAAACTTGACAACTACATTTTCAGAGTGTTTGGGAAGTTCAGTACACCTTTGCTTCTCTCTTTCAAATAAAGGCACCATTCAAAGATATTGCTATTTCTCTGAATATATAAAATATCTCCCCTCCCTAACAAAGCAAGTCTGGGCAGCCTTTATTCCATAAGATAATGGACATGAGGCAGAGGCTTCAGAAATCCAACAGGCTAATTAATTTTCAGGCTCTGGTATGCACATGCTGTCTAGAGATGCAAGTACCTTCTCATCCCTGAACCTACTGGAGACAAATCCCTGTCTGGGGATTGGTAATCAATTCTCTACAATAACTTTACTAAGTCCCTAGGAGAATGGAGAATATCCTACGACACCTGTATGATTTCTAACAGTGCTGCCAGTTGATAGCAGGAAATTTCAGTTCCCCAAATACAACCAAACATTGTTTTCCACCTGATGTCGCCAAATTACATCTTCATTTCATAATTTCCACTGTCCATTTCTCACACCGTTCCCTGCTGGCTTTTTTCTGCCTGTTTCAATGCATTAAATCCTTGGCTGCATAGACTGAGGCCTTGAAGTTATAAGCACCTCTAGAAAATGTCAGACCCTCTGTTTATGGGACACGCCCACAGACTTTATGGCTGGAATTAATGCTGTGCAGCATTCAAGTATCTGTTTATTCATGCATATATTACTTTAAAAAAAACTTCTTCAATGACTTAAGGAACTACTTGTAGGACAGAAATTACAGGAAATAATGTAAACTAAAGTGTTGCAGTGGCTGAGCAGTGTAAATATACATCCTCTAAGTGGCTATCAGACAATCATGGAAAGTCAACACCAGTGAAGGTCTCTGGATTTCTGGGGTTCCACCAATGCCCTGCTCTTCAGCAAAAGGTTTTTTACTTGTCTCCAGTCCCTACACACCTCTTCAGCCTTTTGGGATTGTCAGCCCTCTGCATGAATAGGATGAGGAAAAAAGCTTCAGAGCCAGCTATGAAGAACAGATGAAAAAGGTGGGTGTCTGTATAACAGAAAGGTACTCAGACATTATTTGCTATAACTCTGCACTGCAAAGAAATCAAACTTACCCACAGCAGCAACAGCCAAGTGCAGGGAGAAATGCAAGCTGTATGGGATATGCAACTGGGGGCAGAGGCTGAAGGAAGAGGATCTTTCTAATTAGAGACACTCAGTACAAACGTATCATTCATGTTCAGGTGTTCAATGTTGTTTCCAGCCAAGAAGAGATTCTGCTGAATCTGCTGTCATTCATGAGATCACAGCACAAAACAGTACAGCTAAATCTTGCAGCTGCAGTAGAAATAGGTACACAAACTTAATAAAAAAAAAAATTCAAGAGAAATCCAGTAATCTAAGGATTTGTCATTTAATCCCCTCAAATTTCTCACACTTAAGGCGGTTCAGTCACCTTTGACAATTCTTATTTCAGTATGCTGAAAGTACATTAGTATTGCGACAAACTACTGAAAAACTGTGCTGATATACCAGCAAAACACTATGACATCAAACTGGACTCAAATTATACCTTCAGTTTTATAAGCATCTCCAGATTTCTCAGACAAGCAGAAAGCACAGCTGGGCATTGCCCTGTTGTAGGGACACCAAGAGAATAAGGAGGAGTTCCCCTTGACATTGCACAGTCTTTCCTCCACAGAACCCCACTGACGAGCGTGGGTGGCTGCTGTGCCGACACACACACATGCTAACAAGTTCTCTGGAAGCGCCGACAGTCCACCGCCATGGGACCCACAAGAAGCCAAAACTATCCTCCTGTGGCCTCTCTGTTTCACACTCCAGTACACTTCAGCCGAGGCAAAAGCCCATGTTAGCTGCAGGTCAGCAAGCTGGAGGCTCACCAGAGGAACAGGTACAGTGATAAATAATGGAAGCCAGCATATGAGAGAAGCCAGCATATGAGAGCTACTAGGAAGAGAAAAAGATTCACAAAAGGCACAGATAAACAGCAACATGACCAATAAAGTAGCTGAGATGAATGTGTCGCCCATTTGCACAAGGCCACCGCGCATAAATATGTGACAACTGGGTACACTCAGGAGTTTAACTGGTCCTCTAGGGATACAGTGAGATGGCAAATTACAATCTGCCTCTGTGAAAGCACTTAATACCTTCTAAATCATGTGAAATGGACATGGGCAAAAAAAAAAAATACAGGGACATTTTATAGACGTTCCCCTATGACAAGAGTAGGTTTTTTTCCATTTAGAACAACTGCAGCAAAGAAGTGAGGGCGAACTGTACTGCTTTGGCATGTACTGTAATGCACATCTCCAAATGATCTTAAAAATGGTGCCACTAAGAAATGCAAAGACCACGTCCTCAGTGGGGAGATCTTCCTACTGTTCCTTCCAGTTTCACAGCCACACCATATTCCACATGTCCAACAAAACTCAGCCCTCAAAGTCACCTTATGAGATCTCAGTGTTTACTCATGAATAAAGAAATATGGTTTGTGGATGCACAGGAATGCCTGAACAAATGAAAGGTATGAAACACAGGCCCAAGTTTGAAGAGAAACAGAAACAGATAAAAACACAACACAGTGCTTTATTTTCTCAGTTCTGAAACTCTGCATCACTTCAAAGAAGAGATGGCCTGTGGGATATGATGGGCCCCCACCTACAAGGTAGAATTCCTGTAGAAATCTGTCACTAATAAACTCAATATACCAACTTGCACTCACGTAAGAGAGACAACACACACAGCAACAGTGTGTGAACACTTCTCTTGAAGATCGAAACAATAGTTTAGCCTATGTTCAAGCTCTTACCACACCTGCCGGCAGGAACTACATGCATGTTTGCATAAAAGACTTTCCAGAAAAAAAAACAACATAGGCATAAGAAAAGGTGCTTAATGTACATTAAAATATAATACTATAGACAAAAATTTTAACCCTGTTTTACCTCTTCTCTATGAATGAGATGAAAAGAAATTTCAAGGTCATCACTCATCATCAGTATAGCTTCACAAAAGCAATAGTAGTAAGAGCTGTAGACAGGATGTTTTTGCCAGTGTATCATCCAATTCCTGTAGTTTTCATAGGCTTCCCAAGTGATTTCATTATTTGTGCAGCCTTTTTGCATTTGCAGATGTCCTAGCAAATGACATTTATTAGAGGAATATTCCAATGTTGAAAAGATGCTAATTTCAAATGGCATATTGCATAGATAATGCAAATTTGGATAGGCTTAATGAAATGGAGAAAAAATGAGAAAGAACAGATTCACTAAGAAACACTTGCTAAAGAAGTTCCTGAAGAGTATGGTATAACAAAAAAATTCTCAATTTGCGTAAGACAAGAAGGAAGAGAAATTAGGCAAACGTTGTGTTTATTCTGAACTACCTTTAAACTTCAATATTAAAGACCTTGAAATCTATCTTGAAACTAATCATATAGATATTGTATACAGTCCTCTTTTATCTATCATTTTTGTCATTTTGTTAAATATACAGTCAGAACTTAAATGACCCTAAAATGTCTACAATACAGAGACAAAGGATTCCCACCCTCATAAACTACCTGAAACAGCTGAGAAGCAGTATGAAAGGAACATTACATAGAAGACTGTTCTTCAGAGGGCCACATCTTATTTTAATATTTACAGTGTATCTGAAGGACAATTCTAAGGCAGACTTTGATGCCAAGCCATAATATTGCCTATTCACGTGCCTTTCTAAATCCACAGATCTCAAAAAACTTTGACAGTGCTAAATAAACCTTGTAAAGACCCTATGAAGTATACAAGCATTAACCTTTACTTTCACACCAGCAGTGGTCCAGCCTTCCTAGAATATGAGATCACAACTAGGAATTCTGACCCTTGAACACCGGTACTTTGACTTATTATCTCATGCTCTCTCTCAGCCTTCATCACAGTAGCCACACACCCAACTTTGTAGTTCCCACTTCTAAATACATAGCAGCACAAGAAAAACTGTGGCAGTGTGCTTCCCCAGCTCCTCCCCTGCTTAAGCAGTAACCACCACTGGTCATGGTGGCTGCATCTGGCTTAAATTGGACTCTGGAGAGACAGATAACAGCATGGTAGCCAAGGGCTATCTTGTGCACCTTGCCCAACATCTGAGGGCTATCTGAGCATGAGCTAACCGAAATAGAGACAGTATGCAAATATGACCATAAACCAAGCATCTTAATCTATAAATAGTGGTCCACCCAGCTCTCCTGCAAGGCAGCAGGGTACATACCAGGATTTCCTCTTGGGTAGGGATGCGTCTCAAGGTCACTCCTTGAGGTCAAGAGATTCCTTGCTGTAACAGATTCTCAGTAAATTTTTAACAGCATGCTAAACTGTGAAATCTTAGCTAAGTGATATAAAAGTTTGAATGCACATATATCATCCTTTAGACATAAACCATTGACCAAGTCTGGGACTAGGATTGCATCCAGCTGCATCTAGACTCCTCTCTGAGGAGGAGTTTAGAGAGTAAAGGGGTCCCTCTCTGAACCTCATGACTCAATGGGACAGTTCTGTCTGACCCTTTTCTATCAGCAGTAAATAAACAAGTGTACCTTGCCATTGAATCCTGTTAAATCACTGTCATATTAACCTTTGAACTTTTTTAACTCACTGTTTTATATCAACAAAATATATTGCTGCTTCTCTCTTGCGAGTGAATTGCATAGCTCTGACTCCTTCCATGACAAGGGTCAATCTAAAACTGAGGGAAATACAACAAAACCATCCATGCCAGAGATAGCCACTGGCAACTTCCAACTATCCCAGATAGCTTGGCATCTCTTCATAGTGTCATTTAACATTATCAGATAACAGTTATTTCTCAAACAAACAGCTGGAATCTAATCCTGTTCTCCTGAGTGTCCAAGACTTTTCTCCCAAGTTATCACCTGGGAATTATCTCTTGACATTTTTCTTGCCCAATGGAACAAGCTAAAAGATAATAGATAATCTCAGAATTCAATAGGGCACTTGACATTTTTTTCATATAATGTTCTCATGCAGAATAACTGCTTGTGTTGTGAACACTTGCCTGAAAGGGGAACATTTCCTTGGAGCGGGCAATCTGGAACCAGCTAGAAGCATGGTAAGACAGAACAACTGAGGGACATGAAGCCAAGCCGCATGTCATCAAGGGAAGAAATCACCATGTTAATCAATACTAATTCTTTATGTC
Organism: Pterocles orientalis; assembly: GCA_011057875.1. Taxonomy (NCBI): domain Eukaryota; kingdom Metazoa; phylum Chordata; class Aves; order Pterocliformes; family Pteroclidae; genus Pterocles; species Pterocles orientalis. The sequence goes on along the minus strand of WKFP01015051.1, from coordinate 1,514,495 downwards.
CAAAATTTACGCATGGGAAAAGAAAAGAGAAGATTGAGGAGACTTCGACTTAAGTTATTTCACTGCTCCATCACCAGATATGATTTTTCGGAGCAATTAAACAAGCTGGCAAGCTTCACTTTCTGATAGGACACGTGTTCACATCTCTCTCCCCAAACACTTCATAAATAGCTCCCCACCACAGGAACTTCAGCAGACTGTCCATGGTCTGTAAAGACTGAAAGAAATTACCTCTATTCTATTCTAGCGGTGCAAGGCTAGAGCAGGAAAAGGTGAAAACTGATGTTGCCACAGGTTCACAAAGGATTTGTTTCAGGGATTATTATAGGAAGTTTGTCACCAGGTGTCTTGGTCCAATTCCTTTCCTAACATTCCACATTAAAAAAGATAAGATAAATATAAAATAATTGGAAAAGCATCTGAGGATTCCTCATATTCTGTAAACACCTCATTTGCAACATGGTGTTTGTATTTATATTCTTTTCATCCACCCTGATGTGAGCTGCTTTTGTAGTTCTCCACAGACTTAACGCTAACATCTCAGAGAAAACAAAACCACTGCAGAAGTTACTCAGAAACGTACAAATATAATGCAGGAACATTATTCTCAACCTTGATTTTCATTTCAGAGGCAAAACAGAAAGTACATTAAGGCTGGTCTGCACAAAATTTCTCATGAAGCCAGATTTTGGTGTGAACTAGGAAAAAGATTTTATTTGAACCCTGTATTGCTTGAATTTGCATTTTGAAACTGAGATTTCCACTTGAAACTCCCAATATGTTTCTGCTACCTTCAGGGAACAATAAGGGAGCCCTCCTGTGGATAATGCATCACATTTAAATTCCCATGACTGACAAGGAAAGACTATGTAACCTAGGGGATAAAACAGCTCTATTTTAGAGCAAAGAGAGTGAGGTAGTAATCCACTGGAGGCTGTAGTTTAATTTAAATGACTATTAACTTTGTTCCATTGGGGCAGTTATAGTTTAATTCATACTACTCTTCTGAAGCAAAAGAAATCACACCAAATAAAACATCCCAGGCTGCAAAAGATATCTTAACCAGACAAAAAGTGGGATTTTTTTTTAATATATATTGTAAATATTAAAATAGAATTATTTATGCTTCCAGCTCTTGGATACATGAGGTTTAACTTTAGTGACAACATTTGCATGAGGCATCAACATTCCTTGTATTAGTAAAGTTAGGTACTTTTTCAACATCAGTGCTCAGTCAGGACTCTGTGTTCCTTTGTACATCACTTCTTCCCTTACATAAGGCATGACAAAGAATTCAATACTCTCTTCCTCCCTCCTGAAACAGCCAAATTCTCAGAAAGAGAGAATGCAAAGACCCAAGACCAAGTTAACTCTGTTGTCTGCCTTGGGTTCTTGTCTTAGACTCATCCAGTTTGTTGGCTTTAAACAACAGCAGCTCTGCTCTCATACATTCACCATCACAACACACAAAAGAAAACTAAGTATTTGGCCCTGATGGGATTTCAACACGGGGGAAGGGGGGGGGGGGGTGGGAAAG